>JAUMHG010000033.1:5522448-5532670 GCA_032359395.1 Enteromius anoplus | reverse complement strand
TCACAGCCGAAGTGTGAATGGCATGCTGTGGCTTAAAAGCACGCTCACCTGATTGTGTGCAGGTGGCGGCAATTAATTCTCTGGAGAGAGTGAGCGTGTGATTTCGCTCGGTGGTGTGACACCTCTGAGCAACTATCAGACTAGCGAGGTTATGTTTATGAGATGGGACGCCAGACTCTGACGCATTAGAACCGCAATGAACGAATAATAGATCATTTAACATATCTAGGATTATAAAGTATCTAAATTAAGATAACTAAAATGCATAACTTTAATATCCGATAAATAACTTTTAAAACGAGGTAAAACCTAAAGTAAAATTAGAAATAAAAGTTTAAAACCCAAAAACAGAGAAACTACAAGGTTTTTCAACATCCGCTGACAAAAGTAGGCGGACCTTACAAGACCAATCATAAAGGACTGCGCCATCTGACCAATCACAGCAGTAAGGGCTCACGGGAAGGAGGGGTTTAGACAGACTGAGTCTTCTAACTGCTTCACATGAGTCGTTTATGAATCATTTAGAAATGGGGTAACAATTTAATCCAGTTTCATCTATCCACCCTCCCATCCATCTGACATTGACTGGCCAAATAATGTCAGTTGGTCTTTTACATGAATTCACAGAAAGGGACTGGAGGTTTTAGGTTTTCAAAATCAAAAATAAAAGTATTGTAATACCATAACCATAACAGCAGCCCGTATGACCCATATGACTATTTTCCAAGTCTTATAAAACTATATACTTATATGTATGTGGTGAATAGACTGAAATTTTCACTTCATGGGCTGTTTCAACAAAAATAATCAATATGGTTTAGAAGGGTTTTAAGAAATTCATTAACTGATTCAGTGAAACGACCCAAATAAAAACATAGCTTTACATTCTTACACATTTTATTTGCTCTTCACACAAAGCTGTATGACTTCAGAATACAGTGGACTGGATTACTTTTATAATACTTTTTAAGTGGTACTATTTTTTTATACCTTGATGCCTCTGTTTTTTGAGGCTGTCAAAAGACTAGAGTATCCTTCAAAGGCTCACTTTTTGCATTTTTGCAAGTCATACAGGTTTGAGACAATGTACAGTAAGGGGGAGTAATTGATGACAGCAAATGTGAAAGCTCCAAGAAATATTAATTTAGGTTGCTTGTAATCCACTTACGAGTGATCCCAGGCTCTAGTTAATTTACAGACATTTGTACATGCTGCTTAGAATACTGTGCTTTTAGGAAGCATGCCTTAGATATTAAGTGCTATGACTAATGTTAGTGCTTTCTGAAACTTAGCATTGCAGTACTGCCTCTGTCATCTGCATATACAATTTAATTTTTTTTTCTCAGGAATCCGAAAGCTACTCTTCTTCACACCAAAGGTGAAATTAGCACAGATGTTCTACAGGTTCTGTCACAGCAGTGGTCCTGGACCTACAGTTCTTCCTTATTTCCTCTCTCTAACACTGTGATTCCCTTTCTTTCACACTTTTTCTGACACACAAACTCAGCATCAGAGCTGTCTTCCCCTCTATCCTATTGAAAAGAACCCTGCAGCATTCCATTAAGAACTTTGCAGAAAGGCCAGGAACATCCCAAAGAAGAGAAGGTCAAATCCTTGTAGTGCCTTTGGCCTGCGGCATAACTGCTGCTCTCTTTATCTCTAAATCATTGATAAGAGCCACATCACAAAAAACAGAAATTGATGTTGCTTCAAAGAAAGGAGGTCAATGTTTTGCCCGTCTGATGAATGGCCTGTGTAGACTTTGACTACATTAAGCAAAATTAAACACCTCACATCTCCAGTTTTGGCACCACAAAATCATATCAGAGTGACTTTTTTATCATTTGATGATGGGGAGAAGGAACGAAACGATATTGGGAAGAAAAGTTTTATTTGATGAAAGCATAATTTCCTGAATTTCCTGTACTGCCTTGATCTATTTCAGTGACACCAAGAACATATCACGAAGGGAACTTGAGAATAAGAGATTAACATCCTTGTGGAGAGCTAAAAATTCCTGTGCTGGTGAGACTACCTTCATAATTTGACCTGAACAGTAATGCTGTAATACTGCATGGTGTACAGTAACAGAACACTTATTGACAGATCTCATTGATCAAATGCTGCATTTGGAACAGGGTGAGGAACATAAGAAAAAAACAAAACAAAACATTTTTGTACAGCTTTGGATGGAGTGACTCAAAGACGCACTCATGAGATTACATTGTTATGGACCACTCATTTATATGATGCTCATATATATAGTGATTTTGTCGTGTTATTGTCATTGTATGGTATAGAGTGGCCAAAATACTTTTCAAAAATCCTTTTTTACTGGTTTGAAATAACATGAATTGTCTTTTTGATTTAATTATTCCTTTGATCTGGAAACACTAGTCTTGCTCAGTCTGACCAGTCATCAGTTGAGTCAGAAGGAAAGATGATGCTATAACTGTGGTAATGAAAGAGAAGACAGGACAAAAGCATTTTTTTATTTTCTTTTGATTTCCTTCTGTGTGAACAAAACGATTTCCTAGATCCATTAAAACTCTTCACACACACAGAACAAAAAAACAGGGATGGATAATGGTTTCAAGACCCTTTAGCAGTTACAGGAAATACAGCTAGACTGAAACATCTTATGCACACAGATATGAAAAAAAGTCTAATATAGATACATAAAGAAAATGTAATTTTATTTTACAATAAAAGGGCCTTTTTTTTTACATTAAAATGGGGATGTTCTCAAGTGACATGGAACTGTCACTATAGTTTGTATATTATTTACAGTTCCTGCAAGAAAAGAAAATGGCTTGCATTTGATCATTTAACTATTTAGTTTTATGGTCAGGGTAAATCAAGACATACCTGAGTAAATAGGGTTGTGTGATACACAAAAACTGAATACATAGCATTAGATTCAAGAGAGAAAGAAAACAAAGTGCTTCTATATTTTAAAACTGATTGTTGTAACTGCCACTAGTGTAAAATCCAAAGTTTGTCGAGAGTAAAAACCAATTTTTTTTTTCTCCACTAGATCAATCTTATCTTACCTACTGACTCACAGAATATTATATGGTGATTCTAACACTATTCAATTTTATTCGATTCTATTCACAAGATATGGCTTGTTTATTTTATAGAGTTCCAGAATAAAGCACAAGAAATAAGTAATGGATATTTTGGATATTATATTTAGTGGCATTCATGTAAAATATTTAATTATTTTCTAATAATATTTTCTAATTAAAACAAATAAACAGTGGAAAATAAATAACATTAAAATGACTAAGACTAAAACTAAGTTACTGTAAAATTTGGTTGTGGGAATTTGCTGAAAAATGAAATTGCAGTAAGGTCATCATACTGTAAAATGAAAATAGATTTAAAGGCATATTACTGTAAAATTTAATTTCAATAAGCTACTGTAAAAGAGCAATAGTGCTTCCAGTAAGTTACTGCAAAATACATTGAATGCCCAACAGTGTTTTCTTTCAGGGTTTTATTCTGAAATATGGTTTGATCTGACAGTACCAAAAATAAAATGAAATATTAAATGAAAAATAAGAGAAAAAACATATGTGTGTATGCACTCCGCTACCAGAAAACAAAATAATTAAGCAGTACTCAAATGTTTGCTACTTATGTCTAATTTGCAAAAGTTATTGCTCCAACAACTGCTTGATGTCATTAACAACATTTCTACCCAATATGGTTCAAATTACATATGTGACAAACCTCCTGTGTTTTGTGAATGTTTTCATTCCTGAATTCCCCAGCATGCACCTTTCCTTACAGCTGTTGCTAGTTTGATTCAATCATTCAATTAGTGCCACTTGTATATAAACCAGTCTGTTTGTCTGTCTAGCACGGATCATTGTGTATGTCTCAGTGTATGCCGTCAACCCAGTGTGTTCATTCCTGTTCTTGTACCCTGTTTTCATATTCTGGATTTATCATTGTCGACCTCTGCTTCCCTTGGATCTACGTTTTTGTCTTGCCCTTAGGAATCTGTTTACTGGTACGTTTGACTCTCGCCTGGATAATCGTTTACTCTTTTGTGTATGCCTCTATTGATACTGATTGCCGGTGCTCGACCTTGTCTGCCTGACCCTGAGCTTAATAAACTCTCACTTGCATCTGATCTCACATGCCACACGTCCTCATTCATGACAGAATGATCCATCACAGAGAGATCAGCAATAAGTTTTTTCAGGGCTCATGCCGAGTACATTCATCGCCTCGTCATGCCAACTGGTACAATCCGCCACCTGCAATCACTTCTGTTGAACGAGGCGAGGAAGATCGCTTCTATATTCAAGCTGGCTTTCACAATGTCGGCCGAGTCGGCTGAGACTAATCCACCCGCGGGGTTGCCAGTTCCAGCAAACGAATCCCCCGCGGTTCCCAAACTAGACTGGTTGTTACCCTGTTTCACGACGAGAGGGGCCGTGTACACTCCAGCCAGTGCGGTTGCCAGGGCCGTCTAAAAACCCTGCGGTTCCCAAACGGCAAAAGAAGGGTTTGAAGGCTGTTTCACGGCGTCAGGGGCCATGTTCAGCTCAGTCAGTCCCAGTTTCACAGCATGGTGTACTGCACGATGCTCAGTCGGTTCAGGTTTTACAGCTGGAAGAGCTGTCACCCATCCTAGCGATCCCTGATCAGCTGGTTATGGGTTCCACCACCACTTCACAGCGAGAGGGGCTGTGTGGTGTCCAATCTGACCCGGTTACGCAGCCTGAAGAGCTGCAAAAGGCCTTCATGGTTCCCATCCAAGTTTTAACAGGTCCTAACCCCGTAGCACGAGACGAGAGGTCGTGTTCAGCTCAGTCGGTCCCAGTCACACAGCCTGACGAGCTATAGAAGGCCCTTACGGTTCCCAACCATTTACTAACGGGTTCCAGCCCTGTAGCACGATACGAGGGGTTGTGTAAGGCCCAGTCTGTCCTGGTTACGCAGCCTGAGAAGCTGCAGAAGGCCCTCATGGTGTCAAGCCAGTAAGTAACGGATTCCAGCCCCATAACACGATACGAGGGGTCGTGTTCACCTCTGCCAGTCCCAGTTAAGCAGCCTGACAAGCCACTGAAGGTCCTTGCAGTTCCTAGCCCGCAAATAACGGGTCCCACTCCTGTTTCACGGTACGAGGAGCCGTGTCCAGTCATGATGGGTTGCGATCGGGCTTACGAGTGGCCGGATCCGCCAGACCCTGTCTGTGATCCCGACCCTGAGTGGCCAGATCCGCCAGACCCTATCTGTGATCAGGACTCAGGTTGGCCGGATCCTCCCGAGCCGGTTGGTAAACCAGATTGGTTAATGTCAGAAGCGCCAGAGCCTTTGGGGAAACACCGACTCCTCAAGCTCCACGTTGACTGTGAGGTCCCAGGGCTAGAACCTCCGGAGTCTGTGAGTGGCTTGGAGTCTCCATTGGGTCCACTTATGGCTGCACCCTCTCTGGAGAAGTCGGCATCAGCCGTAGATTCTCCAGAGCCCCCATCCGTGGCTGCTCAACCCGTGGAGGTAGCTGAGTCGCGGTCCGGAGGGTTCAGGGGGACGCTTACACAGTCGGTCAGCTCTGTCGGGGTCTGGCCGAAACAAAAGGGCTCTGCTCTCATCCTCTCTGCCCTGGAAGATGGCTTCGCTGTCTGTTTCACCTAGGTGGGCGTTCCCACCACCTGATCCGCCCTGGAAGGCGTTCCCGCCCTCAGGTCCGCCCAGGAGGATGTCTCCTCTGCCTGCTCCGCCCTGGTGGGCTTCTCTGCCACCTGCTCCACCGCCTGCTCCGCCCCAGTGGACATCTCTGCCGCCTGCTCCGCCCCGGTGGGCTTCTCCGCCGCCTGCTGTGCCCAGGAGGATGTCTCCGCCGTCTGCTCTGCCCCGGTGAGCTTCTCTGCCGTCTGCTCCACCCAAGTGGTCTTCTCTGCCGACAGCTCTTCCCTGTAGAGCTCTTGAACTGTCTGATGGGGCCTGTTGGGCACCCTCTCCATGGACTCCACCCAGGTGGGCGTTCCCACCACCCGCTTCTCCCTGGTTGTCATTCCACCGTTTTCAGCGTCAGGAGCGTCTGGAATCCGCTCCTTAAGGAGGGGGCTATGTCACACCCAGCTGGAGCGGCCAACTAAAGACTGTGGTTGGCACTCCAGCTTTCTATGTACTCTGTGTTTTTTGTATGTTTTCATTCCTGGACTCCATTCTGCAGCATGCACCTCTCCTCACAGCTGTTGCTAGTTTGGTTCAATCATTCAATCAGTGCCACCTGTATATATATCAGTCTGTTTGTCTGTCTAGCACAGATCATTGTCGATGTATGTCTCAGTGTATGCCGTCAACCCAGTGTTTTCATTCGTATTCTTGTACCCTGTTTTCATATTCTGGATTTGTCTTGCCCTTAGGACTTTGTTTACTGGTACGTTTGACTCTCGCATGGATTATCGTTTACTCTTTTGTCTATGCCTCTATTGATACTGATTGCCGGTGCTCGACCTTGTCTGCCTGACCCTGAGCTCAATAAACTCTCACTTTCATCTGATCTTGCACGCCTCACGTCCTCATTCATGACAAGCCCAGTCTCAAGCCAATAGGTACATATTTTATGAGGTGGCTAATTCAGACATATTTGTACGACCTCACTTGTATAATTTCATATCATTTTTGCTAAATCGCACCTATTTTACGAGTTGCTAATTTACATGAATTTGTAAGAATAACCTACACCTAACCCTGTCCCCAAACCTACCAATAACAAGGTTTAGACAAATCGTTCAAAATTGTACGAGTAAGGTCATATGAATTTGTATGAATTAGCACAAATTTTCCACCTTAAACGAATGTGTATGAATTGGTCGTGAGATTGTGTTGGTAGTTTAACGGTGAGTTTTGTTGCACTTACATTAAACACACTTAGTGAAATATATATTTTTCATTTAATTTCAATTTATTTACTTATTAACTAACTATAATATTACATAATTTTGCATAATTTAACCCTTATTTTGGTGGTATACAATATATTTTGGTTGTATAATTTAGATGGTACAATTTTTAGGTTATCCCCCTAACCCTCTTTTCCCTCAGTGTACTGCAGTGTTTTTTCAAGAGGGTTCTCTCTGTACAAAATGTTCTTACTAGAAAGAACAACAAAGGCTATATTACAGATTTTTGCTTACATTCTAAAGTTCAAGATAGAGATATTTTGAAGGTTATAGCTACACATTTACCATATGCTGAAAGAAACTCTTGTAGCAGCTATAGGTAACATTTAGCTTCAGATTAACAACAGTGTGGGTTGGGTTCATATTTGAATCTTTAGACTGACTTTAATTTACACACATTTGATTACACACTTTGCAGAGTTACCTTTTGTTCATATTAAATTTTTATTCTGGTCTCTGCTCTACTCAGGACCCACTGTGATTTGTATTCATTGCAATAACATTCACCATAAAAAGACAAAAAGGTTTAGCTCTATCAGACTTGTTGTCATAACGCCTGTGTCTCTCACACATTGGTGTTACAGGAGGATTTCAGCTCAAGCCTAACACAAGCATCATAATGCCTAGTTATCAGCTTCCCTCTCTGCCTCGGATATCAAAATGTCAGACTAGGCTTTGGAAGCAGACACCATTACAGTATCTCTTCACTCACACATACACGCGCATGCATTTCCATGGCCTAAGATAATAACAGAATAATAGTGATTGTTTTTTTTTTTTATATCACACTGCTCAAAGCACACCAATGCCACGTTCAACGTTCAATAGACACACACATACACACGGACTCCCACCAGCTCAGTCACTTATCCTGACAGGATGAATGTGAAAATTAAAATCCTTCACAGAGTAATGCACGGCTTCCACTGCCACCATGATCACTAATAAGGAAACCCAACATCCTTCACTTCTAATAAGAGACCTCAACCCCCACCCCCTTCCGAACCAATCTAATTTCAGCAGCAATTAACACCCCTTTTATGTATTTGCTACGAGATGAGCTAATTTAGTCGCATTAGCCGTGCAATACATGAAGAAATGTAGATCTCTTAGGGTTTCATTCCAAGGTCACATCTTTGCATTCCTCCCCCATGCCTACACCACTGAACAATATGCTCTAGAAGAGCCAGAAACTTCGAACAAAACATTTGCTGCAACTCATATTATCCTTGACAATAAGGCAAGATGTTAATATTAGAAAAACACTAATATGCACAGTCCTTCAGGGAACTTTACTAATGCACCAGCTGTCTATTATTAACATCTGAGTTTAATTTCACATTAATCAAGCCATTTTACTTTAAATGTATGTAAACTGTAGTTGGAAGATATTTGAAAGAGTACTTAATGCTTATCAGTACTGCTTTAGAATAGCACCATTTTCTGTATATGCAGCCTTTATAATTAGTTATAATTTAAATACATTTCTGTTGGTGCCATTTAAAATATATTCACTACCATTCAAAAAAATAAGAAAGCTTTCTTTCTTTCTTTCTTTCTTTCAGAAAATAAATTAAATTTTTTAAAATTCAGTAAGGAATAAATGAATAAAGAACTTTATTTTAGATAACATTAATTTCTATAATTAATTTAATACATTGAATATGATTGCAATTATTATATATCAAACAACTTTTCATTTATTCTGTACATTTAACTGAATGTAACATTTGATTGTAACAGTGGGTGAAGATGATTATTCTTATACATAATGAGTTACATTATGGCTTGGAGTATAGCAAGCAAATACATATATGACATTTGTGATAATGTTATGTTGAAATTGTCAGTTTTCTAGCTGCAGTAAATAAAATAGGTAGTTAAGTAATTAATAAATAATTTGTAAAAATTACTTGTCATTAATTTTTACCATGTAATAGGTTAGGATTGGGTAAATTATGAAAATGATCCAAACATGGCATCAAAACCTTTGCATAATTCTACATCATGTAACTGTCAAATTATGTAAAAAGTCTAAATAAATTGGATTTATTTATACAAACAAACAAACAAACACAAACATATTGATTAAACACTATGAAATCTATTTGTTAATTGCAATATTTTATGACCTAAAATGGGTTTTAAACATTTGTAAATCTCAAAAGTTTTTCATATGTTGTTGAGATGCTGCCGGTATGTTAATAATGCATGCTTCAATGTCTCTGCATACAAATTAAAATGCAGATTCTAGAATCACAGTTTACATCAAAAACCTATGAATTCTTATGAGGGCATGTTGGCACACTTGAAAATCCTGGCCTTATCAGAATTAAAGATGTTAGTCTTGATTTTTAAGAGATGAGAGCTTGGTTGCTGGGGATTACGCTAAGCAATACAACAAAACAAGCGTAACTCGCATTCAAACACACACTGAATTCCCTTTCTTCCCTCTCTTTCCTCCTCTTCTCCTTCTAGTGTTCGATACACTATAATTTCGAGCGACAAAGTGAATACCAGCAATTGTAAAGGTGAAATACATGCTAGCAGCTCCACTGTGAATTTGCATCATGTACTGGGATGTTAACAATGGCTATGCATAAAGGTCTGGCTGTGGGTGAAAGAGGAAGTAGACATTCAGCAGTCTTGGGTTTTTCAACAGATAAAGTTTTGCTGGATTGTAAGGCTGTGGATATTTCTTTTATATAACTCAGACAGGATGGTAATCTTTAGCTATGTGACAATCACAGCGGCGCGTCTGATTCCTGCATCTGTGCTATTCATCTCACTGAGGCCCCATTTGCATTGAAACTACTTTCTGACACAATGTACTCTTTTAAAATGACTCCAGAGAGAGAGACATGAATGCCATGCTATCATTGTAAAAGCTAGAACAGATATTACAGTCACAGCTGCATTTACCTCGACCGTCCCTCTAAAAATTGAAAGCGTGATGCTAGTGACACTGCAGTTGTAAAACCAGATGGTTCCAATAGTCTGATACACATAAAACATTAAATATAATGTGCGCATAAAAAGCCTATTTGAAACACAATTTAAATCTCGCTTTACCGTTAATCCCAGGTAGATTTGTTTATTCAAAATTTCCATAGCCTAAACTGAACTGTTTTGTTTGCTTACTACACTGCCGTGCAAAGGCAAAAGGCCGTAACTTCGATTTAAGTCGAAAATGTGTTATTGATATTTTTTGAATACTCAACACCTCCTTTATCATGTGGATAAGTATCTTGAGTCAGTTTCATTGTTTTTTCGAGAAAATAATGCGTTGTCTT
>JAUMHG010000033.1:5496770-5511537 GCA_032359395.1 Enteromius anoplus | reverse complement strand
TATAAACTATATTTCAGGAAAAAAAATCTCTAAATCAACGATTTTTGTTTTAAATTATGTTTGAAATAATTCTGAAAGTATTAAACTAATTAAACACACCTGAACCAGCTAACCAAGGTCTACTACAGTAGGTATAGTTGAAACTTCCAGGCAAGTTTGTTGAGGCAAGTTGGAGCTAAACCCTGCATATAATGTACAGTATATGGAGAAGAAGAGAGGTCTGAGAGCTGATCCCTGAGGAATGCCAGCGAGCAGCTGATGTGCTTTGGATATTTTCTCTCCCCCAGGCCACCCTGAAAGACCTACCAGTGAGATAGGATTCGAGTCAGCGAAGTGGAATCCCTGTGATGCACAGTTATGAGGTGGTGGACAGAAAAATCTGATAATTCAGAGTATCAAATGTGACAGATAGATCAAGCAGAACTGAGAACCAAATCAGCATATGTATTATTATGAATGCATATAATATTCACAGACGAAGATTTCTTACATTACTTGGCAAAACATGTTAAAAATCAAGAAAATGACATATTATGATGTGCAAGTTTAGTATAAAGTAGTCTCAGCCTCAAACATCACGCCACGGAACATTGGCTAAACATCTGATGCATATGGTACACTTAACTGGAAACCCTTCAGGAATGTCAAAGTCATCAAATGATTGGTTGAATTTTTATCGGATTTCCGGGAGACGCGAGTGTCACGTTTATTTTCGGTCTGCCGGGAAACAAAGCACAGACATATTGTATGATAGCGGGAAAAAAAAAAAAACTGTCGTATTTACATGAGTGACAAAAAGCATTTATTAAGATCAGTTAAACGTTGGATTCTCAAAAGTATGTGAGGTTCACAGCATAGAATCTTTAAGAGATGTCCAGGAGTTTTGTTTGAGGCACTTAGTGGAGACAAGAAGATATATTTTAACCTGTTTGCCGACGGGATTTGGGAAGAGTATTAATTTCCAATCCTGATCAACCCTTTGTCAGAAGGATTTCCAGCAGATTTCCAGCAGATCCTATTTTACTAGTTGTGTGTGTTTTGTGAATTTATAATATTTAAATTCACAATAAGGTACATTTTAGGTAAAAGGAAGGCAATGTAATAAGAAAATGTAATAACAAGTCACGTAATGGATTTTAGTAAACTTTTACCCACTAAATATTATGTGTCCCTGGTAGCATTTAACAAAATCTAGCAGAGCGCAAAGTGCACACTACAATGCACCTCCAACACCCACTGGCAAAGCTTTGGCTTATTATTGTGTTCATGGCAAGTCTAAACCGACAGTAATGTCCTGAAGCATATACTAGTGCAGTGTGTGGCAGGTGATGACAAAAACCGTCACAGAACATTACAAACCCATCACATTCCCACTATGCCTCATTGGCTTGCTGCTGTGCACTCTTGAACCCTCTAACCATTGATGTGTTATGAGAGGGTTAGAGAAGTTTGATTTACCTCTCATGCTTCAAGCACCAATACTTTTGTTTAATCCTTTGCCCTCTTCCTCCCTCTGAAATTGTCTTTCACCTTCTTCGACTTCCTTAATTCAATTGACCAGAAACATAATCTCAGGGGAGATGCCTTTGCTTTTTGGAATGGAAAGGGTATAAAAAGTGTTATGAGATTAAGAATAGCAAGATACATGTAACTAATTCCCAACTAAATGTTATGGTTTGGTTCGGCTAACCCATTACAAACACTGATCATATTTTATAGAAACGTACAGGTCTCATGATGATTTTTTTTTTTTTCAGAAAACACTGAAAAGTCCCTGAATCTGCAGACAAAATCAGTTGGTGGTGCCTGTGGTGTATACCTATCCATCATGAGAAAAGAGTAGCACAATTTATCTACTTTACCAGTTCTTTTATCAGTACCGATCCACAGGGCCGGCTCTAACCAATTTGGCGCCCTAGGCAAGATTTAGGGTGAAGCCCGATTGCATCGTAGTTAATTCTACTGCTAGTGTACATACATTCATAAGAAACTTGATAGTATGTCTGGATATACGGCACCCTTAGCATTTGCCTATACTGCCTATGCCACAGGCCGGCCTTGCCGATCCACAAATGTGATGAATGAGTTTTGGTTTTACAGTGTACAGCAGGCACACCTCTCTTTGCGTCAGTTCTGTTCAGTGAGTAACTAAGAAAAGCAAGACATACAGTTGAGGCTGTGCGCTCAGAGAGCAAATACAAAAGTCATCTGATTCTAATTGCTTCAAATTTTTTTCGATGAGTTGTAATTTTACATGCATAAATAGCCCAATTCACAGTACAGTCATTATCTTAACTTATGCTTTGGTGATTTTGCCAGACAATGTCACGGTTGTAAATCAGGATATTTAAGCAGTGCAGAGCAGCAGCTTGGAAATGGCTTGGTGACTGCTGGTTGATATGTACAGTCTTAATAGGTTGTGTTTCAGTCACAATTTATATTTCACAAGTTCACAATTCCTCATAATACGGATAGAATAGCATGTTTGGCTTGCTGTCCAGCTGAGCGAGCCGGGAGCTCGGCGGACTCAGAGCCATAGGATTTTTAACCCTTGCAGGGCAGAGCTCTCCCCCCGGAGGAAGGTAAGGACCGATGGCGGAGAAGGGGGGGTGGAGAGATGCAAGAACTAGATGCGGAAGGCAGAAAATCAAGCTTATTTAAGGCAGAGAAACTTGGTTCCGATTGGGTGAACAGGCAATAGGCTGATTGAGGAAATGCAGAGCGAGCCATGGATAGTTATTCGGACATGTTCCTCCTGAAATTTGTTTATCAACATCACTTGTTGAAAAAAATCCTTAAAGGGAATTCAGATATATTATTAGGATTATTCCAAGGGCCTTACAAGAGGGGGGTGTCCGACCAGAGGAGAACTGGCCCCACTAAGCCTGGTTCTCCCAAGGTTTTTTTTCTCCATTCTCTCATGGATGGCGTTTTGGTTCCTTGCCGCTGTCACCTCTGGCTTGCTTAGTTGGTGGTGGGTGGGGTCTGATGTTTGTGGGCTCTAAACACAAAATTATTTTCTGTCTAGACTTATTTTTTCTTGCTGACTAAGGAGGCATATACGATGAATGTCTTTCCTGATGTAAATATGAGTTTCCTTGACCTTGTTCATGTATTTCTGTAGCTGAAAAAACACATTAGTATTTTGTAATAAAGCTGACAAAATGTAAAATCTGATACTTTATTTCTGATTAAAAATAACAGCGCACAAAACTGTGATTATTGGATAGCGCTCTAAATAGCCTAATGAATGGACTTAAAGACATGAAATATTTCCAAGCATTCATACAAGGCAAGACAACGAATGGAACAAGTTCTTTTGTTTGATAAAATAATCTCAGATCATATATATTTTTTAATATGCCTGAAAACATCATGCACATTACTACAATTCATGTCCGCAGTAATAATTAACATGCATGAATCTTAAAAACTAATGAAGTATGAGAAAATCATGACTTTTCACTTTTATATACCTTTGACTTAGTATAAGATTTAGTCTCGGATGTAGGACTATGCATAGATGGTGCAACAGGTCTTAATTCTATGCATGACTTACAGCAAGTTTTACCGTACAGCCCAGTCTTACAAACGGGTGTACGACCAGCTGGTGAAACCGCCCCCCTGGGCTTTAGTTATGGTGCTTTCAACTGAACATAGTTGGCAACAATGGCTTAGTCTCTTACATTTGTTTACACCAAACACAAGCGCAATGTTGTGTTCCATCAAAAGCAAACAGAACCCCTTGTAATCACTGATGTACTCTGGATAGAGTATAAAAGCTTAATTTCTGATGTACTTCATGCACTTGATCTACACTCATCAGCAGGACAAGTGGAAAAGTAAATGAATGTCATGACCTGATTCCCTGACCTATGGAAAAGTGTTGACATAGTGACACTGTACAAATATGAATTCAGTGTTCACTTCACTATTTCTATTTGCCAATTTGTGTTGGTGAAATATCATAACATGTTAATATTATCATTTGACCTGTCCAGTTGTATTTGTGGAATGAAATTGATCTTGCTCTGTAAATATAGAAAACAGTGTTTATTTGGCTTCTCTATTTTGCTGTCCAAATAGAATTGTCAGCATTTCTCTGTGCAGTCCTCAGAGGGCAAGATTTACAGAATAATCCACTTTACTCCAGATATCCTTATCGTCCTTCCAGTGCTTCCTAGGCTCAAGGCTTCCTCTTCCTCCACAGAGCTTATGGTGGGAGTTGAAGAGATTGTGCGGAGAGCTGGTCAAAGCAAAATTAATTAAAATTAAATATCTGTCAGCATTTTTATCAATTGTTTTTCATGAGGAATGGGATATGTAGAGCAAAAATAAATGTAGTACTATATGAATTTCTATTCTAATGGGAGAAAATGAATGTGCTCTTGTTCAGCAGATATTGAGGATTTAGAGACTTTTAGATTTGACTTCATCCAGGTTCTGTTAAGAAAATAAAACAGATAGATTGACAGAATGTTTTTAACAATGATTGAGATCTCTGGATTTGTTAAAAGGAATGGATCAACCAAAAATCCTGTCATGTGTTACTCACCATCATGTTGTTCGAATCCTGTAAGACCATTGATCAGTAGAATGGATGTAAAAACTTTGGAACGATGTGAGTAATTATTGTTAAATTATTATTATTTCTTTTTTGTCTGTCTAGTTCAGTCATTTGAAGTAAAAAATCACCAAATCAATCAACTATTAAAAAAAATATTTTCAATGCTATTTCTGCAATGCTTTAAAGGCCCTTGCCTATTTAATCACCAAAAACTTAGTCAAGGGCAGATGCTTTCTTTTTTTGCAACACACTGAGGACCAACAGCTTATTAAACAGGTTTTCATAATGCTTTAACTTATAAAATGAAATTCAGTCCAGTTCATGAGGCAAATCGTTGCAATGCAGCTTTAGAGAAAATGTACAGTTCTACATTTTTATTTAGTATTAGATTATTAGTGGTGACTCTCTCAAGTTGTTGTCCATATGGCAGAAATGTACGGTAAAAATCAAGAATTTAGTTAAAGTGCCCCTATTATGCCTTTTCACTTATGATCTTTCATGCAGTGTGTCATGTAGGTGTATGTGAACATAAACTCTCTGCAGTTTTGAAGTTGTGACGCCATTTTTGTCTATCAAAAAAAAAAGAGTCGGTTCACATTCGCCAAAACGAGTTGTCAGTAAATCAAATCTTTTTTTGTTACGGATCCACGTCACTAAGTAATATATTTGCATAATGTCCGTCCACGTTCTACTTCGCGAACAACTTTTTATGGCAATGGGCATTTTGTTTTCCGACACACGCTGTAGCGGTTGACTAATCACAAAGGACTGTGCCATCTGACCAATCACAGCAGTGAGGGCTCACGGGAAGAGGGGTTAATACAGACTGATTCTTCTAACTGCTTCAAATGAGTCATTTACGAATCATTTAGAAATGGGGTCAAATTTAATCTATTTTTGAAGAAAACTAAAGTGTTTTTTGACCTTGCATACTTGTAAACATACGTACTGTATGATGTCTGAAAGTTGGCATCATCTGAGGGCTTTTGGGGGCCTGGCATAATCTCTTCTCAGGTATTACATACACTTATTAGTGTGAGAGAAAAATACTTTTGGTTCCACTTTATATTGTGTCCTTGATACCTGTGTACTTACATAGTAACTAGATGTGTATGTAGTATGTTACCACCGTGTAAGTACACACATAATATCTACAGCTGTGATATTTCTGTAACTACATATACTGTATGTAACAACCCTCAGAATGGTGTGTGTATGTACAGTATAGGGCATGTGTTACAGGACATTGGTAACAATAATTTTTTTTTCACTTGGCTAAAAACTTGTGTAACAAGACTTATATAACTAAATTTTGTGACAACAGTATAAGAGAAACAGGTAGTGGAGATGCAGGTTTAGGGTTATGTAAAGTACTGTAGGAGGAGTTGGATGCCGAGTTGGAGTTGGTGCACAACTCTAATACTAGTTTACTTATATGGAACTGTCCACTCAAAATAAAATGTAACTTTCTGGGCACCAACCGCAATTTATATGTAAATTGCTGACCGCTGCTAAGTAACATCAGAATAATTAAATGGTAAGTCAGCAGGAATTGTCTGCTTTATATAAAGTGTAACAATTTCTTTGCTGTTAGTCGTGTAAAAAAAAAAAAAATACCCACTAACCAATGATCTGTTACACAATGATCTGTTAGAGGGTTGTTACATATGTGTAATTACACAAACATTTAAGCTGTAGATACTACTTACACTGTGGTTACATACTACGTACACATCTAATTACTATGTAAGTACACAGGTATAAGAGACACTTAATATAAATTGGGACTTGACTTTTTAAATAAATCTTAGGTACTAAAATGAGAAAGAATTAGTCATACTAAAGGTCAGTTCTAGCCAGACCGAGGTGGTTTTAGAAAGCACCAGTATGAGACCTAGTGCAGTCAGCTTATTTATCATATTGGCATTCAGAATGAATCCCAGGCTTAGAGCGGGCTGTAAATACTGTGTAACACAAATGCAGATTCTGCAGCTCTGCCACAGTGAGCAGGAAAGCAGGAATGAAGCTTACAGCTGTCATTGTCGCTGTCTGACACAAGTTCAATTTCTCACCAGTCAAAGATGATGCTGGCAAAAACACTCACAGAACCTCAAAAGTAAACAGAGTTAGCGCTGAAGTAGACCTGCAAACAAAGTGCGACAGCATCGGATTATTGCTTACAAAGGGAAAAAAAGGGTTGTGTGAAGCTAGATCTTACCGCAGAGTACAGTTCATCTTTTCCCATAAGCAGCATTCATTAGATTTGACAATGAAAACCTTCACAACACTTATTTTTATTTCATGGCATCTCTGCAAATGTATACAAACATCCTGTGTAAAACTAGGTTAGGCATTTCATAAAAATATATTATCAACCAAACTCTGTGTCTGCAGTCTTGTAGTATGATGGAGCTAGTACTGAAGTATATTCTCAGCACGAATTGCCAACTAACAGCTTGCCTCCATAAGATCGCTGTACGAAGACATAAACAATTTATTGTTTTAAAACCATACAAAATAAGCTGGTGCTGGCAAGAATAAATGCGGAGGGCTGAAACCAGCTGCCAACATATATTATATCAGCCTCCTGTAATCCCATTACTGACAAAACACTCATATTCTCATGAATGAGGAGTTTCTTTTCTATGATTCTTCAGAGGGGGGCCTGGGTTTACATTGCACAGGTTTTCTATGCAGACTTTCCCATGCCAGATTTCTAATTGATCTTGTTCTACATTACAAATGAGTCATCCATATTAGCGTTGGCCCTTTCTCAAAGAGAACAACAACCCCTTCTCTTATCCCCGTGTTGCAGGCGTTCATTAGCATTGAACAGAGACTGCATCCTGGCATCCATGGACAGCACTGCCATGCAAATGGGTGTGAATAGTTAATGTGTCATGGAAAGTCCTTGTTTGGCTTTTGGTTGGTTGGTTTTGTTTTGAGATTTTGGAAGGGAGAAGGTGCTGAAAATGTGGTGAATTCCTCTTGTTTCTACTTTTACACGCTTTTGACCAATTGCAGCACGTCCAATACAATTAATGGATGGCTGCATGTTTGTGTGGAGATAGCTGCCTGTGTACTGGTATGTTTCCTGTGATAATCCTGGCATTTGTTTATGGAAAGGCACTTTTTGAAGTACATGTTATGAATATGTAATATACTTTTCATGCAGTGCTTTAGCTCTCCTGTATATTGAAGGGATACTTCACCCCCAAATTGTAAAATTCTGTCATAATTTACTCACCCTAATGTTGTTTCAAACCTGTAAGACCTTCATTTATCTTTGGAACCCAAATTAAGATGTTTTGCATAGACAGTAATACGACCTACATGTGCAATGCCATAGGGTAGTTAAAATAGTCCATGTGATTTCAGTGGTTATTTTACGTTTTAAGCATACCTTTTGTCTGCAAAGAAAATTGTGAAGAATGTTACGTCATGCCTTGAATACAACAGAGTTGAGTCAGAAAGCTATCAGATTTCATCAAAAATGTCTTAATTTTTGTTCTAAAGATGAACAAATTTCTTACAGCTTACAGAATGTTCTGTAAATGTGCGAGCTTTTCCTTTAAATAGTAGTTTGTGCATCTTGAATGCAATGTAAGTTGTTTTGGATGATTTCTAAAAGTGTAAATATTGTGTAAAAATTTGAATCCAGTCATTCAGTCAGCATTATATTCTTCTAAACCTACATGACTTTCTATACATGCATGTATATATTTTGAACATATTTATATGTATTTGTATATCTACAGTATTTATATTCTATATTTCTTCTCATTCATATTGTATATAAACAGATTTAATAAATAAACATACCATTTAGTTCTTTACTATATACATGCATCAGTACTGTATATATGTCAGGCTGGAGGCATGTTCTGTATCTGTTTTTCTAGTCTTTGTGCTTGTGTTCATTATTAAACACGCCCATGTCTTTAGTGTATTCATCCTGGCCCAGCTGTGCATCCAGGTGTCTTGCATCTGATTTGTAATTGGTTTGAGTTGTGTTCTATGCCATCTTTGCTGTCTGTCATTGAACTCGCATTTGTTTCCAAGTGGTTTGTCTGCGTTGGTTGCTGCCTCGTCAGCTTAATGTTTTCAGTCGCGTTGAGTTTAATAAATGTTTAAATCTAAAGTTCCTGGTTCCTATGTCTTTCTGTTCACACTGAGAAGCGCGGCCGCGACAACACTTCAGCGTGCACGCACGCAACAATATATTACAGGTTTGGAACAGCATGAGGTTGGGTAAATAATGGCAGAGTTGTCATTTTTGTGTAAACTATTCCTCAAAGTGTGCATGGTATCCTGCTGAAAAAGGAACTTTTTAATACATCTTGTCAAGTGTACAGTTCCTGCATAAAAATATGAAAACAATACCCCATTTTTTAAAGTGCGATACATCATAAACCAGCACACTAACAGAACCACAGGATGTTGAGAGTGTGTGAGGGATGGTGAGACAGAGCAATGCTGCGTATTTCTGATGATTTGTCGACTACAGAAGAAGAGGGTTGCCTGTGGCACAACTCTCCACAGGGAGCTGGAGCAGAGAAAGAATGCTATGCAGATGATTCCCACCGGATCCTGACACACTGATTTGAGAGCTTGAAAAAGAGGTTGATATAGATGGGAGGGTGAAAATGAGCAAGCAACCTCTGCATAAGACGTTGGTAAGAAGTGGTTTAGTAGGCCACACTTTGTATTGCAGTGGTTGTGCTAAAGTTTAATTACATGACTAAGTAGTATGAACAACATATCCTTAGTAATTATCATGGAAGAACTTGGAATTACTTAAATTGGTTGTTGCAGTAAAAGCAAACTTTAATGCATGCAGCATGGACACTGCTCTGTCACCTAAATGGCAACACATTACGAAGCACACTAAAAAGTGTTCTGTTTTGCCTTTATTTTCATGTGTGACATTTTTCTTAAGCTAAACATTTGTGAAAACTTTGACAGATCGCATATGCTGGGTTTCCTCTGGAGATATAGGGATATTTTGAGCTATTTATGGAAATTGTGTGTTTTGTCCAGAATATTGCCAAGGCTTTATTGCCACGGTCATTATTCTGGTTATGAAATTGTTAGTATGTTGAGATGGCAAACAGAAGTCTGCGAATAGTTTCCAGCAAAATTCATGTTGTCATCTCTATGTGGCAGCCTATTTTACCTGACAAACAAAAGCATTCAACCTTCAACAATTTGCATGCTTTCAATCTTTAACAATATCACTCAACAATACCTAGAACACTACTTATGCACAGCTTTCACTTTTTTTCAAAACAGCAAACAAACCAGACTTTTTGGATTTTCTTTTTTTAACATTTTGACATTTTCCCTTGACTGAACCTTTGTGTATTTCAAGACACTAACATTGTCACAGGATTTAGCGGAAAACATTCTCAGACTCCCTTTCAAGTTCATTCTAAATCTTTTAAATCGTAGCCTAAACTCCTTTTACTTTCTGCTTACCTACAGCGATCCCATCTTAACCTTATCCACCCTCCAATGTCAGCTTTAAAGAAACCATTTATTTTCTCTCTAGCATCAAACCACTGTTCCGTTCCCATCTACTGAGAATAACATTATGCTTAAATATTTAGAAAATTCTATTCTAAACTCTACCCACATCTAGATTTACACATTTAATCACTTTATGCACTGCTTTGGAATCAAGCCCATAACCTTGGTACTGCTACATGGACACGTAAAAACAAAGTATACTACAGCCATGTGATCATTTTGTTTTATCGATGTGCAGCCAGTTTTTTTTTTTTTTTTTTTTTTTTATTTGCAAGGTGAATGTTGAAAGACAAAAATAGTCTGCTCAGTAGGTGGTACTGCATATGTGTCTTGTTGTCCACCACCTCTTCTTCACAATTGAGTATACTTTTGTATGTAATGAAGTGTATTTGAAGCTAATTTCAGCCCCCAACCAGAAAAAAATTCAGCAGTTAACTTGAAAGAACAACTAACATTGAACACTCAATCATATAAATAATGATCACTTAGCTTCCCCTCTAGGCCACAACCTATCGTTCTTATAAATTCAGAAGTGGTAGACTCTCTCCTGTTGTTACCGCTTGTACGGACATACTGCCACTCCCAGCTTGTTGTAAGAGGAGAGTGTTTATACAAACAGAGCCCTGGCAGGCTGCTAATGACTTCAGGGGCTTTGGGCCTACACTTTGATAGTGAATTTGGACACTCAAGGCTTGAAAAGCCAAGGATGTTTCGAGCACCTCTTGGCCAAGGTTGTCACAGTAACTGAATCTCATTATGTCTTTGGTGTAAACTTTCATTGGTTGATGTAAAACGCTATTCCCATCTTCTATGGTCCCACAGTTCATTCAGAATCAATTTCTTACCTGGCTGTAGATGGTCTTTTCTGTTTTCTTTGTGTGCGAGCTTAAACTAATTCAGAGCCTTTACATTTGATTTGGAGGAAAACAAAAAACGGTCCACTGCTCAAAGTTCTGTTATTATTTATTGACCTATATGACATTTAAAATATTAATTGTAATTACAATGAGTGGTGTCAGGGGTATTCAAGTTTCAAAATGGATGGAATATCATAAAGTATCAAGCATCATCCTGGTCACTTTTAAAAAAAGTTTTATCCCACTGTATACTGCCAAAATGCATTAAGGAGAAGGGCCACATCCAAGCCCGGTTTAAGCTGCTGACCTTTAACAGTGAAAGCTATCCAAGAATCTGCAGTCCCTGACTCCCCACCTCCATCCCCCCTTTAATTTAGTTAGTTTTACAAATTTTTGTTCTTGCTCTTGTTACTGAATTAACTCATAATCTACACCCTAAACAAGTTTTAACAGAAGAACAAGAAGGAATAGGAAAAGAAAAAAGAAAGATCAAATTTTTTATGTTAAAACAGTTAACCACAAAATGTTACAAACCGATAAGTCTTTCTTTCATCTTCAAAACACAAACCGATGTTTTCAATGAAAAATTACATTAGACATGGTAAATAGACACCATGTGCTTGATTGTTTTTAAAAAAAGTTTTGGATTAAAGGGATCACATCTTTATGAATAGTGAAAGTTTTGGTTGCGTGGGCTATAAATTGCTCAACAGTTTTTTTAGAAAATTTTAATTCAAGTTCTGAGTTTGGAATGACATGATGGTCAGTAATCAAAAAAGATCAAAGAACAGCATATAAATGCTGATAATTTTTTAAAAACTGATGAATCTGAGGAGACCTTCTATCATTCTTAGCTGTTATTTTTTAATTTCGGTCAGTCCATATGACCTTTGAGAAAGCCAGTAATCAAAATAAGCAGAAAATCTGCATTGTCACAAAAAAGCATTGCTGTGTATCTGTATTGGAGGCACAACACCTCTTTGTTCATATCTGACTCAAAAAGGGGCTGACCTTAACATGTACCAATATTTTTAGAGGAACAAATTGAGTTTGCAGTTGTGTGAAAATGCTACATAGAATGATTGTTGCTCTCAAATCATATGTAAACACTGAAACACACTAAAACAAAACAAATAAAAAAGACTTGTAGATGTGTGTTTGAATTTAAGTATAAATAAACACAGCTTTTATAATGTGAAATTATCATTGTGTTTAATTCTGGCAAATTTCTGGAATTACTATTTCAGGCTTAAATGAGTTCAGGTTTGCTTACAATAGAGCTTGCGATCATTGAAGTGTGAGCGATATTTATATTGTTCCTGAAACCTTGTTTACTCTGGTCTGTTTACTGTTTACTGTTTACACTTACAGGTTACACAGCCTAAATGTCACAGTGTTCTTAAATGTAGCCTTCAGCGACAACCTAGACACACTCCAATATACACCAAAACACTCTTTCTCACAAGTCTTTTTTCTTCTGTAAATGAACCAATTTGGCAGATGATAGCTGGCGCATCAATTATTGCCTAACTGAGACGCAACTAAATGTTTGGAAGAATATCTGACTGTGTTGTCAGAACACATTGTTCTACACTAAATTATTTTAATTTTTTTCTTTTTTTTTCTTCTTAAACTATACAAGGCAGATAACACCTAGCTGGATATTTCATCAAATGACTAAACAAGAAAACTCAAATGTTAATTTCTTCAGAAGTAATTGAAGTTCTTCTCTGGTGCTTCCTGATAACAAAAGTTCTGAGAGTGTGGTAAATTGGTAAAAATGGTTTTAAATGGAATAAAAACCGCCTGAGGATCTCATGTGGCAGCTGATATAGATTTAATATTAATATAATCAGCAGGATGGAGCTTCTGAACGTAATACAAGACCACTTGTCATTGTACCAAGGCTGTTTACAAATCCTTTGAAAATTACCTTATGCTCCCAAAAGTATTTCATTACTAAACAGTGCAATACCTTTGTAAACACAAACCTTTCAGGGTAGTTTCCATAAATTAGCATGATTGAACCACACACATCTATTAATTCTTGTAGATTTTAGCATCAGGAATAATGCAGCTTGGGCCCCGCAGGAGTCATCTGCCACTTGCTTGAGATACATTAAGGATCTCTTGAGAGAATTGCTGATTTAGACGCATACCTCAATCATACATAGTTTGGGGTCCCAGAAAGCCAAGGTGTCATCCATAAGCTAGAGGAAACGATTAACATCAAACCCATTCAGCAACTTAAATACTCACAGGGCCTCAATGTGCCATATGCAAAATATTTCTTCATTAATGTCTCATTAATCTCCTAAACAATAAAGGAAATGCTTCACAGCACGAAACAGCCCTAGAGGAAATGCCTAGAAGAAATGACTGGGAGTAATTAGACACTGCCTTATAGATCATCTTTCATTAGAATGTTTTTTTTTTCTTTCTTTTCTGTTTTGTTTTTATTTTTTTTATAAACTACAGAGAAGGTACACCATACCTTCTCAGCAAGGCGTGTGGCCTTAGATAACAAGACTTCAAGTTCATACTTTAGAAATTGCTATAGACTAGAGATGTCAACGATTAATCAATTATCAATTAATTGTCGATAAGAGACACAATCGATTAACGTTATCATGATCGATTTGTCAGTTTAATTCTGCCGTGTGTGCGGCTCATGTGCAAAAGACTCACAAACAGCTGTGAGTAACCGTGAAGTTGTGAATCTTTCCGTGGCTGAATCTTACACAAAAATAATTTACTAATGTACAAACTACGCTTTTAACATGATCCAAACTTTGAACCTACATTAAAACAGATACAACACAGCTCCTTTGTATTGAAATGTAGTAACGAGTCATGTTTTATCGGACACTTCACACTGAAAATATCATCAATTATTAATGATACTTACAGGTAAAAGTTTAGGCTACGTCTACACTAATCCGGATAAATTTGAAAACAGCGTTTTTTGTCTAAAAACGTTCCGCGTCCACACTATCGTTTTCAGTCGTTTCTGAAGAGTTGATCATCCACGCTGAAATGACTGAAAATGCGTATGTTCCTGTGTTACTATGTTCCACTTCGGAGAGCGTTTTCAAAAAGCTCTGTTTTCATTGACAAAAACGCCAACTCAGTGTGGACGGAAGGCCAAAACGGAGAGAAAAAGATGTGTTTTCAAACAAAAACGTATTAGTGTGGACATGGCTAGCTAGTCCACATAAACTGGGCATTGATCCATCTTTTAAGACCGAGCGTTTGGTGAATATTGCGTTGTACTCCAAGACTGGAAAAGCAGTCATCAGTAATAGGAGGCAAAAACAACACAAGGTTTTACTGCTGATGTGTTGTTGAAAGAATTAATGTTAACCACTCATTCTTTGTAGATTCATATTTCGGAAGGGCATATAAAACATATTTACTCTTACTGGATACAGTGTCTTCTTCACATTATGTAATCCATGAGAAAATTGCACTGTTTGTGGGTGGGCAAGTTGTTTGCGATGTAGAACGTGAACGGACTTTATGCAAATATATTGCTTAGTGACGTGGATCCGTAATAGAAAAAATATTTGAATTGCTGACAACTCGTTTAGGTGAATGTGAGACGATTTTTTTTGATAGACAATAACTTTATTTATCGAAAATTGACATCCCTACTGAACTAAATTGAATTGAATTGAATTGAATTGACATAGGTGTTCACATCCCTAAGTGCTGTTGATAAACAAATTTTGGGGGGAGCTCCCAGTGCGCCCACCAGAGACCGATGCGCTCCCAGTGCGCCCACCAGAGACCGATGCGCTTCCAGTGCGCCCTC
>JAUMHG010000033.1:5473788-5485860 GCA_032359395.1 Enteromius anoplus | reverse complement strand
TGCTCAAAACTCTCTACTACTTACCATTTGACTTACCTCTTGAACTCAGACTCCTATAAAGGAGGCTTCCCTTACCTTTGTTACTTACCTGTTGCAGTGTATAGACGCTGAAATATTATTATGTTACTTAACTGTCTACTTACCTGCAACGCCATTTATGTTTGAATTATGCTCCATGGTTGTTCAATAAATCCCTTTTGACTTGAACTAACCCTGTTTGTTTTACCTGAGCGTGACAGTAGCTTATAAAGTAGTTAAGGCCATCTAATATAAAACATGACAAAACAAAAAACAAACAAAAAAATTCTACTACATAGTGATCGACTAATGAGCTATGGTTGTCGTTAAGTAAAATAATCTACATGAACAACATGCTGTCATTTTACATTCTCCACTTATCAAAAGTGATTTTGAGCAAGCTAAGTGCTGGTTAAGATCCTTGCAGCTCAGGGTGAGCAATCAGGGAAGCAATTATTAAAGCTTTAAAGCATTACTTGAATGCTCACTTGTGTTCCTATTAGGGGTGTAACGGTTCACAAAAATCACGGTTCGGTTCGATAGGGTCAGTAGGGTCACGGTTTGGTATGTTTTTGATACGGCACAAATACAGTAAAAAAGATAATTTCTTAGATTTTTTTTTCTCACATTTTTATTTCTTAAAACTAACATAATATGACCTTGTTTTTCCACCCTTTTCTTTTACTTTGAACAACAATGGAGCTATACTTCACATAACATCTGGGGTTTCTTCTTAGTAGCAAATAAAGAAGTGTTTTGGAAAAGTCAGCCTTGGATGGTATTTATTGATTAATTAAAACTTAATAAAAAGTAGATTTGAGCCATTTCAAATCGTGACATCCAGGGGAGCCGCTTCTTCCTGCGGGACACTCCGCATGAGGGGAGACGACAGGGGAGAGATCCACAATTTAATTGCGTGGTGTATGTGTCACCAAAGGCTTAGAGGGGTCGTTTTGCACGTGCAAGCTCTTCATTTTCAACAGAGACGCGCAGTTTAAAATGATTTTTGTAACTGTAGCGATTTCATGGTTGCCAAGTAACAGCAGACGCTACAGACGCGCGAGCACGAAGTGCTCTGGAATTGGTGGAGGAAGCGACGCGCCTCGCGTTTTCACTCGTTTTTAGACACTTCGTGAGCGTAACCCTATGTTACATTCAATGCAAAAGTATCGTTAACCCCAATTAAAACATTATTTTATTGTGTTAGAGCAGAAAGATGCAGCTCTGGTTAAACAGCTGGATGTTTGGTTGAAATGGCAAAGGGAAATGCCTAACGTTACCTGAATGATAGTTTGTAATGTGTATGTGTTTCTGGTTCCCTGTCCCGTGATTTGCGCTGCCTTGTTGAGTGTAGCACTGAAAACATTATATTTTACACAGTTTATTCTCTTTATTTTTTTTTTAATTTTTTTTTTTGTGAATCGTTCATACACTCGTATGTTTACCGAAAGCCTCGTACCGAACGGTTCAATACGATGCGACTTATCGTTACACCCCTAGTTCTGATGTACCTCCGTTTAATCAGATCACAGCCTTCAAATGCATATCACAGGACAAATGTCGTTCATGATAAGGCAATAGACCATAGCAATGTAAATCTTTAAAGCTGTATGCATATATTTGTCCTACTCAATGGTTCAAAGATTTGCCCTTTGTCTCTTTTACAGTCCCACTGAGCAAATGTCTGCTTATTGGCCAATAATTTACAGTGTACACAGAGCTTGAGCATATCTCAGGATTATCAGAGCCGGAGTGTGCTGTGTAAACTGACCTTGTTATTGAACCTGCGCTCTCTTCGTCATGCTTACATGCAGCCCCAGTCAGTCTGCATTAAATGCCTGGTAATAGGTGAAATGACTGACATTAAAAGCTTTCTGGGCCTTGATGCCTCAATAGCTTTTCATTAGAGCTCTGCATTCAGCTTCGCTTGAAAGTAATGGTGCCTTTAAGTGCACCATAGCTTTTCCAAGTCTTCTTTTCAGAAACAGTTCATGCTCAAAGTACATGCAGGCTTTCAAGTTTTTTTTTGTTTTTTTTTTTGTATTTCTTCAAACATCAAAACACCTAAAAGCCTTCTACAGTGAGCAGTTTACATGTCCACAGTCGCATTCACTCTGAATGATAACCTACAGACAATATCGCTGCATTTTTCCCATCTTTAAATCATCGTTAATGATTTGCTCCACCAATGTGTACAATGCAAGCAACACAAAACCCCCAGAGGCCCTTTCTCTTTATTCGCTTGGTGTACTGTATGCAAATGAACAGACTTCAGAGTTCCCTCATTACAGATAGTGCTAATGAGAGTCAGGTAAAAAAAGCATGTACTTGTCAGGACTGGCCAAAGCAATGTGGATAAATAGTCCCAATTAGGCATCACCTTCACAGGGTGACCCCTGTGTATTGTGAGTTTTATTTGCATTGAGCAGTCACTATTCAAGACAAATTGTACAGCTCAATGAGTAAAGCATAGCAAAATAAAGATTCATTAATATCATTAATATAAAACCTACTACTTATATTGTGTAGTTTTATTGTCCAGTATGCTACATTTTGCAATGCTTTAGAAAAGCTTTTGATCTTGAGCACATTGATATTATTAGATATTGTATTAATTTTCCTGTGTTTTAGAAGTTGTGGAATGTCGACACCTTCACCGCTTTTTTAAATTTTGAAACAAAAATGTATAAATACATAAAACAACACTGCTCTTTAGTGCTTGTATTATTACATAAAAATATCGATATAATTTATTAATGCAGATGCTACTACTTTTTTAAGAAGTTGTGGAATGTAGATACCTCCACTGCTTTTTAAAAGTTTTAAACAAAAAACGTCTAAAATGCATTTTTAAATCTGTCAACTGACGTTGGTGTTCAATCTTTTGCTAATATTGACCCATTAAGGATATACCAGAGTTCAGCTCCCAGAAAATAATGGCAATTTGGATTGCCCGTTCCTCTATCTAAAGTAAATGCAGTGGATGGTTACTTAAACTTATCATAATTTAAGACAACTTCTAGTAATGGAGATTTCGACAGGTCCTTTCTCAAAAAAAAAAAAAAGAGGGGGTGGAGGGGATTGGAAATGAAGGTGGACAGGAAAATGACTGCTACAGTGCAATGGCGTGATGTGCCCACACAAGTGTTTAAGTCACATTAAGGTATGGCATATGTTTATTATGCAGGTTATTGCAGTTTGAGCTTTGGAAAGAAAATTCATAAGATGTATGTGAGTGGGTTGTACTCAGTTGTGCATTATAAATATGACAATTGTCAACAGAGACTTTTTGTTGACAAAGGCTTTCTATGACCATACAAACCCACATACAGTACTGTACATTACATTACATGGTCATTCTGTCAGAGCTGCCATCCAACCACAACTACATTGCATACACTGTTTGTAGTATATTCTATAAGAAAGCATGTGAAGATTCCTTGCAAATTGTAATTACTAAACCTACTTAAAAAAATCACTGTTCAGTCCATGTAACAATGGTGTGTCAATGGTGTGTTAAAAACAACTTGAAAAATGCAATGAAGGATGTCCATTTTGTACATAATTACTGAGATGAGCCGCTGAAAGACAATAACATTTACAGTCATGCTGGTAATTAATTAAATGTACCTGCTATCAACCCTCAGCATTTGCCTAGTTAAAGTTAGGCAAGGTTAAGATTTGTCACTACTTAAATTGGCAACCTACTTTTGGACACCTATGGAGCCTCTTTGTAAGGAAAAGGGCAACGTGGACACTATACCGTAAAACTTGTTTTGCAATTCATGAAATTTGAAAATAATAAAAAAAAAATTTGTTTGAACTATTCCTTTAATTCACAAGGTTATGCAGCAAGCATCAATGTGAATTGTAAATTTGATTAGCTATTTCTCACAGTAAATAGATGGTAGAGTTCACTTTTTAAATCACGTAGCTTTCAGTAGCAGACCTATATTTTGTTGATTAAGTAGCACTTCAGCAATGATGAATTTTCCTTTACAAAATTTGACCAATTATATCTGTGTAGAATCATTTTATTTAAGAAGCATACAGTGTATGCGGTCTAAAAAAAGGAAATGGACTGAATTTTGTACGAAAAGGTCCAGTATGTTGTTTTTATGCTTGAAAAGCAGGTGCTAGTCACTCTTGATGATGCATCGATATTGGTTGTGGATCAAAGCAAAGCTATTAGTGAACTTTTAGTGAAGTATTATGACAAGGTTATAGGAACATTATAGAAATCATTTCCAATTTTCAAAGAAATTGGTTGACTGATTAGTTGCTTGGTTCATTCATTCATTTAACTTTTAAATTCTGACATTCATGCATCTTAATTGGATGTGTGGTTTTGTCATACAATTAAATTTGGAATACTAAGTTTCCAAATTAATTTTAGCAAGCATTCAACAGAAGATAGCTAATGTAAAAGATCAACATACTCACATTCTACAATCAATGTGCCTTATGCACAGTTTTGGCCCTCATTAGAAAACAGCGAAGAAAGACTACATTTTGACCTAAATATGCAGGAGTTAGTGCTTTGATGACCAATGTTATACAAAGTCAGTCATGGCATCTATAAAGTAGATGATTTGCCAGAAACTTTGTCACTGCACCAACCCAATACAGAGAGGTGAAGAGCAAGTTTCAAATCTGTTGAGAAAAGGCGCCATTTCAGAAGCCCTAATGCTTCACTTGTGGTATTGGTCAAACAGACAAATGTATCCTGGACTGTGTAGAATAAAGGTGACTAAATCAAAAGACAAATTCTATTGCCTTGCAAAAGAGTCAAGAGTTTTGTTGCTTTTCAGGCACCCACATTGTTCTTACTTTTACTAACGATTTGGCCTGTGTTTATCACCAAGTTGTAATTGAATGGGACAGATTAACATGACTTAGTGCTGTGCATTGCAAATTCAAGCAGGTGATATACTAAGCAAGTTTACTACATGGAAAAAGCAATGCATAAGGAGCTGGTTATGATATATTAGCTTACAAATACAGCACGGTAAAATAGTTTTAAGATCCTATTGCAGTTTTATTGTAGACAATCAAATCAAAAATATGTTCATGGAATAATAATCTGTGGGAAAATTGTAATCAAAATAAGAGAGAGTACATGTAGTATTGAAAAAAACAATCCAACATTGTCCTAAACCCTTTACCCAAATCATTTTAATGTTACAGGAAGTTCATTCAAGGATGATAGCCTTCCATGCTGAAAATCCTAATGTCAACCAAATTTAGTAAAATGTGGAACACAGTGTCAAACTGAGTTTAAGGGCAGACAAATTTTCCAGATTTTACTTGCCTTTTCAAACTAATGCAACATCGGTGTGAGTGTGTGCTAGGTGAGTGTTGGCATTTGACAACAAGACTAAAGTAAATAATTAAAAGTATGAAACTAGACATTCTAGTATTTGGAAAGTTCTGAACAGTAAAGGATAACAATGCATTGTGTCATCTTCATTCTGCAAAACTTGATGCAATTGAACAAAGGTGGGCAGTATAGTTAGCTGTGTTCAGCTTTGAAGTTCAGTGTAGTTCAGGATGGTGAAATACAGCAGCATATACTCTCTCTTGGCACCCATTATCAGGGGAGTTTGCAATCAACTCTGAAGATGTTGAGTTTGATGATGGTGTTTCCATTTGCAACATTGGCAAGGAAAAAAAAAGTTTCTTGATTTTAAACTTAAAGGCATAGTTCTCACAAAAAATAAAGAAACTGTCATCATTTACTCACCTGAACGCTGTTACAAAACTGGTATGAGTTTCTTTTATTGTGTTGAACTCAAAAGAAGGTTGGTAAGCAAACAGTTGATGGTTCCCATTAACTTCAATAGCTCAAACAAATAAATAAATAACTCTGTGGACGTCCAAAAAAGTTCCCTCAAGTTATTTCAAAGATGAATTCTGTATTTATTTACTTTTTTTTTGTTTGTTTTTAAAAGGCGCCAGTAAAATTTTTGACTAAACCTATATTCTCTCTTTCTCTTTTTGTATTTGAATATACTAACAGCTAAACTGGAAAGGAAAGTTTCTAAAGATGCTTTAGAAAACTCCTCTGCATCCCATACAGGGATCACATCTCCAATGAAGTATGTGACAAAACGTATAAGGTTATAAATATAATTCCTTGAGGGAACGAGACACTGCGTCCGGAGACGCTATGGGAACTGTGTGACACGCTCTGAATCTGCTGTACCAAGGGAAGCTCAGCTTCCGCTATAATGTCACATAATTAATGGTCAAATAATGCACTATTGTATTAACATTTTATTGACTAAAAATGCATTCATCTTAAAGATGAGTTTGTTCAGAATCAGTTAGATATAGCAGGTCGGCTGGCTTGATTTTCTTCTCATATATTCCCGTAGCATCACAGTGCATTTCCACGTTGAAGCCCAGCGTCCATTGACTTCAATGCGGCTGCTTTGAACGTTTTTTTTCAGTGCTTTGAAACTAGACGGTCATTGGATAAACACTGTGATTATGTCCCGCCCACGGACGCTCAGCGTCTCTGGGAGTGAATGAGCAGCAAATGAGGAGTGGGCTGGCCTGGACTCCGAGCTTCTGCATAATGATTGGAGGGCCTGTCGAAAGATTGCATCTCCTTTTGACTGACAGCGATTCTGTACTATAAGGAATCGCTGAAGCTATTCGCGCTCAGTCCCATCGTGGATTTCTTAAGTTCAGGCGAAATAAAAACTGCTGCAACCTATTTCTTTATATTTGCTTGGCGAAATTGCTTGATTTTCATCATACATTTCATACAATTATACACCACATTCCTTGTTTCACTTATAAATAAATAGAACATTTTATGATGTAGGCCGAAAATTAGCTTCCCCTATTTGACAGACTAGTAGCTGCCACTGGTACCAACGTCCAATAGGAGGGCGTGTCGTGGCGTAGGAGGTATGGCTCCAAGACGCAGTGTCTCGTTCCCTCAAGGAACCGTGGTTATATTCATAACCTTATACGTAACCTTATACAACCATAACTTTATATTATACCTTATACCTTATATATACCAACGCTGCCATAACTCCAAGACCCTGCCCTGTGTCTATGTCGTAAGGGCCGATGATCCAGGGGTCATCCAAGTGTCCAAACCGTAGTAACGGACAAACGTGGAGGGGGTGGACCATCCCGCAGCATCGCAGATGTCCTCTACTGAGACACCTGCCAGATAGGCCTTTGAGGCCGCCATACCTCTTGTGGAATGAGCTCTGACTCCCATCGGCGAAGGGAGATCAGAGGAATTAAAACAGGTTGTGATTGTCTCAACAATCCAGCGACTGATAATCTGCTTAGTAGCAGGCTGACCTCTTTTAGGTGGACCGACACACACTAGTAACTGGTCAGACTTTCTCCACAAGGCTGCCCTGTGCACGTACGTGTCCAGTGCTTGCACAGGACAAATTCAGTTCAGTATCTACCAACTGTCTGTGGAGTGCAATACCCCTGCACAAAATCAAGCCTGCAGATACTCAAGGACTGTCCCAACTGGGCAGTCAACAGGTTCATGCTGGCAAATTCTGCACCATGAAGTGAAGTTAACTTCCACTTCAGGTAGTACACTTTCCTCGTTGAGGGAGCTCTGGATTGGAGAATGGTCTCTACTATGTCAGCTGGTTTACTACTTGAAACATGGCCAGCATCTCCAGGCAATTGCAATGCCATGTGAGATGGTGACCAGTCCACAGACCACGAGCTGAGCGGCCACTCGTGACTGCTCTCAAACCGTTAAGCGCATCCATCGCCGACTTTAGCTAGCGACCGGAAGCTTCCCTGTTTTAGAAGCCAAGGGTTTCTCTAATGTCTAAGGCTCGCACACATAATCGGGATACCTTGATCATTCAACCTGCATTCCCTTCCGGGGAAACCTCCTTGACCTCCAGACTGAACAATATCATGGCTGCTCTCATACCCCACAGTCTCTGAGACTGTATGACAGTGAGTGACAGGCCTTCTCTCACTCTCTTGAATGATTTGAGAATGGAATCTACTCGAGCAGGGAATATCTGTGCCTGCATCGTGGTTGAATCCTGTACTATGCCTAAATAAGTTGTCTTCTATCGGAGAGAGCACACATTTTTTGGCGTTCTGTCTGAACCCTAGACGCTTCACATGAGCGAGGAGGACATCTCGATGTCCAATCACTTCGCTCTATGACTGAGCTAGTATTAGCCAGTCTGTTATGTAGTTTTGGATGTGAACACCCTGAAGCAGCAACAGAGCTAAGGCTGCATCTACTACTTTCGTAAGGGGCCAAAATTGGGCTATGAAAATTGGGCTATGATGACCTCCTGACAATGGCTAGAAAAAAAAAGGAAAGCTGAGGTGGTACACCATTTAATAAGGTCATCAGGTCATTTAAAGACAGTCCTGCATGGCACAGTGCCAGGAGTGAGGATGAGAGGCAGGCAGAGAAAGAGATGGCAAAACAACATTCAGCAGCGGACAGGCCAGATGCTGAGCGAGACCTTGAGAAAAGTGAGAAAAAGGAATAATGGAGGGAGCTGGTGTTGCGACACGTCAGACAGATTTGGATCTATCTAAAGCTTTACTGAGAATATTCAAAGAACAGGGTCAAATGCGGACAAGGTAGACAAGCAGAGACTAGGTTCAGACAGAGTCCAGGGATGCAGTTGGTTTAGCTGGCCATCCAGGTAAGTTTGTAAGAGATCTAGGTAAATCATGGGTTTTAGGTCCCATGAAATTGATTGGCTTTTAGCAATGTTCATCGACTTGGTAACTTATGCTCCACAGCTAACCTGCTCTGGGGCAGGTTATGTTCTGGTTTAGAGATCTCAAACCAACATTTGACCAATCAGCTTCAAGTAAAGTGACATCCAGTTTTTCTTTCTCCAAATTAAAAAGACACTAGTAAAACATTTTTTTTTAAATTATTTTATATAATTTATATATTGATTATATCCTTAATCTATTACCAAGCAAGCTTATTGTAATAGTAATTAAGCTCTATTTTATATTAATATAAACATATAGATAATATGTGATATAAGTAGGTTTTAGAATAGCTGTAAACATGACTACATTTAGGTTTAGATTTTTTAATGTATTACCAATAGTGTTTCAGTGTGATAGCCTACCTATAAATATTATAAACTCTATAAAGTAACTTTACAACTTACTTGTGGTGCAGGTGTGGATGTGTCAGCAGTCCCAGGTATGAGGCATGATGGGAAATGGAGTTCTAGGGAATGGATGATATTCTGTGGTGCAGAGGAGGTGGTACTAGCACAAATAGGTACACTTAAATATATTGCATTTTCTCAATAGACATAAATTGATATGAACAATACCTAGTGTGAAAATAAAATTATTTTAAATGTATTATTTTTAGTAGGGTAACGAAGCAAAGTAACTGTGGACTGGAGTTTTGTAGATTATTTTACAGTGGGACTGAGGATGAGTGACAATAATGCATTCAGTTTTGATGCATACTTGTGTGAAGAATCAGAAATTAAAGAATTCATTGAGCATTCTTCTCGGGACAGCAATCTTTTTTTTTAGAGGGGCATGTGAGATGATCACAAAGATGGCTGCAAGAATATACCTCCACCTATGAAATCATTTCTCACAACTAGGCCTTTTGAGGTAGCAGTTATACATTTTATGCTGCTATAGAAAAAAAGAGAAAATATCTCTGATCAAAAGTGTGCTTCACTAAATCTATTCCAGCCATGACCAAAAAGCAGATAATAGGTTTTATTACATGGTTCATGAAATATGGTGTTCCTAAGCAGGGCAGACATTTGTTAAGTTAAGTCAAAGCTAAGTTATGTTAAACTGAGTCATACTTATATAATAAAATAAATAATTAAAAAATAAATAAACAATCACTAAAAAACACTCCACCACCCCATCCAAGAAGAGTTCTGTCTGTGGTCAATCTGGGAAACACACTTTGATAGCTATTTTCAGTCAGCTTCCATCAAAGTGTCCAAAAATACTTGCCAAATTTACATTAAATTTGCGATCTTCATTGCAAAAATATCCAGTGCCAAACAAATCAAATAGATCTGACAGTTGTGTGCATGGTGATGCTATATGTCTTCTAATTTGTACTCTGAATCAAATAAAATAAGGCAGTCAAAAGGCACTAGCTTTTGTTTGACATGCACGCTAATATGGATCTCACAATAGTCATAGTATTTTTTTGCTGTAGAATCACAGGGGGAAACTTGCAATTTAAGTAAAAGAAAGTAGAGGTTAAGTCTGTCTTCAGGCAGTACTGGGACATGAAAATGACATTTAACCAATACAAGGGAACTAGTCCCACCCTCAGCACCTGAGCGAATATATGACTGACAGATAACCCTCAAAGAATTAAGATAAGAAAGAGGGCTGCTGTCAAAATGTCAGCTCAAGGGCTTTTTTGTACTTTCTTTTTTTTTTGTCCTAAACCGACAGAAATTTACATGCAATTCATGCACTCAGGAGAACCTCAGGGATTGCTTTGATAGGAATAGATATAAGCCCACACAGATTCGAGATACAGTATTTTTGAAAGATTGAGGAAAATCCTCAACTTGTCACAGACACACTGAATTTGTCTAAAGTAATGACGGATCCTCTACTGAACCATTGCGTCACACAGCGACTGGCTTTTATGCAAATCATTGTGCTAATGAATTATGCAAAAGCATTGAGGTCACAACAGTATGAAATAACTTGTGAACAAAGTGTACTAATGTAAGCTAATGCATACATCTAAATTAAAATATGTCCTGGTATTCGTTAACACTTACATCTATGTGTTTCAAAGTATGATTTTAAACCTGCTTGTCCATTTTGGGTGTACTATGCTTTTCATTTTTATTTATTTTTAAACTGTGTTCTTTGTGGTAAAACTACTGCCAAAAGAGTCCAACATTTCCATAATTTTTAATTCCAGCTCTGGCAGCTCTGGTATAAAAAAGTGAAAGTATACAACAGCAGTCTCTACCAATAAATACTCCGTCCTATTGTGCATTTTTTGAATGGAAACCTGTGAAGCTAGTCACACTCTTTTTCACAGCCAAGGCTCAATGTCTCCCACAGAAGCTGGGTTTATATAACACAACTTTATGAGGCACTAGATCCTAACAGTTGCCTAACCACGAGCCATCAGCTTCGGGCCACAAGATGTGATGGGAAGAAAAAAGGTGACCCTGACAGGCTGGCGAATGAGACTTAGTCACTGACACACATCCACACCTCCAGTTGCTTGAGTGTGGAGACTGAGTTATTGCATCACCGGTGACGTTTATTGCTGTTGTAAAAGAAGGTGTTTACAAACTCAATAGTATTAAATGCACTTCACATTATATACTACATTTACATGACTCAGCACATGCATAAATATTTACTATGTTTGAATGGTCTTTATTTTGGCTATAAAGTGTGGTTAGTGGATTGCTGTTGAGGTAGTGGTAAAGTATAGCGCTTTAGGGATTTTTCTTTTTTAATGACATTTAGTTGTTATAGGCTTTATGGCAATGGAACTAAATTAATTGAATTAATTAAATTATTTGTTTTAAAAAAACATTTAGGCATTAATTCACTAGAGGTTGTTTTTAATAACATGAATGGGAAGTTGCAAAAAAAAAAAAAAAAAAACATCAAAAAAATCTAATTTACTCCATGACAGCAAAAAAGAAAGCATTTGATGAGCATTGTATTTGCTCAAAAAGGCAGCCGTGAGGTTTTGGACACCATTATTTTAACCACTTCAAGGAAATGCTTGACTTGCTTTTGACATATTTTAGCATTTATAAGGTTTACAAGCTTTTTATATAGCTAGTATACTTTTAGGCTTATATGGTCTGGCATGTAGATTTAGGAAATTAAAGAATGTAAGATCAGTTGGCAGTATGTGTATCATTAAGGTTTTAACGGTAGTATACTTCGGTACTTTAATGGTACTCTTATTCATCCTTTTTTTGTGTTTTTAATAAAAAAAAAGTCGCTGGCTGTGCTGATTTAAATCTAGCGGGTCTGTTGTGTCTCGTGTCGCAAGTTCAGTGACGCAGTAATGATGAT
>JAUMHG010000033.1:5453859-5473688 GCA_032359395.1 Enteromius anoplus | reverse complement strand
TGTACTTACACACACCATTCTGAGGGTTGTTACATGTGTGTAGTTACATAAATATTACAGCTGTAGATACTATGTAGCAATGTGTACTTACACTGTGGTTACATACTAGGTACACATCTAGTTACTATGTTAGTACACAGGTATTAGGGACACTTAATATAAAGTGGGACCGAACCATTAACGTCAGAGCTTATCAATATAATTTAGCACCGTTACCGATTAAGTACCGAGTTTCGGTACCCATCCTTAGTGGCAGCAGGGGAAAATAAAATACAGAGACAAAAAGTGAAAGAGAAACCCCCTTTCCCCTGATCTCTGATTAAATCACTAGTATGATGCTTCAGCAGAGTTCATGCTTATACCTAATACAGAATATCAGTACTTCTCGCTGCTGCTGAGTTTGCAGACAATATTTTAGTTAATTTTTATGCTTCCTGGTCTGTGTAGTTGTTGAAAAGATAAACTATTCAGCAAATGCTAAAACTGAGATTAAACAAAAAATACACTTGTATTATGGGTTTGGAAAGCCATTTTATCTAAATACTCATAAATACTTTTTCAGTTCTGTTTGACTGGACAGTTGCTGTTGCATCTGGGCAGCAGGACCTGCTTGTGTTAATTTATTTCCTCCAAATCAATAATGCATTTTCTTTTCTTCTCATTTTTCTTTTCACGGTTAAACCTGAGCTGCACAAAACAAGCAAATAACAAAATTCTTTAATTAAAGCTTAAATCATTTTAATGTTGTTTTAAATGTCCTCATCCAAACAAATAAACAATACTAACAGAAGAAATTCTTCTGTGAGATGTGTACTTGCTTGCCATTAGAATGTCAGTGTGTCCTTTCTTTAAACAGCATGATTGAGCCTTAGCAAATAACAGCTATGCAGATTTCCAAGTACCTTTAAAGAAAAGCTTTGTTTTTCTTTCTGTCAGGTAAAAAAAAGGCTTATTTGACGGCTGGCTGCTAACTTACTAAGGAGCAATGTGACAAAAAGATAAAAAATTGTATAAATAAAAAATTAAATAAATAAATAACCATGCACTTTGTGTGATGAGGCTGTACATCTTATAGATTCCAGCCTTGGTAATTGCTCTTTGTATTTGTGTGATGCCACTTCAGAAAAACAACAGCACATTCAAAGGATGATGGGTCTGTTCAGGGCTGCAGTTCGTCATCACTTAGCAACAAGTGATGTTCAAAGCCATTTGTCCTTGTGCATTTTTGCACACTTTCTCTCTCTCCTTGCCATATCCTCTCATTCTCATTTTCTGTCTGTGTGCACCTGCAGAAATGTACTCTCATGGAGCATATAGTTTTAGCATATTTCAATATCACGACAAATTACATAATTAGAACTTCTATCAAATGTGCATTGTTTTCCCCTTGTATGTTGCACATTTTTGCACCAGTATAAAGATACAGAGAGAGCTATATTATATCTTTTTGCTATGTTTATACAAGGCCACCTAAAGCCCAGCACAAGACTCAGTCAACCAGGGGGAAGACCCTCACAGTCTTTTTACTCCCAAAAATGAGCCAATAACAGTTCCAGAACATTCTGTTACAAATTGTATTATACGCAATCCATTTTCATTTACTCTTAGATTTACTTAAATATATACTTGAATGTAAAAAATAAAAGTGTTGTTTTAAGTTATTTTACTCACAGAGCAATTCGTGTACAAATGAAAGAGTCAGTCTCTTCTAGCTTCCACTTTCTGCCAGCAAATTAAATTATGAGGTTTCAATCAAACATGTATCATATAATCATGTCATATCACTGGCTAGTAGTTAACTGTAAGAGATTCAGCTGGGTTAATTTGACATATAATTGTAGTTTTTTTTTTCTTCATCTGAATTTTGTGTGATTATTTAATATATAAAAAAATGTTTCTTGCTATAAATTATTATAAATTATATATATTTTTATTTAATTTAATTGGTCATAAAAAAATTGTTTTACTCATGTTCATTTGTTAATTTTAACCTTTGTGTCATTGTGGTTGTGCTTGTAAGTGGTATGTGAGTAAAATGTGACTGATGGATTGTCTTTATTTTAAGGTGTACTTGTTACACTTACACATTCACACACTGAACAATATTAAAGGGTTAGTTCACTCAAAAATTAAAATGTTGTCGTTTATTACTCACCCTCATGTCGTCCCAAACCCACAAGGCTGATGATGCACAGGGCAATTGTCACCAGCCGCTCCTCTGTGGCCCTCTCCAGAACACAGCAGCGGGAACCATCGCCAGAGCTTTAGTTCCACCCGGACTCATTTCACCCACACACCTGGATCGTTTGCAGCTGCAGGTGTTCGGCATTATCTGCCCTATATAAACTGTAGACGGATGCTAGTTCATCGCGAAGTATTATTCTCCACTGGTGGTAATTCTGAGCGTTATTTCTTGTTTGTTTCTCTGGTTTTGATTCGGATTGTTGTACCTCTCTTGATTCTCGCTGCCTGCCCTGACCCTTTTGCCTGGACCTGTGTTTTGATTATTGCTGCCTGCCCTGACTTCTTCTGCCTGTTTTACGACCACGATTATCTGCCTTGTCTCTGATTTACCTGTATTCCCGTGTACCGAACTCTGCCTGTTGACCATCCTCCATTAAAGCTTTGCAAATGCATCCAAACGCTCCAAGTGATCTCTCACAGCAACATTTTGAGCAATTTTGCCAGGCAACTTTTTTTAAACAATGTTGCTCGAGCACTTTTCCATATCCACTTTTCTGGATAATTTAATTATCGCTTTTGGGGCCTGTGTTTCACCTGGTTGTATATGGATGACAACATTTCCCAAAGTTGCCCAGTGTATCATCAGCTTAAGACCTTTGTAAATCTACAGGACACAAATTAAGATATTTTTGATGATGTCAGAGAGCCATCTGTACCCATAGCAAAAACATCTGTATCCGTACCAAAAACATTGGTAAGACAGTCCACCTCATGTGTCACAACTCACAAAAAGGTATTCTCCTATAGTAGCATCGCAAAAGTGAAGTGTAATGCCGTAGGCGTGTCTTGTCATTGTCTTTTGCTTGTGGTTTTGTTGATGTCTGGTTCCATGTGTTCCAGTGTGTTTATTTACCTGATTCCTCATGTCTTTGTAACCCCGCCTTCCTCATCAATGTTCATTCATCCCAGCCGTATCCGTCCAGGTGTCATGCATTAGTCCCTGTATAAATTCACTCCTCATGTCTGGTATCCCTGTCGATTGTTAACGTTTCATGTATGATTGTTTGTCTTTGCTTTGCTCATCGCGTTCCTTGTTTTCTGTTTAATAAATGTTCCAATTAAGTTATATTCCAGCCAGTTGATTCACTGATGTCACATGGACTTTTTTAACAGTGTTTTTACCACGTTAGTGTGGTAAAATGGGTTAGGGTCATGATTAGAGTTATTTGGATGTGAATATGCAATTTAATTTACTGTTATTGCTATAGCATGTGCAACATGTGTGACAATGACGCAATACAATTAAGTTACTTTTTTATTGTGCTTTAACATGTTTCTGTACTGTATGTATACTCAGTTTAGAAATATCTATCTATGTACACTGCACTACATACAACATATATTCCACAGAAATATATTCAAAGAGCTCTAATATCTCTGAAGAGAGCTATCCATTAGCAGTCCCATTCATCTTAATGGTAGTTGTTCAGCCGGTGTATTTTAAGTCTATTTTATGCTGTTAAGAGCCCTCCAAATATGATCAATGGTGAAACATCTACCATTATATCATAATAATAAAATTATTATAGAATACCCAACTATTTTCTTTATTTTATTGTCAATGTAAAAAGTTCTTCAACAAAGAAAACCTGTCTTGTCTTCTTGGAGTAAAGGCCTCTCAGCACAACAGAACTATACTTTCTGAATTATGATTGGATTTATAGTCTAATCAATATGTGATGAAGTACAATGGCTTGTTGGCTAAGCTTGCATCAGTTTCTTTGACTGTTTATAGAAGTAATGTTCACAATTATCTTACAGTATATCGATAAACACAGATATTGTTATCAATGACTTGCACGTCTTTACAAAGCACTGCCAAACTCTCACCTCAACTATATGTCCCTTTTCTTTAGATTAGCTTTTGCAACCCTGTTTATGTTGATTACAAAAGGACATGCTCCTTCCGTCAGACGCAGGTTGCATTAGTATGAGTCCATTAAACAGAGAATTGTTAACAGGGCAGCCACAATCACTTGTTAATTCCTGGTTCCCTTTCAGTCGGTCACTCTGACGACACGTCGGAAACCGACGAATAGGGATCTCGCTTCAAGATGCCAAAACAACTCTGCGTGTATGGAAACACGCCAATGATTTTTATTTGCATACACTGATTAGGATCAGCTGAACCCAATCGCCTTGCGAGTATAAGTAGGTCAGCCGATCTAGCGTTCATTAGATTTTCGCTTCAGAGCAGAGCAGTTCATGCAAATGTTCCAGAAGCCATTTCTACTCTGCGATCGACAGAGAAAGGCTGGTGTTACGGCGTTGCAGCGACAGTGGTTCCTTCGAGCGGCGGTGACATTTTGCATTGCAAAATGCATCTGCATTTGTTTACCTAGCGGTCATCTACCCTGTTTGCTTCAGCCTTTCACAAAAGAGCAAAAGCTAAAAGAGTATTTACGGTGTGGTATGTCTTTTTCAAGACGCTCCTTTCGAGGATGTCCTACCGCCCGTGCGTTGTTGGATGTGGTCGTTACCTGGCGCCAGCGGACAGTCACTAGCACTGTCTAACATGCCTGGGCATTCAACGTGCTAGAGCGGTGTTCATGGATGGTTCCTGTTCCTCTTGTGGGAAGATGACCATCTCGGAGATGCGGACAAGGCTCAATTACATGGCCAGTGGGGAAGTCCCTATTCCACTTCCGCGATCCGGGGCTCGCGCTGGCAGTGACCGCGGAGCTTCTGCTTCCGGGAGTGATAGGGCAAGCCTGACTGTGACAGTGAGAAACTCTCCACGGGGAGCGTCCCCTGTCACCCGCGCTCTGACACTGTTGGAGCTCCCATTGGGGCAGTTCGGTCAACCGGAAACGGTGCGGGATGTTACCTTTCTGGCTCCCCCTGATGACCAGATGTCAGTCACTGCATCCGGAGGAGAGTACGGCTCTGGAGATGAGGGATCCGCGTCTGCAGCGGCGTCCGATGGGCGCTCAACTGTTCCGGATAGTGATCCAGAGCTGGTTGCTATGCTTGCCCGGGCCGCCAATTGGGTCGGGATTGAGTGGAACCCTCCACAACGTCCTGAACCATCGAGGCTGGATGATTGGTACTTGGGTGTGGCTCGTGCTGGTGCACAGGGACCCACTCCGGTGCCTTTCTTCCCGGATGTGCATTATGAGTTGACTCAGTTGTGGAAGGCACCTTTTACTGCCAAGAAGCGATAGAGCGCATCTTCCTCCTTAACCACCCTCGAAAGAGGCACAGCTAAGGGGTACACGGGGGTCCCCCAGGTCGAGAGGTCTGTTGCGATGCAAATATGTCCGCAGGCTTCTACTTCCTGGCAGGGAAACCCGGCACTCCCCTCCCGGGCCGGATGGACATCTGTTCACAGACAGCCGCCAGCTTCCGGGCTAGTGGTACCCAAAATCTCGACAAAAGAGCAAACTTCTTCCTCCCTGGGTCCCCTGAGGGGACGAGGTGCTGTGGACAGGCCTGTGAAAGAGCTTTTGTTACACACTCACTCTCCTCTCATTTCAGGCAGCAGCCAGAGTGCAGGGAGCACGAACCAACGGACTTCCAGCCTCCCTACTGCCGGGTCGCAGGTAACTTGCACACACATGCACAACATACACATGCAGGCCTCCCTCCGTACCAGCTCAGGGACGTTTGGACGGGACCCCTGTGTCCCCCCTCGCTGCCCCATCATCGGCACCCCGGTCGTCCCGATGATGCCTCTTGCTTGGTTCTTAGATGCCTGGATAGGGCTCAAACCGTCTCGATGGCACATCCGCACCATTCGGCTCGGTTATGCGATTCAGTTTGCCCGGTAACCTTCCATGTCTCAATCCTTCCGCGGCACAGGCCATTCCTGAGGTTTGCGTTCGAAGGTCAGGCATATCAGTATCCTGTCCTTCCCTTCGGGCTCTCCCTGTCGCCTTGTATGTTCACCAAAGTGGCCGAGGCAGCCCTGACTCCTCTGAAGGAGAACTACCTCAACGACTGGTTGATACTAGCCCAGTCCTGAGCTCAGTTGTGCGAACACAGGGACTTGGTGTTACAACACCTCAGCCAGTTGGGACTTCGGGTCAACCGAGAAAAGAGCAAACTTTTTCCGGTGCAGAGGATCTCTTTTCTCGGGATGGAGCTGGACTCAGTTGCCCAGACAGCGCGCCTCACAGAGGAGCGTGCTCAGTCTTTGCTGACCTGCTTGAATACGTTGAATACGTAGTGTACATCAACCATCAAGGTGGTCTACGCTCCCAGGTGGTCGCAGCTTGCCCGCCACCTCCTCCTATGGAGTCAGAAGCATCTGAGGTCGCTTCGCGCCATTCACATTCCAGGTGTGTACAACCAGACGGCCGACGAGCTGTCTCAAGCCCAAGTGCTCCCTGGAGAATGGAGACTCCATCCCCAGACAGTTCAGCTCATCTGGGAGAAGTTCGGAGCCGCACAGGTAGACCTGTTTGCCTTTCCAGAGACCTCTCATTGTCAGTTGTTTCATGCTCTGACCGAGGTAACCTTAGGCAGAGACGGCCTGGCTCACAGCTGGCCTCAGGGGCTACACAAATCTGCGTTTCCCCCAGTGAGCCTTCTCGCACAGTTCCTGTGCAAGGTCAGGGAGGACGAGGAGCAGGTCCTGTTGGTAGCCCCTTATTGGCCCACCAGGACCTGGTTCCCCATACTCATGCTCCTCGTGACAGCCTCTCCCTGGCCGATTCCTCGGAGGAGGCAGACCCAACTGTACTGTTGTTGTGTCCCGTCCGAGCACTAAGATGTTATGCAGACCGGACACAAAGCTTCAGGACCTCAGACCAGCTCTTCGTTTGTCATGGAGGTCGGCAGAAGGGGAACGCCGTCTCTAAGCAGAGGATGGCCCACTGGATGGTGGATGCCATTACCCTGGCCTTCTTCAGGGAACGAGAGTTACAATACGTAACCGAGACGTTATACAGTAATACCTTGCCTGTTGTTGTTTTGTTCAGCATAAAACTCACCAGCGGAAAATTATTCAGTATAAGTATTCAGAACAGGACAATTCAGTCAACTGAAATATTATCATGGTTATAACATTCGACTTGTGAACCCAGTCCCACAAAAGCTATCAGCAGAAACCAACATGCCATTTCTGGAATGAGCAAACTCAGAGTATAGCAATAGGACAGTGTGTATAAAAATAATAGTTTTTTGCCCCTCACACTGCTGGTAAAAAATTACAGATTCAAACACGTATTACTTGGGCATTTATTTCTCATTACCAGCTCATTTTAAATTCACACATTGAAACACAGTTTTGCTTATATCCATAATCGATCTTTACTGACAGCTTACTTATCACTGCATACCACTGGCATGCATTAACGACTTCCCCCATCGCATTGAGAGATAATGTACTTACAGAACACAGTTTTAATTCTGCTGGTTAGAAGTAACCTCTCATTAACCTTGTGAATTCAGAGCACACTGAAGCACCTGATCTAGCTTGACTAATAATGGCACTAGGAATTTGCCGATATGATATTGAATGGAATCTTCAAGAATTTCAAAGGAAAAACAAAGACAGTGCATATTTGATTTGATATAGCATGAAATGAAATTGATTTGCGTGGACTTCTCCTGAACAGTGAAATGCTTGTAATAGACTTTTATCTCCCTCCAAGTGATATGTAGTCATTACAAGATACGACTGATAAAAATAATAGCGGATATCTGATTACATGCCTCAGTGACACAATGCTTACGCTACAAGATTAAAGACAAGGCCACACATTTCATATTGAATAAAAAAGAATAATAATACTGAACCTGGCTGACTGGATTGCACTGGATTATATTTAGCCACTAACAATGTCTTAGTAAAGTGTAAAGTTGGAAAATTACATAATTGTCATGTACATAAAGTGGTCTTTTGATGCTTTTGAACTGGTGTATAGCTCTCATTCTTAACGGCTTTTCTACAATCACTATAGTTTTACTTAATCCTTTTAAACTAATGTACTTATACTGTAAGTGGATTTTAGTAAAACAGCTTTGATGGTGAAATGTTTCTTTGCGTTAAAGTTTAGGGCTCTATAATTCTGTTCATCCTCTCCCTCTCTAAAAACGTTTCTCTTTGGAACGTTGTGAAAGGCTTACATGCTGAGCATTTACATTGGCTACTTTTGACATTCATAAACATATATGGCTTCATTTAAACAAAAGAGATTAATTGTGACTTTAAGCTCAAATGTTCATTTCTATCAGTATCTACAGTGAAAACACCAACATATACACATTAACTAAAACCGGACTTCTGTGCATTTACCTTGTGTTTATATTTCGTTAAAATTATGTTCAGATGTAAAGCTGTTAAATTTGAATAATGTTTTCGGCTAGTGACAGAGCATTGTTGTTGTTGTTTTTTTGTGTGCAATTTGCCATGCTAGTGTAAAATAAACTTACCTTGTTATAGCTAATATGTATGTTTTGTGCTCCGCAGAATGAATAAAATCATACCAGTTTGAAATGACATGAGGGTGAGCAAATGCTTACAGAATTTTAATTTGGTAATATTTATGCAACACTGGTGTAAGTTTTGACAATCCATTTTTCTGAGGAAGTTGATATGGGAGTGGAGAACCTCTGAAAGGTGACAAAAGGTTTAAGTGATAGGAGAAAACAATTTTCATACTCTGCATCTTATATCTGGTCATCCTTGTATGTGAATCAAACCCATCCTTCACTGTCATATTTTTTCCCTTACTTGGCTGTTACCATCATCCAAGCTCTCCAAGACAAACTTCTCACCGGCCACTCATACTGTAATTATCGACATCAGTGACATGGCAATGATTCATTGTCATTATTCTTCCCAGGGATAAAATGTAAATCTGGATAATAGCTGTCATTTTGGACGAGGTTTCACCAGGGAAACTGCATACAGATTGATACTTAGCCGTCCGTCGCGCCGACGGATGGAAATTAAGTGGTGACTCATGCGCTGAGTGCAACAGAAGATGTCCGTGGTGAAACGAAAACTCAAAGACGATCAACAGCCTCCTCAATGTAAACCAGTTCCCTCTGGGCTCATTACTGCAGGAGCCTGCTGTCTGTGATATAATCCACCAACAGAATAGAGATCTAACATGTGTTTAACTGTTTGCAAAAGTGTGTTTTAAAAGATGTTTTTAAAAAGATGTGCCCTTGTGTTTTCTTGTCTATATAAGTCAGCTGTATTTGCCTTCCAACCTATTCTGCGTGCTAAATAATTTCATGTGTAAAAATCCATAGCATATATTTATTTGAGTCAAGCTAACAACACTGAGAAAAGGTATGTTTTCTGTTTATGTATTAGGTCTGTGACCTTTAAGACATTTCTCATACATGGATATATTTCCCAGGGGTTCAGAGGGTTTTAAGTCATAATGGCTGATCACATGCTTAAAGCGTTATAGGCTAGATTCACAGCAAGCAAAAGCAAGCATGGCCCAAGAGACAAATACATTCTCTAAACTAAAGGTCATCTTTCAGTCCTCAGTTAGCGCTAGATGCTGAACAAAAACTGGTGTACACTATGTACTACATGCCTTGTGTCATCTGATTAATAGTTTAGGCTTTTTTTAGTAAGAATGCCTTTTAGTATAACAGTAAAAATAACACATTCAGGTGCAGCAGAAGCTAAATTATGTTTTGTTCTAAACATTTACTGAATTGAAGCATCTTAGGTTTACCACTTTCCATGCTGTCTTTCTTTCGTCCTTTGGTAAAACTTTCATTCTTTGTTTTTACATTACAGTCTATCATAATCGTTGCATCTGATTTTGATTTTTCATATATCTGACATATAAATATCAGAAGCAAGCTGTTTTCTTTGAATGTGTAACGCAATTTATTAACCACTATAAATAATTAAGAATAACAATGCAGTATGTTTATAATTATGGTAATACATTTACATTATGTGATAACAAATACCACCCTACCAACAATTTAAATTTAAATAAAAATAAGCATGAGGGAACGTTATGTATTGGTTTTTTATAGGTTATTTAAAAACAACCATCCTGCAACGTTCTGGCAATGTTATTTTATGGTTGCAAAAAAACAAAAAAAGGGACAATATGTTTTTGTTGAGCAGTTTGCAATAGTATAAAGCACTATAGTGATCTGTATTTGAAGAGATCAAATTAGTAAATGGCGGTGTTACGAAGCGGACAGACACAATGGGTAAGTTCTTTCAAAGATTTATTTTCAGGGTGATGGAATAAAAATGGCAATAGAAAAATGAAACGTAAACCAAATAATCTTCAAACTGAGGAATCTTTCTTTCTTTCCTTCTTAGGATCTTCGACAGCGCGATGATCCAGAGGAGAACACACAAAGATACCGACCACACACCACAGTCCAGGAGGAGATGCAAGGAACACAGAGGTTGGAGGAGACACAGGATGGTCAAGGAGCAGGCTGGAATGCACAGGTAAGAATACAGGTGAGTGTAGCAGCGTTGAGAAACGTAACTAGAGTCCGCTAAGCATTAACGAGCTTGGACAGTGACTGAGTGAATACGTCTGGCTTATATGTGGTGGTGATGATAGAGATCAGGTGCCGGAGGCAGGTGTGGTGAGTTAATACTCAGGTGAGGGAGAGCGCTGCGTGTAAGTGAGGGTAGAGCCTGGTGTGGATGTTACAGGCGGTGTCTAGTTTCTACATTTAAGATATATGTAAGGTATAGCAAGAAACTCAATTCAGCGATTTTCTCTAGATATTGTCTGTGCATCACTCTCTTGGGGTCATGATTAACTTATGTACGGCTTTAGCTTGAATGCTGTCTGTGTATACACACTTTCATGAGATATCTATTTTTACCATTCAGACCATTAGAGGATCTCCTAAGGTCTGTGAAGGAAATGTTCTGTAGCCCCTCAGCATTTCCTGTTGCATTTCTTTCGAAGTCACTTTCACTGTCACGCTCTGGAAGGTGCATGATAATGGCCAAATCACATAACACCAATTGAGTGAAAAGCTGACTGAACTGAGCAAGAGGAAGGAATGTGAAGTCAGTAAAAACTAAAAATACCTATGGGTGTTTGTGCTGATGTGCTTTTGGTTGCACCGTACAACTGTACCAAACATATTTGATATCCCGACTTGAATATACGCTTTGTATTGCACAGTGGGAAATTTCACAGACCATTAATCTGGATAGAAAACTATTAGAGATGACATCTGTGTTCTCTGTTGTCCTTTAGATTTTATGGCTAGAAAATCATCCTGATTGTGAGCGAAAGCAGAATTTGACGTGATAGGACTCACGCATTATCGTGCACAGACATTATCTATTGGCTTTCATTTCTGTCTCAGCACTGCTTAACTACAGCATGAGGCATAATAAAAGAAAAACACACATCATGGGCTTTTAATGATTATGCAAAATTGCCTTATTTTTGTTGCCATGCATTTCTCATGGTTGCCCTTTTCGTGACTTTCTGATTTACAAAGGCATCTCACTGGAACTGAGTAATTTGGGGCTATGTGATATCTCTGCTCATTTTTCATTTCAATTTCCACCCCTTTTCCTTTAATGATAAAAACAAATAGTGTTTTATTTCTTGCAGTAAATCGACTGTTTCATTCTCTCTCTCTCTCTCTCTCTCTTTCTCTCTCTCTTTCTTTCTTTCTTTCTCTCCCCAGCTCATCTGCTGGCAAATGATAATGCTCCTATGAAAATGTGCCAGCTTCTATTTATAGAAGATGGCGGCCTGCCAGGCTAATAACTTCTCTCTGACATTTCTGAGAGCACAGAGATTGTCAATTTACTGCTCATCTAGCAACAGAGCATTTCCTCAGTGCCTCATCCTGAACGGCTGGCCATCGGTGAGGCTACGCCAGGGAACTGAGCCTGCTAGCAATGCCAGATCTCTTACAACTGCACCTCGCTTACATCATAGAGGACATTATGTCCTCCAGCCAAACCCCATCCTGTCTGCTTTCTCTTTTGTCCCTTGGCATTTCTCTCACACTGTCTGTTCCTGTGTCACTTCCTTTCTTTTATTATTATTTTCTTCCTTTTACATATTAATCCCCTTTCATTATTTCTGCCCTTTTCTTTTTTCACCAGCATCAGAGGCTAAATTATCTGAGTATGCATTGCTGTAAGTTCAGCTCCTTCACTCTAATGTGGCCTAAATGTTTGCGTGTTTTCTTTGGGGAAACTGTGGATTTCAACACATTTCCACTCTGTAAATAATGACTGTGAATGTAGCGGTAACATACTTCAAGAATGCAGTAAAAATCACCCATGCTCTATACGGTGAGAAATTGTACATAATTTTACGGTAGTAAACTGTTTTCAGAAGTGGAAAAATACAATACATACAATTTATAGTGATTAACCGTAAATTGACATTCCTCAGAATTCCCTGTGTTACATTAATTAATTATTATTATTTTTTTTTTTTGTACATTATGGTTTTATGCTACATCTAATGTCGTTAAATTAATGTTTATTGCATTATTTTAGTTCCATGTGTTATTGTGATGGTGTTAATAAGTTAGTATTTAAAAGTGTCAGAAAATTTGGTAAATTGTACATTTTCTATTTAATATTTTACTTTTAAACAAAGTTCACGATCATCATGTTTGACTTGGTTGTCTGAGTATGAAAATGCACAGTTCTCCCTTCCAGACATAATTTAATACAGCACAAACATGTTAAATGATGCAGGATTTTTGACAAATTTGAGGTTAGCTGCTGTTTACTGATCCTTTGACTGGTATTAAACAAAACGGTTTAAGCTTTGCTGTTTAGGGTGACTGTATTAGTTTCTGTTGTCCTTTAGAACTAGGTTTTTAAACAAATTTTCCATTTTTTTTTTTTTTTTTTACACACAATATCAGTGATTCCTTGAGACCATTCAGACAGAACTAACATGTCCATGTTTATTACAGAGGACAGGCATTCTAACGCTGGGCTTTACTTTGATTTATAATACTTTTAAACAGTTAGATTTCAATTGGTACAATATACTGTAATAACCTCTTTAAATACTTTTTTTTTTTAAGATCTGCGCTTCACATTTCAGCCTCAGAAAAAAAGTAAGTTAAAAGTATCCAATATTATATTAATTTAAATAATTATTATCAAGTAATTATTTTGTTAAATAACATTATCTAGTCTCTTAATTGTTTTGTATTTTAGAATGTGATAACTTTTTGTTGATCCACTGGTTTACATTTAAAAACATGTGGCAAAACCAGCAGAAAGGTTTATTGAAAAAGCATATAGGTCTCTGCCATTTGGCTACACTTTAAGAATTGAATAATATGGTTTCCCAAAGACTTGGCACAAAACCTGCAGTGCTCATGTAATGACCCTGTCCTGACTACCTTGTCTGTGTTGTCTTTGTTAAATTTTTCTGTGTGTGTGTGTGTGTATGTGTGTGTGTGTTGTGTCTGAGCTCATGGCTGTGTCTTTGTTTATGTTTGCCTTTTGCTCCCCTTGTCCTGCCTATTTGTTTCCCTTTTGGTACACCCTCTTGTTTAGTCCTCATTTGTCTGAGAGCTCTCACCTGTTCCTCCTGTTCTCCCCTTGTTTGTCTGAGTCTCCTCACCTGTTCCTCGTGTTCTCCTTCCCTTTATATTCCTCTTGTTTTGTCAGTGTGTTGTTGTAGCTTTCATGCTGTATAAATATCAGTGATTTCTAGCCTGTCTCCTGTGCTTCAGTTAACTCCCTGCCTTAGTTGTGTGTTTGTCCCCAGTCTTATCCTGTCCTGCTCTGTTCAGCTGGCTGTGGAGTGGCTTCACCTTCTGTGCCAGGTAGACCTGCCTACCTCCAGTCACAATCTGCACAGCTCCTTCTCCTCTCTGGTTGACCATCACTTGGGCTGGTCCATACAGTCTCCCTCTCAGCCTGCCCGACTCCTCTTATCTCCCTGCATATTATTTGGACTGTGTTTACTCCCCTCCTCCCCTCCTCTTGTCTTGTCTGCTTATTGTCTAATAAACCTGTTAACATGTTCCCTGCCTTTGAGTCCTCCCTCCAGATCCCTGACAGCTCAGGTTTATTCAGTGAAATCATAGCCTCTTTAAATTTAATTATCATATTATAATCCATATAGCAATTCCTGTCTTTCTGTCCCCAAATTTCTAATTTAGACTTTTCATATAATTTAAGAGAGTCCAATACCTTAAATGTAAAAAACAAAAGATGTTTTAAGGACCCGCGCAAACCACAAAGTGCAGTGCAAACATTTCTGTCATGGATATGGCAAACCACTTTTGTTCACTAATGCATTTTACCTTTGAAAGTTGAGGCAAATCTGCAAATCTTTACACAGCAGGTGGGAGAAAAAAGGAAGAGACAATGAACAAGGTGAGTAATGGGGATGGGGAGTAAATTGGGATGATCTCCGAAGGAGAATGGCAGAGAGTAGACCACTGTCTGACACTATGTCCTCAGGAAGACAGAAAAATTGGAAGACTTGATTATACAGCAATTCTGCTGGTTCTAGAGCTGAGGACAAACCTTTTAGAGGAATTAAACTTTAAGAAAGGATCCACAATAACGTGAACATGTGTTACCTTTAAAAACCGGTAGATTGGTGATGAAATCCACTCCTAGGTGTGACCAGGGGCGGTTGGGAACAAGAAGCAGAAACAGCTTTCCTGAGGGCAGATGTCTAGGGCTCTTAGAAATGGCGCATTCTTGACACCCCCTCATGTATCTTCAGATGGCTGTAGTAAGTTCTCTAGGCAACCCAGTGGAGGTGAAGGAGCAGGCTCGGAGCCAACTGGAGGGGAGGTCCACTGAATGGGATTAACGAACAGGCTGGTGGGTAAAGTGGGTTCCAGATCTCCCTGATCCTCATCCTTGAAGATAAAAAGCGAGAGAGAGCATCTGCTCATATATTTTTTGGGCCGCTTCACATTATAGTCCTCCACGTCTGCTGTGTTCTCCAAGCTGGCCAAATCTGGCCATTTGGTACTACCTAGAAAATCAAAATCTACTGCCGGTGGCAGATCCTTTTATTATTATCCTTTTATATCCCATTAATTAGATCAGCCGGAACCGGGAACACTCCACTTAACACACGATGTACTCGTTACATCGTAAAAAGTATGGCATCTACGCTAATATTAGTCTGTCTCTCTCTTATTCGGTTCCCCGGTCCATATCCAGATCAGATGGTGTACCAGCACAAAGAGATGATCTTCATCGGAGACAAGAACCCCTAGATGAGCTCTGTGGACAGATCGCCGGAACCAGATGCACTCAAACACACACACACACACACACACTATACTGTAAATCCTCTACACAATCTGAGATGTGTTTAAAAAAGAACTGGAAGTTGGTGCTGGGCGTCCGGCCAGAGGCCCCAACTAAGCCTGGTTCTCCCAGATTTTTTCCCCATTCTCTCATGGATGGGGTTTTGGTTCCTTGCTGCTGACGCCTCTGGCCTGTTTAGTTGGGGACACCTGATTTCTAGTGATTATCGTCATCTTGACTACAGAGACCGTATCTGCATTTGATAAATAAATGGTTTAATTCTTGTCATTATACATTACCATCTCTCTGTTCTCCTATTTGATAATGTTCAGTGCTTTGCTACAATCTGTATTGTTAAAAGCGCTTTGTAAATAAAAGTGACTTAACTTGACATACGTACATCTGTCTGGTCAATGTGATAGAATGATGAAAGGAACATTTCTCCGTCTTTAGGTAGAGCTAGCACTCTCGGGGACGTGCGAGGTCCTCCACTACATGCCTATGATGCATCTTAAGATCTGGGGAATAGATGAGAATGTCCTCTATGTAAATTATTACAAACATGTGCAGAAAGTCTCTAAAGATTTCTAGCATAAAATTTTGGAAAATCTAGGGGGCGTTAAAAAGCCCATTAGGGCATCACTAAATATTCGTATTGCTCAGTAGGCAGAACAAAAGCTGTCTTCCACTCATCTCCAACTCTAATCCTTATCAAAATATAGGCACTGCAGAGGTCAAGTTTAGTGAATACTTTGGCACCACAGAGCAATTCCAGGGCAGCTGGGACGAGGGGAAGAGGGTACCTAAAGAGGACTGTGGCTTTATTGAGGGCACGGTAATCAATGCATGGCCTGAGACCTCCATCCGTCTTGCTGCAAAGAAGAAGCTGGAAGCAGCAGGGGGAAGTGAAAGGACGGATATAGCCTTGCTTCAACACCTCTTCAATATATTCCTCCATGGCCTTGCGTTCTCGAAGTGACAAAGGGTAAATTCTTCCCTTGGGCACTGGCTCACCTGGAAGCAGATCAATGGGGCAGTCCCATGGTCAATGTTGTGGTAACTGGGCAGCTCTCTTGGGGCAGAACACGTCGTGGTACAGAGTGTAGCATTCGGAACCAGTAGATGGATCTCCTCCTGATGACATTGGCCAACTTGGAGTAACACGGTTCTCAATTCTTGACTGGATCGCACTCCCCACAGGACAGACCCTTGCAGTACAAACAGGACTCACCGTTGCAGTACAAACAAAGCTCCAGTGCCATTCTAGTCTATCGTTCTCGAGGAGTCATTCACCGTTTATCAACTTACATAGGCTCAGGGTTTGGTTCTGGAGGGCTGTAAATCTCCGGCTGGCAATGAGATATGGCTGCAGCACTTGAGTGCTTGTGAAGAGCAGCGGATTGCTAGTTGAATACATGTTTTCAAGCAGATCGAATCATCATGAGCAGCCAACATAATGCGTAGATTGGGCTCTAATCCCTGCCAATAGGTGAGAAGGAGGGATTGCTCAATCTATCCGCTTGCCGCTGCCAAAGTACGAAATTTTAATGAGTATTCTTGTATAGAAGTGGTACCTTGAGTGATGTGTTAAAGTTGCTTTCCTGCTGACACATCGGTATCAGAGCGACAGAAAACCTCTTGAAAGGGATTGATGAATGTTTGATACGATGAAACTGCAGGACTGGATTGACGTCACAGTCTGCCCACTGCAACACTGCTCCTGATAGACATTAGATGATATATCCAATTTGAGCATCATCAGCAAGATGTAATGTAGGATACATGTAATCAATTACTACAGCACAAATCCCTTGCACTCCTCCGCTGAGCCAGAGTACGGTGCCGGTCGAGCCATGGGACTGATGATGGTGGGTGGTGAAGTTGCCGCTCTGGAGCAGGTGCTGGTGTTGGTAGTGGTGCTGGTGGTTGCGTTGAGGGCTGGAGGAGAACTCGTCAAAGGCCAACAACGATCTCCTGGAACAGATCCGAGGAGCTCACACTGCTGTGCAATGATCTGTTTGAGGTCCGATCTTCTGTAATGGAAGTGGATGGTACACGGATATGGTAGGTACCAATAGAAGGTTTACTGACACAGCAGGTGAGAGACAAAGGGGAGACAAGGGGGCAGAGAATAAACTATTGATGAACTATCAATGTTTTCTGTATATTGTTAAATATTATGTTTTTATTGTTTTTTTTTTTAAAAGCGCGCACTTAACCTAAAGTAAAGTGTGACCACAAACTTCACATGAGTTTATGCTGGTAGCTTATCATAAATCTTATAATAAGTAGGCACTGCCATTCAAAAGTTTGGGATTTGTAAGATTTTTATTTTATTTTATTATATTTATTATTAATTTATTTCCTAAAGGTATTTCCTCTCCTTGGATCGCCACCTTACCGTGGTGGAGGGGTTTGAGTGCCTGAATGATCCTAGAAGCTATGTTGTCGGGGGCTATATGCTCCAGAATATATATGCTATATGTGGTCCAGAATCCCCATATGGAGAGAAATCACTTAAAAAAAGTGACGTCGCCCTGTATGGCACAGCCTGGGCCCCACCCTGGAGCCAGGCCTGGGTCTTACCCCGGCCAGGTCCAGCCCGATGGAGCTATGTGGGGCCGCCTTCCCGTGGGGCCACCACCTGCAGGAGGGACCATAAGGGGCCAGCGCTGTGTGGATTGGGCGGTGGTCGAAGGCGGTGACCTCGACGACCCAATCCTCGGACACAGAATCTGACTCTTGGGACATGGAATGTCACCTCGCTGGGGGTGAAAGAGCCGGAGTTAGTGCGGGAGGTTGAGAGGTACCGTCTAGAGATAGTCGGGCTACTGGAGAAGTCCAGTATGAAAACTCTGAGCTATCACTTGCTCGTCTTGATGCTCAGATTTAAATAAATCATGAAGACTTGTCTTCTGAATGAAACCACATGCTTTTATTGCGGAGATTTGCATCCGAGAGAGATTGTTCTAATCGGCGACATGTCTCGAAAGTTCTCTCGCTAACATTTCATTTCCAATAAACGGAGGTACTTGTGACAAAACAATCCTTTTCGCGGGACTAACAAGCGGCACCGCTTGAACAAATGTGTCTTAAACAACTACGCCTTGTTCAACAATCGTTGCAACTTTATCCACACTGTCAACAAAAATCACAACTCCATTGTTCATTCTAGATGCAGATTTAATACTATTATATCCGACTATTTCTCCGACTGCCAACACGCAGTCTTCCACAGAGCAGTCTATGGTAGGACACAGTTTTCACGCGTGCCGGCGTGTGAGAGCTTCCAGCCCCACACCTGCAGCTCCGCGCGCCAACATGAATCCCGGTGCAGAGACCGGTGGCCTCCGCCACACGAACACTAACTCGCTTAAAACACTCCATTAAGATACCAACAAATATCCAAGGACAAAGAGAAAAACAAAAAAATGTTAGAAAGAAAAGAATAGAAAAGAAACACTCACGCCAAACGCTCACACACCACGCTCTGCTCACTCGCTCCACAGACGCCCACGCATGCGCACGAGAGAGAGAGAGAGAGAGAGAGAGAGAGAGATAATTATACATTTTATTCTTTAAAATATAATTTATTTTTATTGCTGTGACAAAATACTGAATTGTCAGCATAATTACAGCAGTTTTCTGTGCCAAATGATCCTCCAGAAATAATTTGAATATGCTGATTTATTATCAGTGTTGAAAACAGTTGTGCTGCTTAATATTTTTGCAACATACCTGATGTGAGTTTTAAAATGTAAAAGTAAAAAATAAAGTCCATGTGATTGGATATTATTCATATCAAAAGGTGAAGTCTGCAGAAGATTTGTGTGCAAACGGTACAGCAGCTCAGCTAAAAACACACAAGGGAAAACAGGACAGGATTACATTTCTCAGATGACCACAGAGTTTTTGCTTTAGAATTCTTACAGAGTTTGTGTGAGAGAAAAAAAGGGCACATTTAGGCAAAGTATATCTTAAAGTATATCTGTAAAACACAAAACATGCTTTGAAAAACTAATTTGAATAATGCTGTTGACTGTATCTTTGTGATCTTTATAAACCTTTGATAGACATTATTGGGGAGATGTGAAAAGATAAACAATTACGACCTATAAAAGCTGTCAGGAACCAGCATGCTGCAAACCTTTCAATACTAAATCATTGCAGATGAGAAGAGCTTATACCCTCACAACTTTAGGAGTGATTTAACCTGTTTAATCCCAATTTTTTCCCAGACATGAAAATGATGTGTCATTAGCAACCCTTTGAAATAACCAATACTTATTTTGGGAATTTTTTTTTTGGCAAAGAGTTTTATTCTCGGCCACAATTGTGACCGGTGGGATAAAGAGAGGAATGGAATCACATATTTCTGCATTCATTTATATATATATATATA
>JAUMHG010000033.1:5438791-5449051 GCA_032359395.1 Enteromius anoplus | reverse complement strand
ACAGAATGACAGGAGCACTTGAGGGAGACTGAATGAAAACAAAAACACAGATCACAAGGACATGGAATGCCTGGGGGCGTGACATAAACTAATAGAAAGAAAAGAACAATTTTATTTTTTAAATGGAACTCCGTTTCAATCATTTTTAAAGTTTTTTTTTTCATAAAAGATGAGAGTGTCCACATTTTCTTCAACACACGGGCCGCTGTTGTACTTCAGCTAAAGAAAGTCACAATCTATCTGTTCTTTGCTAGGACTCAATAACATTTAGCATTTTTTTAAATCCTACATTAAAATCCACGGTTATAAATGTACCAATCGCTGTTAACGATCGATTGTTTTGCCCTGTTCGAATCTGTTGGAAATGATAGTTTGTAATGTGCGTGTTTCTAGTTTTCTTCTGTTTGGGGGTGGGAGGGGCAGACAGCACGTTGCCTGTCCTGTTGTATGGGCTGCCTTGTTGAGTATAGCACTGAAAACATTATATTTTACACACTTTATTCTCTTTTTTTTTTTCTTTTCCAAATATAAAAGTATTAGTCTGAATCGTTTGGTTTATAATGCATACCAAACCGAAAAACCACATACCGAACGGTTCAATACGATTATGCGGATTGTAATATATAACACACTCACACACACACACACACACACACACAAGACACCCTAAAGATAATATGGGCCTAAAATCTATGTCATATCTTTATGTTAGCACTAGTCATTCATTTTGGAGCTTTGATGCAGTTATCATTTTCTCAAGGTGGAAACAGGAAATAAACTGCTCTGGTCATCTGACAATTTATTAGCCTGGCTTCCGCGACTACAAAGCTCATAGAAGCTTAGTCTGGTCAGCTCATTTCTCATTGGTTCCCATTTTTTTGGGAACAGAAATGCTCTAAAATGGCAGCTTGGCCAGACTGACTTTGCTCCCAAAATAGAATGTAGCTTCACAGGAAGTAGGGGCGGGCCCAGGCTAACAATTTATACTAATTGTTTAAAACTTCTCATATTTAATGAGACCCTTAATTTTAAGTGCACTAAAACATCAGTCAGTAAGGTTTTAAGAGCTTTAAAATGGAAAACATAAAAAATAAAATAAATTATGGTCACTATTGTGACCCGTGGGATTAAATGATTCAATCCTTTCAGTCATTTGTAAGTGACCTCATTGAGTGTATTTACAGCACAAATCAAGCCCTCAAAATCAAATCATGGCCTGAAATCTTTATGGGCACAGAGTCAATATAGCACCATTTGTCTTTTGTTCTGTCAGGTGATTCGCTCTATTCACATGAATAGTTCCGCCATGGGCGTTATGGTAATATGCAGCATTTATTAGTAGATTTATGATGCATGAGGTGAGGTCCATACTGAACAGATTCTGAGGTGGACATGGCACAGTATTGACCAATAGGACATTTTAAGACTATTTCACCCCAAATATGAACAGTGCAACTGCTGCTGTTGTATGTATAGATGCAGAATAAGCATTACTCAAATTTTAAAGAGTCAAGAAAAAAGAAAAAAAAAGTCGCCACCTGATGTCCAATGTAAAATTTAGGTTCTAATGCAAAACCAAGTGAGATCTAGTGCCATAAGATAATTTATAAATGAAAAATGAACAAGAGTCTATGACTAAGTGTGTAATTATCTTATGACACTGGAGCTTGAAAGGCTGTCATAACAAGTGAGAGCCTTTATGAATTAATGTTTCAACATTATTAATGCTTTCAGGATTCATTGATGAGTTAAGATAAGGCATTCTTGTCAAGATTTACTCTAAGTGACAATCATGTCAAAACAAATTCTGTCTAAATTGAGTGAAACTAAGCAATACTCACCGCTCATTAATTATTGTTTCAAGTGCAACTGTTATGGTCTAGATTAAATGAACAGCTTTTTTTTTTTTTTTTTTTTTACTGCAAAATATATAAAAGGATCCCTCAGAGCAGTGCTTCATATGGCCACTTATGATTTGTTGTTCCTCTCAGTGACAACCTGGACCTCAACAGACACTAAAAATGAAACTTTAGTGGACTTTACTCTCAGGGAGGACAAATAAACCATAGCCAATAACATGGTGGTGTTATTGAGATTTCTGGCAACCTGTCTCATTAACTCTGGCTAGACTGATGGCACGAGTAACGGAAAGCTTTAATTCAAACTCAGCATGTACTTTGATAAATAAATGTGAAACAATATTTGCAATAAGCAACGGGGGGAAAATATCTGCTCTGAACTAGTGGTAGTAAAGTATAGCGTCCATGTGTCATTAAATCTGTACTGACTCAATAGATTATACAGTAATATAAATTCAGACAGATCAAGATCATGGCTCCTGGGCACACGTCTTTGCAGACCCCAACCTCTGCCACACAAAGTGGCAGACATCTTTTCCTCAGAGAAATAGGAAATGCATGGTTTGGTAGCTTACATTCAATTAAAATACTTTGCGGCCCTATCTTGTGCTACAGACTCAGGGGCCTTGGGCTGTCACTGGTGCATTAACCTTTAAAAAAGTACTATTATATACAATAGTGGGATTGCTATTTGCCTTTATGATAAAAATATGCACTGTTTAGAAGTAAATACTATACAAATGCATGAAAATATCCCACTCCAGTGACAGCTTTTGTACATTTTTTGAATTACACTCTTAGGATAAATGAATGAATGAATCTGTCACTGGTGGTACTTTTGAAAAATGTACACTTTTATACCTTAAGAGCATATTAGTAACTTAGTTCAACCCCAGAAACTGAAATTAATATTTTGCCATCATTTACTCACTTCACATCATTTCAAACTTGTTCAAGTTTCTTTCTTATGTTGGACACAAAATAAAATATAAAAAAATAAAAAAAAATGAAGAACCAAACAGCTGCTTCCCTCTGTCTTTCAGATAAAAGGCAATGTCGACCATCACCAGCATTTTTCATAATATCTTTTTTTATGTTCAACATAAGAAAACAAAACAAAATATCATGTTTGGGATAGCATAAGGTTAAGTAGCCTACATGATGACAACATTTTTAAGTTTGGGGTGATCCCTAAAAAAAGTAGTACTTAAAATGTGTAGTAGTAGTATTAGTACCTACACGTTACATTTTACTAAAATATACTTGTTTAAAGATAATACCCCAGTAACAGCTTTTTTTCTTCTTCTTCTAAGAATGTAGGCAATCTGAGCATTAGGGACCCTGGGGGCATACGTGGTCATCTTGTGCTGTAGACTCTGAGGAGCCCTGTAGATGTTCTTGTGGTCAGCACACACTCTGCACAAAAGGTTCTTCTTTTCCACTCTCTGTCAGAAAGGCTTTTGAGAACCTTTATAGCATGAGGCCCCAGGTCACTGCCCCCCTCCAAAATCCAACCATAAATGCAGAGAAGATTTTCGAAGCGCTAAAAAGCTGGAGAGCATGTAAGAAAAACTCTCAAATCTTAAATATGTTGGGAGCAATCTTTTTTGAAGCACATTGCTGATGGTGATCCTGAATGTAATTTCCACAATCTACTTCCAATATAGAAGCTCTCTTTCTTGTGGTTCTCTTTTTATCCCTTCAATCCTTCTGATCACAGCAGGAATAACACATTCGATTGTTTAGCAGGAAGAGATAGGCACAGTTCCTCAGCTGACAGTCACTGCACTGGAAGAAGGACGCATTTTCCTTTTTGCTGAAAGAATAAATGATAACGATGGGGTGTGACATTATTTCAGCTCTCGTCATTTGGTTCCTCTCTGACCGAAATGAGCTCATTTCATGCTCCAACGGGCAGTCTGAATCCCAAAATGAGCATGAATTGTCACTGCCCTGGTGCTCGGATGGACAGCTAGCGATTGTGAGATCAGAGAATCTAACGGAAAATGTGAAAATCATGGGCAATAAAAACCACCCTAGAGTTCACATTACTGACAACCCATTTGATGGCTGACATGTTTTTGCTCGAGACGTATTATTAGGTAGAGAGTTTTCCAGAGGTGTCTGTTGGACGCAAGGAGGGCTTTGCCATCAAAGACAAAAAAAAAACATCAAACCCTGTCTGTCTCATTGGTCTAATGGTCCTTTCACATCACATCTACCTCCAGGCTTTTGGAAAACTGCCCTTTGGCCACACAAAGAGCTGAAGTGATGTCTTTAACTTTAAGCCAGTAAAAAAAGTTAAATGACTGCTTCTACAAAAAAATATGGCAGTCAATATTTTTATCTGCTCTCCTTGGCTGCTGCATAGAGAGACTGTGCCATGACCCTTTGCTGTTTGAGGTGTCTTTTGAGATATTCTTACTTCCACCGAGACTCTCGATAGTTACTGGGTTGCCCTTATCACAATGTGCATCTCAATGAGCTCACACCCTGTCAACTTGTTGCAATCTGCGAGTGTGTTTTTTGTGTGAGTGTTTTCAACCGTAACAGGAGACTGTTGCATCTCTGTAATGGTTGGTGGGAAACATGGAGAAGAGTGAGAGTGACAGAGGACGGAGGAGTATCTCCCCCACCCCCCACAGGGGACAGCGAAAAGATGAACGCAGCAAAGATATTGGATGAGTGGAAGAGACAAGTCACTGTGTTGGGTAGTCACTTTCAATAACAACTACCCACTACAACCTCACAGGCATTCCACAGCGAGCGAAGTAACCACTGGGGGACGGCAATCGACTCCAAGCCACCACTTGACAACAAAAGACTGATTAGATCCAAATCTTTCACACCTATGTTGTACTAGAACTGTGAAGCAACAATGCTGTTTCATCCTACATAGGCCTGTCAATCAAATTAAGCATTGCATGGACTGCATGCTATCTGAGACCAGCAATTATGCGTGTTGGAACTTTTTCTGAAAGTTAATGGGAAGCTATTGTACAAGTATTTAAGAGAGATCGGATAAACTCCATGGTAACAGCTTAGTCTCATTGTACTCTACTTTTCTCATCTCATGTCTTATAGCTTAGAGTTAAACGTAGTAGTTATTGTTACTCTGTCAAAAGATCGTCAGAGCAGTGCTTAACTATGCATCAACTGATCCGTTCTGCTTTTTTGGCGGTTGAATGGGGGATAATGAGAAAGACAAAGCAGACAGACGAAGCGGAAGTGGGAGCTTGAGACTTTTCCAAGCTCTTAGCCTCCAGGGGCTGCTGTTGCTCAAGTCTTTGTCACTGTGACATATGTGAAGTTTAATGTACAATAAAGTCCTCAATAACCACCTTTATCTGTCATTACATTAATAGCACTTACGTGCAAATTAGAAATCCAAGTAATCACCATGCATTTAGCATTTGTGAAATGTCACATGACAAAGCACAAACACAGCTTATTCAGGACATTAAATACCAACTACAGAAAATAACTCAGACCGCATTGTGTTCTGCTCAGGTCGCCATGCATTATTAATGCAATGTGTTTTTTGATCATTCTTCCCCTGGAGATAAACATCACCTGACATTTTGTAATGATATTTAATTTCGATCTTTAAAAGTTTCTTTCATTGTGTTTGTGGTAATGTCTTTATTCAAGTTATTATCTTCCTTATCTCTTTTAAATTTGCAGGGGGAAACACTGTTTTGCACAAAATTCAACAACAAATGGTCATCTTGAGGTGAAAAATGAAATTTAATCCTCAAAATAGGGTCAGTGTAAGCTGATTATACTCAGTACTGTACATACAATTGTATTGCACTTACACTTAATATAACTGGATGCTAGAAAGGCAAAAAATAGATGCCACTGAATCGGCAGGTTTCTCTATATTCCTGTATATAGAGCCAAACAGTCACTTTCATGTTGATATTTCTCAAAGACTGAAGCATTTTTTAGATACAGGTTTCCTTCACATTATTATTCACTGCCATTTGGAAAAGATCCTTGTAATGACTTAGGAATCATAATCCGGAATGGCTTTTCGGGAATTAAATTTTCTGTCCCTCAAGACAGATACAAAGTGGATGAAATCGTTATTAAATTTTCTATGGAAGGAGACAGATAGTCTGGATGTCCTGTTAAAGACACAGGAGTTTGGTCGAAACACAACAGACTGACAAGCGAGTTCTGCGTAGTCCTCAAGGACATCAATGTCTTTAAAGGAATGCGAGCTTGCTGGAGCATCCCTGTGACCAAAAGGTCTTACAAAATATCAGAAAAGTCCTCATATCGCACCGCAGACAGTGGCCACAATTCCCTTGCCAATATAGTTTGTGACTTGAAAGGTTGAGACAACCAACAGGCATCATGTGTAAATAAGCAAATACAAAATAGAACAAAAAGTGACCTATTTGCTTTCCCCACAGGCTTCAATATTGGGTTTATTTATGCAATGTTTGTATGTACATTTGCTATTCAGTTGTATCGAGACAGGCTTTTGGAATAAGGACTTATCTGAGGAGACCAAGCATGAGTGCCATGTGGATACATTCACGTAGCACAGGATGCTAAATTAGTCTTCCATTGAGTTTGTGGGCACAGTGTTTTAATTGTACATATTCACTTTCTGTTGGTCCTGCTATTTGATGATAAGAACTAATTGAATAAAACAGTAACTTCTGCTTCACTCTCTCTCTCTCTTCCTCAAGACAAAACATGAAGCAGTAATAGGAATATATTATTAAAACAAATATTGTATTGCTGTACAGCTTTCAGCCAGAACCAATACAAAGGCAGATCTATACAAAACAAAATTGAAGCACATTTTGATCCAGATTTCCACATTTTGTTTTTGTCTCAACAGGAGCAGTGAAGGATAATTCATGTTTCTAGCATTTTGTATTATAGTCATTTTTGTGAATTTGCCATAATTGCACACTGAGAGAGAACACGGTGCAAAATTCCCAACATCTATTTGTCAAGGTAAGCAATTTCGTCATCCCACAAGAATTTTACAAAATGCTTAATTCAGCATATGAACCTCTGCAGACAAGAGTTAATTTAGAACAATCCTGTGACTGCCGTGGTAATTACCCACTTCTTAGCATTGCTAATTATTGTCCTTTCTTAACTGCTGATGATGTATAATCACAGATTTGGCATGCAAATTAGCCTGATAAATAAAAACAGATTTGCATGTTACAGGAATGAAAAGCAGTTTGCCAGTTGATTGATGGAGATCAAAAAAAATAACAAAAAACATTGTGCTGTAGGGTCATTTTACATGTGGGGAGCATGAATTTATTGTCTGAGGGATGAATTCAGAATGGCTATGAAAGACTTGCTGAGTGTGCTACAGGTGGAAGGACCGCCTTAAACACATCTTTGTCGCAAATGGTTGCCATCAAATGTAACGTGCTGAAAATTTTGGAATACTGGTGTGATTTATGTTATGTTATGTAATCTGGAGACCATCAAATGTAAGGTGCGGAAAAATTTAGAATACTGAGATGATTTATGTTATGTAATCTGGAGACCTGTTTGCCTTTGGATCATGTTATACATAAGGAAAACAAACTTAAAGGGATATTTCACCTAAAATTGCAAATTCTTATTGTTTACTCATCCAGCACATTGCAGCAGCTCAGTTCCACATGTAGGAATACACGCCAGCCAGCCCGCACCCAGCTGCTGCAATGGGCGACAGACCCAGCCGGGCCAATATTTATCTTTTTAAAGCATTATTATTATCTCTCTCATCAACCGATATGGAGAAAAAAGCTTGTTGCGTCCTTCTTCCCTTTCCAGTGCGTGGTGATCTGTGAGGCGGTGCTCTTCCCGTGAGGTGAGGTGGCAGGGCCAAGCGGTCACTGCGACAATTTTGAGGGGTACGAAAGAGACAGAATAAGTTGTTAGTGTGATGCAGCATGGAGATGCGTCTCCTCGAATGACAGCCTATTTCCTCTTTTATATGAGGCTGGCCGTGACCGATTGACCCGCAGTGACGAGGTTCAGGTGTTCCCGATGATTAGCTAGGGCAACGCTGATGTCCTGCGGGGTTTCCCGCCAAAATATTATGAAAAAAATACCATTAAAGTATATGGCTAACGTCAAGTGTTTTGTTACCAACATTCTTTAAAATATTGTATTATGTGTTCAGCAGAAGAAAGAAAATTATACATGTTTAGAATTACATTAGAATTAGAATTACAGGGTGAGTTTAAGATGACAGAATTTTTGGGTGAATCTCTATTCCTTATCTATTGCACTTTTGGTTTCATTATAAAAATCATAATGTAAAATCATAATGCAAATTGTGATGCAATAATATCGATCAATCAATCAAAAAAAAAAAATAATTAAATAAATAACTTGTGTTGCCATTTATAAAATCAAAATAACTGCACTGTTTAGCCATGAACTCATCCAAAAATAATTAAATTAAAAAATAATACTAATAAATACAGTCATAAAGTCATCTGCAAACAGAATAGCAATATCGTACTGGGAAATGTGTCAAACTCTCAAAGTGTATAAACTTTTAAAGAAGCCCAGCAGGCTTAGTGGTCAAATAAGGACACGTGTCTCTGTCTGCCCCTCCCTATCAGACTGTCTGAAGGAGGTTCTCTAATAAGCTCAAACCCTCAGGGCCTCCGGGAGGGTAAGAGGCCCAGTGACACTGCTGCTGTTCCAGCATCCCCTCCACCCACGCTTTCCTCTCAGCCAGCAGCCTCAACACTAAACATTGTCCCTTAAGGCCCCAGCTATTCCCATTGTGGCTTCTTCTGGTGTACCATAAACTGTAAGGTGCCAGACCCCTCTGCTAAATGAAGTTTGGGGGAGTGGAATCTTCAAATGGAAGCTTCCACTGGAATGGCATCATAAAGGGAGCATTATTTTATTAGATTTCTAGTAGAAAGGCCTTTGGTAACCCATTTTGAACATAGCACAAGAATGGTGTTCCTTTGATGCTTTGTTTTGCATGGTTACAATGCATTGCAACATGGTCTCAGATGATTTGCAGAAAGAAAGGAAGCCTGTGTGTTTTTCTAAACCCATGAGATTCAATAACAATATCCTGACATTATTTTTCTTGTGTTATGCTGTTGTTTATGAAGTTGCATTATTTTATCATTTATTTAATTATATATTGTGACAGCACACCTTTTTATGTCCCTAAATAATAACTGATTTTTATTGCACATGATTTTTTTTTATATATGATTAGTTGCCCTAAACATTTCATTGCACCTGGCTTATAAAGTAAATATATTTCCTTTTTTTTCCCCTTCTTTTTTTTTTCTTTTTTTTTTTTTTTTATATGCAAGCATTTCGGTGTTGGTAAGATTTACTTTTGTTATTGTTGTTGTTTGTTCTGTTAAGTTAACAATAAGTCCACTTATAGGCTATGCTTTATAGCCTATAAAATAAGTCCACTTAGAGGCTATGCTTTTATTACAAATTACAGTACAAAAAATAACATTAATATATATATATATACATATTGTGATATATTATTATTGTGTATTCCCATAATGTAAATCAGAATTTTAAGAATTCATTACTTCCTGTTTTTTTCTTGTCTTGCAAAAACAAAGTTGTGGCACGTGTTTGTTTGTGTGTGTGTGTGTGTGGAAAGAATTTTTTTTTTTTTTATTTCAGGAACAAGCTGATTACTCATTAAAAAGTCATAGATAATACTCATAGATATTTTAATTTTAATGTAACAACGTGGTTGTATGTAAGTGTGTGGGTTGTTTACTTAATTAGTCTAACCATCAACACCATTATATTGTTCAGATTGATTGAACGTGAACAAACATGAACACAAGAGGCATGATTTAAAGCATGATCCAATCGCACCAAAACAAAGCTAGTCACATCCAGTCATATTGTGATGGATCTCACATGACTTTCCCCCATTCATCCTCAATTACCCCCCACGAAAGTCACCACACATTTAACGGGGCATCTGTTGAAACTAGACTGGCTCAGGGTTGGTGAGAGAAATTATGTCATTGTTGGACAATGTTTGGACAAAATGGTTTATACACTTATTTATTTTGCAATACTGCTGTTGTTTTATTTTTCTGTTGTAAATATTTTTGCTGAGCTGATTGCCGTGCATTATTCTCCACGTATAACAAGACCTAAACCCTAAACAATTGGCATTTATTAGATTAATGGTGTCAAATAATTAATCTGATTAATCGCATCCAAATTAAAAGCTTTTGTTTACACAATTATTGTATGTGTACTGTGCATATTTAATTTGTATACACATACAGTATAAATAATAATAAAAAATATTTACATGAATACACATTTAAATATTCTTATACTTTATATATGAATATGTTCAATATAAAGTTAAACATAATTTTCTTAAATATACACATGCATGTCT
>JAUMHG010000033.1:5405444-5417236 GCA_032359395.1 Enteromius anoplus | reverse complement strand
CTATTTAAGTTCCTTTCAGTATTAGTCCCATGTCGGTTCATTAAGGTCATTTCATGTTGTTAAATGTTATTCAGTGTAGAGAAGAAAAAGAGAAGAAAAAGATATGGCTGTTAAACAAAAATTGCTGTTGCTGCATAGTTGCTGTACAACATAGTATGTTACATTAATAAATAAACATTTGTGGAACACTTTTTTTTTAAATTACATTTTCTTTGATCATGCATTTATTTTGAATAAAAATGAAAGAAATAATAAAGAAGTTGAAAATAAAGTATTGGGTAGGGTTAGGGAGGACTTTATTTTCGCAATGAAGGTGTCAACCATGGCATCTATTTAATGATGTGAATAATAATAATAATAATAATAATAATAATAATAAACATTTACACTCAAGTTCAATACTGAGGTGTTGATAATTTTCACTTGCAATAAGTGGTATAAATATCAGAAAATGCTATGTGCACTTAGCATAAATAGCCGCTGCAAAAAAAATTATGATCCCAAGACTAATTATCCATATGGAATTGTCAGATATGAAAATTATGTTGAAATAATTGATTGATGTTTTACGTGGTGAAGGATGCCATTATGTTTTGTTTTTTGGCTTAAAGATTAGCTTAAATGTGTCATTTGAAGAAAAAAAACAAAAAACTGATTTATAGTATTCTAAATTGATTCTTAATTATTGAAATGACTAGACTATGTTTTATGTTTTATACCTGATTTTTATGTTCCACTGCAAATATGTATTGGCGTTGTATTGTTGTTTATAAAGGATTAATTATTCATTTAAAAAAACATGCTCTCCCAGGTCCAGAAGGAAGAGGAGCATCCGGTGGTATACATCAGCCGAAAGCTGTCTCAGGCAGAGAGAAACTACGCTGCCGTGGGGTAGGAAGCTCTCGCCATCAAGTGGGCAGTCCTGGAGCTGAGGTATTATCTGTTGGGCCGAAGATTTACTCTTTTAACAGATCCGCTCTGTTGCAGTGGATGGCCCAGGCTAAAGACATTAATGCCCGGGTCACAAGGTCACCCTCCTACCCCCTGTTTCCCCTCTTGTTTCCACCTCCAGGACCAGGACGTCGCTTGGGGAGGGGAAGTGTGGCGGGAATCCCGAGAGACAATCAGCATCACCCTGGCAACACACTACCTGCACCTGGAGCTACTCACCACGGACCAATCCGTCACGGCCTGGATCAAGGACCTGATCTCCGATGGTGTGTGAACTTACCTTGCTCTCTCTACCACTGCCTTACAGACTCACCTTGACCAATTTGCTCCTCACGCTCTTGGAACCATTCCCTGGGGTGACCGCACTTCCTGCACCCACCCCTCACTGGCCATAGTCACTAGAAGCACATGAGAAGAAGGATTCACCAGGCAACAAACACGGAGGGACGACAACAGCACCTGTACCTTTATTGTTTACTCACCGTCTGTATTAATAAATCCACCCTCCGGGGCTAACAATAGTCAAGAGGTTCTGTTGCATTGTTGTTCACCCAGTGCCACAATATTTATATGCTTGAGAACAAGGCATTTATAGATGCACTTGTAAACTGCTTACCAATGCATAATATTGTATTGTATTAAGCATTTGCTAATTCTTAATGAATCATAGTGTTTAGTTATTATAAAGTGTTACCAAAACTGCACTCAATTTGGTAGATTTATTTCCTTTTCCATCAGAAATACCATGCACTCTGTGAATGCTCTCTCTTTGGACACCCTCCATCTGCATGTCCTCTTCTTACTGTTCAGAGGAACCAGACTAGAACGAGCACTGTCCCAGCCATCTTTCAGTGTCTCAGAAAATCTGTTCATCAACCCCCACAGGAGAACCGAGTGCAAATACTGCATACCACCGTGTACCAAAGTCCACACAACAGCATCTTCATTTGTACCTTCTTCAATATCTTATTTGCTGAGGCAGGGCCCAAGGGGGGCATGACCCGAAAGAGCTTGCTGAAATATTGAACTAGCCAGAGGATCACACAAAATATTCAATATTGATACTCAGAGGAGGACAGTGGAAAGATACAGAACAAGAAAGGAAAAAGAGCAAGAGAGAGAGAGGTCGAGGGCAAAGGATTGGGGGGAAGCATCAGCTCAAGCAAAAGAGTGGAGAAAGACGAACTGTAGGCAGCTTTATCTCACAGAAAAAAATAAAATAAAATAAAGAGATGAAACTAGGAGAGGTTCTTCTGCTGCTGTGGTGTAAGACGTCTCCAAACAGACATTTTGGGACTGCTGAGGCAGGCAATAAAACCGTTAAACTGAATTGGTTTGTCTGAAAGCGGAGCAGAGCTCTAAACCTACCAGAGTCTCCATTGGACAGTTGTGTATGAATTTTAATGAAAGCTGTGAATCTCCCACTGCATTGGAAGGGAGCTCAGTCTCACTGCCTTTTCATGAGACATTCACTGAACATAAACCTGTGGAAATCTGTTCATGGCTATTTTGCACATGGTCTGTTTTCAGTAAGCAATGCAAAAGCAGGATGCACTCGTGCTTCAAATAAGATGAGTTTGCAATGTGCAACTGATTCTTCTTTGAACAAAGATATAATACATTGTTATTACTAAGTTACTGTAATGGCAAATGTCAAAGCATGGGACTTAGCACATTTTACATTCCAACAGACCATCCATATGCGTATTGGTCACCCATGCCGGTTACACTTAATTTTGATAGTCTACTTCTGTGGTTCTCAATCCTGGTCCTTGCGCCCCCCTGCTCTGCATATTTTGCATGTCTCTCTTTGATAATGCACTAAATAAGTGAATACAATTTAAATTACGTCTCGCACACACTGTGCTAGATCAGCGGTTCTCAATCCTGGTCCTCTTCTCGCATCCCCTCGCTCTGCGCATTTCATATGTTTCACTTGTCATTTGTTCTGTTCGAACCTATGCACACTGCAAAGTGGAAATCAGCGAATATTCTGCCATGATTCCATTCATTTATACGTTCCATTCAAAGTGCATTTAAGTGTGCGAGACGTAATTTTAATCGTATTCACGTATTTACGGTGCAAATCTATGAATGAATGTCCCGAAGTGAAGACACTGTAAGAATGTGGATTGTGAACACAGCTCATGCACGGAGCTCGCTTGTAATGAGCTGATTATCAGAATCAGGTGCGTTAACAAAAAAAGACATGCAAAATATGCAGAGCAGGGGGGCGCGAGGACCAAAATTGAGAACCACTGGATGTCAAATCAATAAACTACACATTTGAACCCATTTCATGACTCTGCTTAAATAGTTTAAAATGAATAAACTGTTGTGGTATTATTGTCCGTATGATATAATACTCTCTTATAGTATCTTATATTGCAATAAAAGTCCTTTATTTCTAAGCACACACCTTATAGAGTCTGAATAGTTTCAAAGAAATTACTCCCAAACTAACCCTCTTCAAGTTGAAGTGTGTCACAGGTGAAAGCCTCAAGCATTTTCAATCCGTCTGAAATGATGAAATTTTATCATCAACTTTTGTGCTGTAAAAACACAACCCGCTTGTTTTAGGGATGCAAGTTGTGTTGCTCAGTCTTTTAACTGCTGTCCTATTAAATGTTGTTTTGGTCTTTGATATGTTTTCCACAAATCTGTTGAGTGAACGATCGAAAGACTCACTCATAATACTGGTTACCATCTACTGGTGATGTAACCTGTAGAAAGAGTCACTGAATTAATCATCAAACAGTTCACAGTTCAATTTCACTGGGATGAATTAAAATCTTTACCATTCAACTCGTCTGGGATATGTATGAGTTTGTTAATCAAAGAGATAGATGCATTCTTAGTCATGTAATGACCAGCTATTTCAGGCAGAGAGTGGAATCAATTTCACTCTGTTGGAGTTTACTCTCAATTCTCACAATCAGAAATTGACTTTCAGCTATATAAAAACCCATCATATCTCCTTGCTTTCCAAAGATGAATCCCTTGCATTTGTTGGCTGCACTGTTGTAAGGGTTATAGTCTTCATTGCCTTTCCTGACCATCTAGCCCCTGTCCCAAAGAAGAATACCATTGGGACAGACAGATTGCTGACTCCAGGGCTATTTAAATCACCATATGCATAATCTCTGGCTTGTCTGGTTTGTTTTATTTGTGAGATTTGTCAGTTTTGCTGGGGAATTGCTGAAGCCTAATCAAGCTGAAAGATGTTGATTCATGATGAGTACTGAGAGTATGGGATCTGTACATTTGTGTCCTTGAGCTTATTAGTCTTCTGAAAGCAGAGGGTTAACATTTTTACTAGCATACATACTGTTTTATCATGTAAGAAATCTAACCACGTCTATTTCTGATGGTTCTGTTTTCCTTTAAGCTATACATATGCTTTTGCTGAAAGGCCTAATAGGAGAGTGTGCAGGAATTCCTGCTGCTTAAATCTGATGCCCAAAGACACTTGGGGCTTCATTCAGATGTGAAGACTGCACTATTCAGAGAACCAGCTGAGACTCTAGTAAGAGTTTTCTACACATCTTTTTTTCCCCCCAACCAAAAACATAAATCTTAATCTCTGTTGCTTCTCTTGAAATTGGCCTCTGCGGGGTTCTGAGCTGTTTAGGGAGATCTGTGTTTCACGTTTTTGTGTTTTCCCCAAACTAGGCCAAACATCTCTCCCGATTTAACACATGTATAGAGTTTACAAGCGCAGATGGACAAAAAGCTGGAAAAACTTCCTTAGTGTAAGGAAAGTAGGGACTATTTAATAAAAAATGGGAATAGTTTTGTAAGAATAAAAGACAAAAAGAGAAGTTAAGCATTGCCCTGCCCATACTGTGACTCCAACTTTAATGAAAGTGAATAGCATGCAAATACACAGTAGGCTACAATAACAACATCTATATGGACAAATCTGTTAATGTGCTGTACATTTTACGTCAAACGCTTGAAAAAAATTCCAAGTGTAAGTTCTGGAGGAACATAGTCTTGCCAATCATATTTTAAGGATATATTCAGTAAGTGGCTGCTTACTGAATTTATATTTATATTTCTTGCTTTAGTCCAGGAATGGACAGAACACCAAATTTATTTACCTCATCATTTTGAAGGATTATATGCACCAGTGAACTCATGAGATAATTTAAACTTATTCAGTGATAATTTTCCCCTCTGCCGCAGCTTTCAGATCTCAAATACATTTTGCATATATTCAAATAACGCACAAAAAAATGTGCCATTCCAAATTTTACCTGAAAGCAGACTTGACATGCCAGTATAGTTATTGGATCTTGCGTATTTCCTTAACCAATCTTGATGTATCCAATTTGAATATGCACATATTAAATGAAATCCGTACATCATACTTCTGCCATACTTTCTTGGGAAAAATTGTTTCCTTTGTAACCAACTGTACATTTAAAATTTTTTGAAAACTGTAAACTGTGGCAGCTTACAGAATTTGCGTATTAGTGTAATTGTAATGATCTAGCTGGATGTGCCAGCTCCGCCAACCGGATGGCACTCCAGCGCCACGTGACTTTTATCAATGAACTCATGTCTCCACTCAGTAACCCATGACCCTGTTTACTTAAACCCTGGATGTGCATGTGTTGTCACGGTTCATTGTATCTGTCATGTACTTTCGTTTGGAGTGTTTGTTAGAAGTATCCTGTGTTTCTCTATGTCTTTGATTAAATCATTGTCGACCTCGCCTATTTTTGGATTCTCGCTCTCGTCTCGCCACTTTGGATATTGTTTGCCTCTCACTCGATTCACGCTACGGGCTCTGGATAACTGCTTGCCTCTGACATCGATGATTGCCGGTAACGACCCTGTTTGTCTGTTTTGCTCTGTGTTACACAATAAACAGCCTGCACATTAATCTGTACTCCTCCTCGTCTCCATATCATGACAGTAATATGGTCTGTAATGTAGGTTATACACACACGTGTATATATATATATATATATATATATTGTTTACAAAAATAAAGGGAACACTAAAATAACACATTCTAGATCTGAATGAATGACATTATTATCATTAATTATTTTGTTATTTATATAGTTGAATGTGCTGACAGCAAAATTACACAAAATTATCAATGGAAATAAAATGTATAACCCCATGGAGGTCTGGATTCACACTCAAAATTGAAGTGGAAAAGCACACTACAGACTGATCAAACTTTGATGTAATGTTTTAAATTTTACAGGGCTCTGGCAGTGTGCCTCCTGTTCCTCCTTGCACAAAGGCAGAGGTAGGGGTCCTATTGTGGTGTTGTTGCCCTCCTACGGCCTCCTCCATGTCTCCTGATGTACTAGCCTGTCTCCTGGTAGCGCCTCCATGCTCTGGACACTACACAAACATAGGAACTGAGAAGTGGTCTGTGGTCATCACCTGCAGAACCACTCCTTTATTTGTGGTGTCTTGCTAATTGCCTATAATTTCCATCTGTTGTCTGTTCCATTTGCACCACAACATGTGAAATTGATTGTCAATCAGTGTTGCTTTCTACAGTAAGTGGGCAGTTTGATTATTAACAGAAGTGTGATTGACTTGGAGTTACATTGTGTTGTTTAAGTGTTCCCTTTATTTTTTGAGCAGTGTATATATTTAAAAAAATATCCTCTCTGTTAGCAGTTAACTTAATAGCATCACACTTTAGAGATGAGCAGTTTGAACAACCCAGAACTGACATTTTCTCCAAAGCTAAATTCCTTACTCTTTTCAAAACTCTCTTTGCGCAGATAATTCCCACAGCCAACCGTATCCAAAATAATGAAGTACTCCGATGATACATTAATGTCTCCTCTCATCAGCAGCTAACTGAATTATGGATCTTTCTTTCACAAAAGGTTACAAGTCACCAATTGAACCCCCCCCCCCTTCTGAATTAAAGTTCTATAATTATTTATCAAAGACTGCACACAGAGCTCACACAACTATGATTACGTTGTGCTGGGGTCATTAACAAGATGTGTTCAGACTTTTATGTATTCCACCTATCAGGGTAGACGACAACATTTCAGAATACTCATCAGCAGAAGGAATCAATATCTAATTACCAGGCCCACATTACTGAGGCTCAGCAGTGAATTCGGAAAGAGAGAACCTTTCTTATTACTTACTCTCTCTCAGCCCAGAGCTCAATAACACCTTGTGGATTATTTCTTCACCATTCATTTGCATGCTGTCACTGTAAAAGCTCTCCACTTTGTGAATCCATTACCGTTTCTCCCCCTCGATCCTTTCTTTCGCTCACCAGCTTTTTTCCCCTCTTTTTAAAACACTTTGCCAGAAAGTCAGCACTTTTAGAGGTGGGGAGATTTGTCTTGCTTTGGTCCATCACTCAGCTTAAGCCGCATTCAGTTTACACCGCGAAACGGCAAAAACAAGATCACTGTGCAGGGGAAGAGTTCCGCAGGTTTTTAAATATTACAATTAAGATTTGCACCTGTTTTGAGATGAAAAGTTGCCTGATTTGTGTCTGTTTTCCTCTCTGTATCCTAACCTAAAATCTGTCACCATGGCCGTTTAAATATAGCACCTGATGGGTGGATAACATTGCAGTGGTAATATATCAGGAGCATGTAAAACAAACGGTCCAGCAAATTCAATTCAGCTCAGTTCAACTGACCTTATCGCACACACTAAAGTCACCTTTCTCCAAGCCATGACGGATATTCATCTTACTGCCTCTGCGTCTTTTTTTTCTCTTCTCTCCAGACTGACTGGAGCTTCAACAGGCCAAAGGTGGTTGCAGGTGTGGAATGATCCCCCCAAACCTTTATCTGGTCTTGATCCACTACAGACAGCCACATATGGGGTGATAATTACAGAGGGGTGTGCAGACTGCCCTGGATCTTTCAGGGTTTGCTAAACGATCTTTAGCAATGTACCCAGCCCAGCTGTGCCAAAGAGAAGACCAGCTTTCAAAAAGGCCAGAGGGACCACTGAATCACTGTTGTTAATGGTCAGTGTACATCTGCTCTCTTTTCAAGAATGGATTCATCCCTTTTTCTTTTCCTCCTGCCATGCCAAAAAATAAGATAGAACCAGATGACATAAAACACTTATAATAGTTTTAATGACACTGTAGCATATTAGCTTGTTAAGGGAAATGTATATTAATTACCATTAATTATGATTAATTGCAATTATTTATATCAGCTGCCAGTAGTAACTGTAGCAGAATTACCATCAACTAATCTCTTCATTCAGCGAACATATAGTGTAAGTTCATATAAACTCTAAAAAAAAAAAAAACTTCTTACAGTATCACTGCATTAGAGCATGTAGCAAGGGCCGAAATCGTAAAGGGACATTAATTTGGAAAGCAGAATAAGATACCCATGTAATTTGTGCAAACATTTTATTAACTCCACATTAACTCACAGAACTGAAAACACAAGAATAATTACACTCAAACAAGGGGAAAGTGCAAAGAAGGCTTTAGGATAAACCATTAGGAAAAGCCAAAATTGAAGTTATGAAAAGAGAGTCAGTTGACCACCTGTAAAACCATCAGTGCCATTTGTAACGGGTTTTAAAACTAATACTAAACCTCTGTTTAGTTTAATTATATGTACGATACTTGCATTGCGAGGGTCCGATGCAGTCTCGAAGTCCTGATGGTTCCAAGGTTTTGGATTGTCAATCATGTTCTTCCCGGTCTGGCTCAGAACTTCAGTGTTGCCCTGGAGCTAAATCCTCATCTTGGTGTCTCAAACGACTGCAGACTGTGCTGCATCTACTGTAGGCCCACCCGATGCGGTTGCATCAGTCCCGGAGGCTTAGCCAGGAGATGACAAGACAGATGATGGGGGTCCAGCATCAAGAAAAAGTAAGCCTGGCGGGTCCCTGCCATGGGGCCTTTTAAAATATATCGGGGAGGTCACACCTCTTGTGGGTCAAAGAACCAATCGTGTGTCAATTCTTTGGAGAGAACTTTATGGCTCTTTGTTTCTAAGCATGGTAATTTGCATATGCACTGGATTGGAGGTTGATATACAAATTAGAAGAGATTCTTAAAACACTGAATGTTGCAAAAATCTCAACATATAACACACACGCTCAATAAGATCGTCTGAAGACGAGTTCTTAGACACCAAACACGAAATGTGTTGATATTATGAGGGGATATTAGCTAGTGATCTATCATAAACATGCATAAAACAATGTACCATACACAAGACAAAATTTAAGACAAAATACAAACACAACAACAATATACTCAGTGACCTGAAGGATATGTGTTCACTTAAAGAAACTTTTCCTGTGAGTTAATTTAAGGAAAAGTCCATTGTCTTTTCAAAAGAGAGAATTAGTCAGAGTTCATTTGTTCGCCTTCCTTCAAGCAATAAACAAGTTTTCTCAGTTGGTTACCATGGAATCAGATGCCTGTTTTGCCTTCCTGATGTGTTAGCTGCCTTTTGGGGGAAGGGTCCACAGACCCTCATAGTGCAGTTTGAGTAAGGTTGGGTAACGCGGTATTTTTTTTTTTTTTTTTTTTTAATGTAAAAATTAGTTTGCGCCTGATTGGTTCAAATGCTACAACACTTAGCTGAAATGTCTTATACTCTAATGATGTTGTGTTATTTAGCAAGTAAAAAGTTAATAGAAATGTCTGTGAAACCAATTAATGAATATATACTCTCTATATAGATGGCGTGAGAGATACATTTGAATGAAAAGGTTCTCAACCTCTTGACTCATTTCCTTTGGCTTTAGGAAGTTACACTCTGACCAGGTGAATGTTGAGGTTACAAAAGTAACCCCTCCTCAGGTCAAATGTTGTGGAATAGACATTATTTTTTCAAACACGTTTTTTTTTTTTTTTTTTTTTAACTACACTGTATGAAACAGGACTCTGATATCATATATTAGGGAAATGCAGTGAATGCATAGAGATATAGAAAGAGAGAGGCCGTCTGAATATGTGTGTGTGTGTATGAAAGAAAGAAAGAAAGAAAGAAAGAAAAAAGGGTAGCACCTGCTGACCTAGTTTCTCGCACTAAAGCAGCCCTGTATCAGGAGAGCAGTGCTGCACAGCTGTCAGGCTGTGCCTGTCTGGCACAGGTGGTGGAAGAATGGAATCAGAACAGAGCTGGCAGGATTACAGATATGCTAAGCAATGATTTACAGACATTGTTGCAACAACCCTAATGGTGTAATAACCACACTCCTTAGACTCACTACTGCTGATTCTCCACTCCATCCATAGTTACTCTTCATGAAATTAAAATTGATGACTATTTATTTATTTAAATTCATGTGTTCTTGTAATGTTTAATGAAATCTTTCACTTCCATCTTGCATCATCTGTTTCTTATCTATTTTTACTGGAACAAGGATGAAACAGTCTCTTACATGAAATCTTAGAAAAAAAAAGAAAATGAAAAAGATCCAATTATCATATCCGTTCCTATTAAATCACAAATTCCTAAATCACTGTCTACTGTATGTTTTTTTATTTTTTTTATTTTTCCTCTCTCTTTTCTGATATACGAGCCAATGATCATCAGGTCTGGATAATCTAACACAGGGCACAATATGGGTTAAATCATGCTTTTTTAAATCTAAAATAATGGCATAAAACACCAGTAAATTAACTATTTTTCCATAATATTTGGATACAAAAGGGAAACTAATGCACTTACAATAAGTTCAGCTGCATTGAAAATTATTGTAAAAATACCAACATCACTTTACAGTGTCCTTACAGTTGTTACTCATCTTACAAAATGCAATCAAACAAATGAGTATGCTGAACTATCAGTCTACCTCTGTTTTCAAAACTGTTAAAACCCAACCTGACAGATAAGCTGTAATTAGCCGTTTATTGTTCCAAGCCTTCTTTGTGTTCAGAATTCACAGTGATGAGTCAACAGCACTGGGTCACCATTGTCACAGTGCATTTGTCATATTCACAATCCTCTTCGTTTGTGTTGCTCTCATTTCTAAACATTTCAATAGCGATAATAAAAGTATTCAGCTGCAATACATTTTCTAAAACTGAGTTCTCTTGAAATGAAAGTCATCTACTTGAGCAAAACTTGAATCAAAGACTAAAATACAATGGTTGTATTTTGTTGTGCTAGACAAAAAAATCCAATAAAAAGGAGAACAAAATACGTCAGTAGTTCAATCTCATCAAAGTTTCCATTCATTCAAACATCTCTGGCAGTTTAGAAAAGCAAGAAACCTGAAAAGCTAAAGCACTTTTATTTAACTTGAACAAAAAGATAGCTATAAGAATTCTTTAAATACGGTTTAGTTCACCTTGGTTTGTCACAGGTGGCTAATGGGAAAGGCTTGTATTAAGTCTCAGGGACAGCTAAACACACTCGTCTTTAGAAATGTCATGTTTCCAACCAAGCAAACAAGATATCCAACTAGCTATGGACACCCTTCCTGCATTTAAGATTTGAAATAATCTTATTATTAAATCACATAATTACATTTTGCATTTGACAGACAACTTCTATTTAGGTGTGTGAATATGTGTGTTCCCTGGGAAACAATGCTACAGCAATATACAGTAGGCTAGTGAATGTTGTAGACCCAAGGCTATTAACTGTAAAACACATTTGTGAAATGTACAGTACACCAACTTGCTGGCAGCAATTAGAAAGTAAGTTGTATAATTACAGTAAGTATGCAAGTATGCATAATTATAAACATGTACCATGTTTTACTTAAGGTATTAATTTTTGCTATCTCATAGGCAAAAAAAAAAAAAAAAAAAAAAACCCTTTCGCGAGGGTCGGCTTTAGCTCGGGTGGCGGAAGGGGAGGTGGAGGAAGACAAAAAACGCAGAAGCCGAGGAT
>JAUMHG010000033.1:5366863-5378136 GCA_032359395.1 Enteromius anoplus | reverse complement strand
TGTTTGTATTTCTCTAGAATGACTCGAAGACCTTCTGGGGTAAATATCACATTGTGTGCCGCCATAAGCCTTCGAAGACTTCTGCATCATCATGCAAAACTAGGTTATAATTATAAGTACATCATCTTAAATTAGACTAAACTCTTTAACTGTGGCCACTTGTTAAAAAATTAATAAATATAATGTATTTGTATTAATCAAATATTGTTCTTTTGTATTGCCTCCTTATGAATTAAATCCAAATGGAATTGTTAAAAAACCAGTCCTTTGTAATTAAGGAGTTCAAAATAGCCAACTTGGAATTGGAACAATGTCATACAGCAGAGTATACAACCATTTCCACAACAGGCCAAAATCTTTTAACGGGAAACACATTGTAAGTTCTGAGAAAAAACAATATTATTTTCTTTCTTTCATAAAGAAACAATAATAACACCATGATGTCCTGCTAATGGCAGGAAAAAAAAAAAATTCTGAGGAAGGTACTCCATTAGAATAAATTTTAACTAAATTTTATTCTCCACAATTATGCACTGCATCTTTACCTGAGGACCATTACTTCTTTCAAATTTCTCCCATTGCATTTTTTCAGCACTTTACAATAATAGACATAAAAACATGCAAGTATGTTTCCCTACTACTAGGAAGAAAAGTAATAATAATAAAAAATCTAATAAAATATCCAGGAGCAAAAGTAGCCTGTAAATTGTAAATGCATGCGTGTTATTCTTTTTTTTTTCTTCTGGAAACCCCATTAAGAGAGACAATTCAGAACATTATTGGCTTGTACAAAAACACTATCAGCACGTACACAATGTATTAAAGCACCAACACTAGACACTCGCTAATGTGACTTTATCAAACAGTTACAGAATGCCGAGCATGTCCAGCCACTTATCACTTATCTGGGGTCCTTGTTTTGTTCTACAGAGTATGATCAACAACTACACTGCACAGAAGGAGATAAGGTCAAACCGAGATATAAAGATGTATTTGCAGACATACCAATGGGCTACACAACCTGAAAATAGTTTTGGGAGTAATACCTAAAGCTCTCTTGTAACAGTAGATTCATCCATATAGATAAAAATACTATGAACAAGTCATTTTGCATGTACATTTTACATTATGCTTGAATGTGATTAGCCTATCGTGAACTATAGTAAACTGTCCTCCAGGGGAACAAAAAGCCACACTCTTAATGACGACTACCTACCAAACAGGATTTCACTCCAACTCCTAAACAACAATTTGGGGTTTGTCCCAAACATCATTCGGCTCATTTCGTGTTGTCCGCGGATACAGGTGCTGTATTGCTATATCTGTGTTGTAGACCTCAGCCCTGTTTGGAGTTCCTAAAAGAGGAGTAATCAGACACACTGGTGAGAGACCAAGGCACCATGGGAAAACAATTTCACTCCATATCACTTAATTTCTCTCACCAGGCATCCAGCCGCAAATAAGCGCTCTGGAAAGAACTTTCCATCTCACCTCCGAGAGGCAGATTGAACAACATGCTCCTGGAAGCTTTTTTACTCTATGCGGGTATAAGGAATTAAAAACGACGAGTGAGAAAGACAGAGACGAATACAAGAGGGAGGGAAGGAGAGACTGCTTGTCAGGCGGAAAGGAGGCAGAAGGAGAGAGACGGAGCGAGAGAAGGACACAGCGCAATCTCTCCCACTAAATTACCTTGGCAGATATCAAACAGGGTGCTTCACTTGTGCTGAATGATAATTGTAGTGAGCTGCCAGGTCCAATACTCTGGGGGTCATCTGCTACCAGGCATGCTTGAGAGAAATTTCTCTCTCACACACACAAGCACACACACACACACACACTCAATTGCTCTTTGTCTCTTTCCCAATCCCCCAATCATTTTTTTACAGATCTACTGTGAAAAGTAAACCTTGGTCCATTCGTTTGAGATTGCACTAGTCGGTTATCTGATTCAACTTGAGGAAGACCATTAAAATATACATCAAACTAGTAACACTGAGAAACCATACAAGTTTTATGCTTAAATTTTACATGATATCACTGCATCATTTTTAATTATGTATAAAGTATAATTTTTTTTCTGACGCAGAAGGCCTGAAGGAACGTATAACATGAAGACTCTGGAATTAAAGCAGCTTTTTTTGGTTTGCAAAAGTCATTATATTTCCACCGTACTTCATTGAGTGTTTCAGAAGTAATTTGTCTTTTTGAGCGTTTGTCCTGGGGAGCATTCATGTTAATAACTGCCTTAACTGAGTGCAAGTTTCAGTGGTTTTGGGGTCGTTTATTTTATCTTTATTTATTTTTTTTCTGTTTTGTTTAATGGACTATGGATCCACTCTGTCTCTGCTGGCATCCATCCAAGAAAACCATTAGCACGACTTATTTTGTTATAGTGCATGAAATAAAATAGTGCAATATTATGTTGGATGCGGTTTTCTTTCTTTTCATAAAACACCATGTCAGTGCACAATCTACTGTATAAAATGTGTTTAACAAAGTACTGATACAGTCCACAGTCTACAGCACAGGAGCTACAGTGTATTATGTAACATTCTGTTGAGGGTAATGCTGTTAAGTGACCATGCATTTTATAAAAAAATTCCAAAATTATGGCAGCCTAGTAGCCCATAAACCCAGGTTGCCCAAGGGACTGTCTAGAGTTGTTCGGAAAGCAAAATGATGTCCTTTTTGACAAGACTAGCATATGTTGTATTTTGAATGCTGGTCTGCTACATCAAATGCTAGTGTCCATATTATGCTTCTCAACAAGTTTAACCAGCAATGTCCAATTAAGAGGTTGAACCTTTAAAAAAACATGATGTATTTACTTCAGGAGCATCTAGGAGTGGGAAGCCGTTTCAAGAAGTAGCAGTCAAGTGGTGTTCTTGAGTGATAGCTATTAAATGTTGTGTGGAATAGTGGTTTTCAATTCACAAAGAAGCAATTATTTTAACTTGTTCTTTTTAGTGAACTGGATGAATGAGTTTACCAAATCATACAGAATTGAGTGAACCAGTTCGTGAGTCGAGCCAGCACAGATTCAAAAGTTGTCTCTTGTGAATCTCTGACTCAAAATGAGCCACTGTCCAGGACTATATATTACTATTTTGTCAACTCATGAAAACTCTTCTGAGAGTTTAATACAGGGGGTGAAATGCTTCTGTATTTGCTAAAAAGCAAATATAACAAATATTGGATATATAACAGTGATTCAATAGTAGTATTTCAAATCAGTAGCACACTAATAATGGTTCTCTCTCCAGTTGTGAGTCAATTAATGTTAATAGGGTAACACTTTAGAATAACGTCCCGTTGTAAGTAATTTATAAGTGATACGTTAATGATGAAATGTTCATCTTCAAGTTATTTTTATGTTTAGTTAATTAATTTACAAGTCAATTACAATTTGTGTTATGTTGAAAAGCACATTTTTGTATTTTATTTTATTTTTTTATTTAATGAAGTGTGTAAACCCTTTGTCTCATTAGGACACTTGTGTTCTGTGTGGAGTGTGTAGGATCTACTGATAATGTGAACTAGTTTTACCCTAAACTGAAGTTCACATGAGGTGCACAGTGCTAAAGTACTCCATGTTTACCATCTTTACCATACACTTCACACAAGTCTATCCTAATGAGACAAAGGGTTTACACACATTATTAAATTTTAAAAATATATATACTTTTTTTGAGCTTTTCAACATATCACAACTTGTAATTGACTTGTAAATTAATTAACTAAACATAATGATCACTTATTAATCATTTGTGAATGTTTTGTAGATGAACATTTCATCATTAACTAATCAGTTATAAATGACTTACAACGGGACATTATTCTAAAATGTTACCAACTCATTTTTAGTGAAGTATTCCTTTAAACCCACATAACATAACAGTAAATACATCCAAATCCTTCTAAAGTTTCCCTCAGACTTGTAATAAGCATCGTTTCCCACAGAGACATTACATTACCTTTGTATTTCACTTGCAATCTGTCTTTATTTGTATTCTTTTCTTGAACAGTCAGTTTTGAAATTTTGGCCTTTTTCCCATAATTAGAGCACTTTACACCAAGCTGACAAAATGAAAAGGCACTCTCATTTCAATGATATAATAGGAAGAGACCTGGGCTAAACGGCAAACTGAATCCGCCATTGACCAGCACCACATTAGCGCTCACAAATTCACTCTCGTAACCAGGTCTGAAACTGAACGTCCATAGTTGTTACAGATCCAATTTATACACATCAGTTGTTTGCCCGTGCAGGTCAATGGAATGCTCAGGATCACCTTGTGACATGCAGAAAGGGCTCTCTCTTCAGCCAATGATAAGGCTGCATGAAATGAATAATCATTCCTCGTTCAACGTGGTATCTTGACCCCAGGCTACATCATGCATGATGTGAAATAATCATCTAATTTCTTAATGTCCCTGGAGCATGTGTGATAGAGGATTTCTATGACTCCCAGTATGTAATCCTTTATAATCAGGGCTATACGGATAATCAAAAACAGATTCTGAAATTCCACAGTAAAACTTTGCCATAAGTGTCATGTTGAAGCCGCCGATGATTGCTCTTCAGCGGAAACAAGAACGCGGATAACCAGACGTCATCAAAAATGAACATCTATTAAACAAAACAAAAGAGCTGAACAAGCACAACATGAACGCAGCCACATAAACACAACATTAACAATCGACGTTTGAACAAGACATGGGGAGTGAATTTATACAAAGACTGATTAGACACACCTGGACAAAACACGGCTGGCAGAGGATGAAACGCTGATGATGAAGGCGGGGTTACAAATAAGAGACATGAGGAAGCTGACAGGTAAATAAACATACAGAGCACATGGACTAGAAACGTAAACACAACACAGAGAACTCATGGAGCGCCTGGGGGGCGTGACAAAAAGGTTCAATTTTTTAACATTAGTTAAAATGAACAATAAGGATACTTTGAAAGCATTTATTAAACATTTACTAATGCGTTATTGACCTTAAGCATTGTACAGTGCATGCTAATGTTATTTAATAGACCTAAGCTAATTTGAACTAACAATTATTTTTTATTCTTTATTAACTAACACTTTAACAAAGTCATGTACTGCAGTGTAGGGTAACAAATGCATTGCTCACTGTTGCATATTCATGTTTTATGTTTATTTTTTTTTATTTTTTTTCTTAAACAGAGTGACTATAGTGCAAATAGCCTGTCTTGTTGGCAGAGGCTATTTACAATAACTCCACCCACCAACTTGTGATTGGACTTGTCAACATTACAAAAGACAAGGGACAGTTGTCAATTTCAGTGGTACAGATGGTAATGTGTCATGTGCCTCTTGGCAAACTCCCCCCTGTGCTTTTTTCACATCAGAAAATAATTATTTTTTCTCAAAATTTAGGAAATAATTGAAAGGTTGAAATAATAAGGTGGCATCCAATAAAGAGGCATCCATTAAATAATTGTGATGTGATCTGGAAAAACTCGTAGGATGTTGCCCTGGGACTTTTTCAGGAAATTAAAAAAATAGATCAAATGTTTCTCTTTTATGGAGGAGCTTATTTACTTAAAATTGCAAAAACTTATCAACAGTTAACCTCTCAAAATAAGCCATGTAAAAGGTGCATCAATGCATATTTCCAGCCAGTCCTGTGCAAACTACAGCACACAAAGTTTATTGATTAATTTATTTTAATAGCTTGAGATGGTAGAGTGGGACCAGCTAAGCCTGATCACACCGGTGTGATTGTGTGCGTTAAAGGGTTAATGGTAAACAAACTAATGGAGGCTCAAACCCAAAGCCCCAACTGCCTATTGCGGTACTACCTAGATTGAGACATGGGCCCTAATGGAGAGAGAGTCTGACCTGTAACATGCAGGTTGCGGGTTTGCATCCCAGGTCTGGCATGGATTGTAGGTGAGGGAAATTAATAACCAAAGCTTTATCCACCTTCAATACCACAACTGAGGTGAGATCCTTGAGCAAGTCACAGAACCCCCAACTGCACTGACTGCCCACTACTCAGTGTGTGTGTGTTTACTGCTGTGTGTGTGTGTGTGTGTGTGTGTGTGTGTGTGTGTGCACTTAGGATGGAATGCAGAGCCCTAATTTCAAGTATGAGTCACCATACCTTGCCACAATCACTTCACTTTCACTTTCAAAAACAAAAATAGAGGAGGAGATGGGGAGGTGGAGGGATGCCGGAAGAATTGATGCTGGGCAAAATGAGATTTGTAATGCTGATTGACAAGACTGAATGAAAGACTATAATCTTCCCGAACCTACGGTTGGAACTTCATTTTGTCTGTTCAGTGCATGTGCTGGCTGCACTTCATAGAATAGAATAGAATAGAATAGAATAGAAAAAATTATGCCTTTTTTACAATGTTAAAACTTATGAATAATATTCAAAAAGTAAGAAAAGTATATTATTACATTTAACAACTTTGTCTGAATTCTATTAGTGTCTATCAGACTATGCATGCATGCGATTTGCATTAAAATTCAACCAAGCTATAAAAGTGTATTTATTTTTCTTTCTCATGATTAAGTGCTTTGAGTCAGTGAAGTACTTGCAGAACTTTCCTCGTGTTTTGTATATGTAATTAAGAGTCTATGGCAAATTGGTGTATTATTAAAGGGAAGAAACAGTCTCTCTGTGTGTATTTGTGACACACCACCACTTCTTCCTGAAATAAATATGCACAAGCTGGGCCACATTATTGCCATTTGGACAGTGTATTTATTTTCCAAACTTTGTGTTCCACTTTTACAGAGCACCACACCACGCAGAGAAACAGGTGCAGTCGAATAGCCTGGGTTATCACTGAGCACCAGGGGTTCCACAGTTATTCTGATGTCTCTGGCAGACATACATCTCAGGCAAACATCGAACACACACAGACACACACACAGCCCAAACAGAAGTCCTACACATTTAATTTATTACAAGCGGTGAGTGATGAAAGATGGAATCTGTGGGGGTGGACAGGAAGAGATATAAGCAGATGGCAAATGAGTTAGAAAAAAGTCAGAAGGGACACAACCTTGCAGGGTTCTCTCATCAAGGAAGCTCAGTGGACAGTTGTTTATACTCTCAACCTCACAATTTCTCTGGCAAACCTTCAAATTAGTTAAAAAGCACAAAATGATTTGTGAAACTGACATTTTTTTTTTTAAGTCACAGCATATTTTGCGCTTGAAACTCATGCTAAAATTAATAATGTTCTTCAGGAAGCATTTTACGATACCACCCTCAAATCACACTGATGTAAAGCTTTAGGAAAAAATAACTAATTTTCTTCTATAACAAGGTATGAGAACGGATGACAGTGTGTGTTGTAGAACATTTGATGTGTGCAGATGCCATAAGACATGTTAAAGGGTAAACCTCAGTTGATTTGACTTATAAAATTGTTTTTTGTTTTTGTTTTTTGGTTGTAACATTAGCATAAATGTGTACATGATGTAAATGATTGTTATTCTGGGCAATATCACATTAAACAACATTATGCCAAAACTTATTTCTTTATTTTTACTAACTCTTTAGGAGTAAAATACTTTAAATAGTAATTTAATAAAATATTTAGATTATAATGGATAATCGTAGGTAAACATGTAAAATTGTCACATTCTCAGCCTGTTTGTCTGTATCTGTCTCCTTATTTCATGTACCAGACTCCTCCACAACTGTTTCTAGTTAGGTTCAATTACTCAATAATTATCACCTGTATAAATACCAATCTGTGTGTCTGTCTCTTCACGGTTCATTACATCGTCACCCGGTCTTTGTATTACTTCATTCGTGTTCAATGTGTTTGTCATTTTGATTTACTTTGTTGCCTGGAGGGCATGGTCGTGGTCTGGTCGGCCTAGGTGGTCTTCCCCGCCATCTGCAACGCCCTGGAGGATGACTGCGACGTCACAGAGGGTGTTCCCGCCGTCTGGTCTGCTCAGGTGGTCATCCCCGCCGTCTGCTCCGCCCTGGAGGGCACACAAACTGTTTGGTCAGCTCAGGAGAGCATCTTCACTGCCTGGTCCGCCCAGGGGGGCTTCTCTGCCGTCTGTCCCGCCCTGGAGGACGTTCCTGTCGGCTCCTAAGCCTAGGGGCATTTTGAAGCCGCCACCAGGGAGGGGGCTATGTCACATTCTCAGCCTGTTTGTCTGTCTCTCACTCCCCATTTCATGTACCAGACTCCATTCCCCAGAATGCATCTCTCCTCCACAGCTGTTTCTAGTTAGGTTCATTTACTCAATCATTATCACCTGTATAAATACCAGTCTGTGTGTCTTTCTCTTCATGGTTCATTACATCGTCCCCCAGTCTTTGTATTACTTCATTCGTGTTCAGTGTGTTTGTCATTTGGATTTACTTTGTTGCCGATCTCTGGCTGTTCTCGGATCTACAGTACGCATTGCTTCTTCCCTCGGATACTGTTTGCTGGTAATTGACCTTTGCTTTGGATATCGTTTATGCTATTGTCTATCCCTCTATTGATCCTGTTTGCCGGTGCTCAACTTTGTCTGCCTGACCCGGAGTATAAATAAACACTGTTGCATTTGAACCCACAAGCTTCACGCCCTCATTCATGACAAACATTTTGAATAATTATGTTATTTAGATTTATTTCGATTGTTTTTTTGTTTTTGTTTTTTATCCTGTATATAGGGCTGCCTGCAATTATAAATATTCCTCCCCAAACAATTCTTACTGTGAAATCATACAGGTCAACATTCAAATTAGAATTTTTGCACCGCATTAGTCCTGGTCTCAACATGCTTAAAGCTTGATGTATTCCATGAAATAGTACAAACTCTTTGTTTGCGTTGATATATTCACTCAAACGATTTCTTTCATTACCCAGAAATGTTCATAAAAGGATCTGAGCGTCTTTATTAATGTGCTAAAACATTGCACTCAGATATATACAGACACATTTCTGTTTATGACTTTGTATTGTTATATCAATTCACCCAGTATGAAATCAAATAATTAGCACATTCTTGCTGTGCTTGTCCTCATTTAGTGATCAGTGTAGGAAATATGCCACTATTATCTGAACAAATACTACTACAATATTATCTTACAAATATATTGAGATACAGTATTTTTCACCAGTCAATCAAAGGCTGAGAAATCAATTCATTTATTTTTTTTATTTTTTGCTTTTGTTCTTATTGTAAGTTGCTTTAATAGTGCCAAGCCCTAATTGTTATAAAGTCTTACTTCCCTGCAAAGCGATTAAACGGAAAAGAAAAAAAAAAAAAAATGTAAAGTAATGAACAACGTTTTTACATCTAAAGAAATGTTGCCTAACATTTCATCCACACATCAAACAGTATAGCTTACAGTTTATCAGCTCCCAGCATACACCGGGAGGCAACAGTCCAACCCACACCTCTCATGTATCCTTTTGAAACAAAGAGGTTGTATTGTGTCTCAATAAGTGGGGAATATTACACAGCCATGCTATCTGAGAGAATTATTATATTCTCACTACTTGACATTTAACTATATCAATGCTCACTCTGTGCTTTGTGCTGATAGATTTGGCTTAGTCATCCCCCAGCTTTTAAAAGGTTCAGTTTCAACATAATGGACCATGTAGAGAGGTTAAGTCCACATTTTGGATTTACTGCTGGCTTTTCTTTCCTCCCCTCCTGCTAAGAGCCCATGGTGCGGTGGAAAGGAAGAAAAAGGAATGCCCACTCATTGAAAAGCACTGATTTTCCAGCATGTTTCCTGGCATCTCACAAGGAGTCCCCTTTGGAGAAGCGGTTTACAATAAAACAGCAAATGACTACTGTTCACCAAACAATGTCCTATCTCTCCTTTGCACATTCAGTTCTCACCCTCAGGGACCGCTTTCTCTCCTAGCATGCAAAGTATTGATCTTTAAATATTTACCTTGACAATGTCTGTAGGGTCAAGCCATGACTCTCCCTACGTGTGAAATATTCACCATTACTCAATAATTAATGACCCTGTCCTTGCATCGGCCTAGCATGAATGGGGCTCTATGGACTGTTTTGTGCATGTTTTATTGCTTGGTGTTGCCTGGGTATTGTCTGGGCTGTGACAAAATGCTGGCTCAGGTTAATTGGGCCCTGGGCATTGGCAGTTGAGGGATTGAGCGAGAAAAGCAGGAAAGATTTTGTGTCAAGGAATCCTTGCTTCCTCCAGGTCAGGAAACAGAGCTTTTTCAGACCAGGAAACAGAGGGGCATTGTAGTGAAGTAGCTTGGTGGTCCTGGCTTTAGTGGAGTCAGCTTTCTAAGGTGGAAATATTATTGATCTGCTCCTTCGCTGAAGCGTCTGCAATGTCACGGCCGCCAACCTTTAATTGGCCACGGAAATGAATAAGACTTGTGCGACAAATCCCCTGTAAAGCCTTTCACACTCTGTCAGCTGCACATCAGTGGATGTGCGATGGGGATCATTTGCTTACAAGCTAAATTGCGCTTGAGTATCTGTCCTGCTGTTCTTCCAAGCTGCTTCAGGCTCAGGTTGAGGACATCAGAACACAGACTGGCGATGCTGAACTGGCATGCCAACGTTTTGGGCACATATTAGGAGATTACATTGAAGTAGTGTATAGCCTGCAGTAAAATCTATGCAAACTAAGCCTACAGTAAAACTATGCTGCTTGAGATTGGTCTAAAACAAGCACATACATATGCATTCATAAATTATTTTTGATTCATAAAAATTATATTTGCTCCTTTGAATATGAATTCTGTAGGTATTTTTGCATGGATTATCCATTGACTGTAACCATCAAATCTAGCCCAATTCTGCTAATTTCTTTGGTACATCTTGTAGTGGATTTCTCCTCCAATGTTAGCTCTTCATCGAGGTGCAGCCACGCTTCTTTCCCACCGATCACACAAAGATTTTTATCATCACTCACCTGGACGGGGTTTGCAGTGGGCAGAAGCGTTGTGGACATCAGAAAGCATCCATTTATCCTCTCTGGAACAATTTTGTAAGGACAAAATTAGCTCAAATATACAAATAAAGTAAATCAGAATCATTTAAGATTCTATAGAGAATTTGAACAGAATCACTGTTTTACAGCGGATCACCGAGTCGGTCTGCGATTCAGTAAACCAGCCGTATAACATCATTTCTGAGCTGGATATTAAAATCCAGAAAATAGTGTAAACACTATTAATCAGCACACTAGCAAGATCGGCAGTTTAAGACATTAACTTGTAAGCACAAAACACAAGATACTTCTCTTTTCAAGTATAAATATGG
>JAUMHG010000033.1:5346807-5360071 GCA_032359395.1 Enteromius anoplus | reverse complement strand
GTTCGGCTGTGGGCCTAATGTAGTCTAATACTGTGATTGATGCAGCTTGACTGTCTGTCTGTCTCATCATTAGCTCCTTTTACACAAGGGGGGGTTTATTTTGTGTTATTTTGACAAAATGTTATTCAGACACTTATTCTTGATCTGAAATGAAAGTAAAAGAAACAAATAAAAACAACACAAAAACAAATTATGCGACTTATTAAAGCAAAACATAATTAATAGCAAAAGACAAATGCAAATCATTTGAAGCTCTTGAAAGTGACTTTATAAACATGTACTCAAGATTTGAATACATATAGAAATATAGATAAAATATGCTTTAGGTGTTATATAGTCATAAATAGTCATACATATATACATAAATTGAGTCACCACAAACCCTGTGTCCTTCAGAACAATTAAATATCTATTTAATATCAGATCTATTTAATAGATTCTACAGTGGTTCTTTCCCCGGGATAACAAACCAGTCCACTCTGCTTGGAGCAAAAAAGTCTCCTTTTTAGGCTAAACGTATTTTATTTATGTCCAATGGTCTGAAATATGTTTCAGCAGTACCACATCATTTACTGATTCAGGGTTATAATTCAGACTCTATCCCCTGGAGCCCTTGACAATACAATAAATAAAACTCTTGATATGCGGTATTCAAAGCTTATTTTTTGCCTATAAGTGGCATTTTCTGAGTGTGTTGGTAGGTGAAGATATGACTCATGAGAGAGCTAGAGGCTGAGTCTGATCTGTTTGTGAGGGGTTGTGTGTGTGTGTGTGTGTGTGCGCGCCATGAACAATCTGCACTGAGAGAGAGAGAAGAATTCAATTCAACACTCATATGACCCATTTTAAAACTAGTGTTCTCTGGCACCATGCAAGGACACGGGTCCAGGAGCTTTATGAAAAATAAACAGATGTCAGTATATTACCGTAAGCAAGTCAGTCAGACTTTGATGCATTCCTCTTGCAGGGGTTGTTTTAGAGCTTTTGACCCAAAATAAGACAGGGTCAGATTACTGATGAGGGAAACAAAGACATGTCTTGCCCTTTCCTTTATGAAAGATTAATTTAATTCAATAGCTTTGATCTTAGACTACAATAAAGAGTTTTTTTTTTCTTTTCCATTTCTCTCTCATCTTTTGCTTTGTACTCTTTTTTCATCCTCTGTCTCCTATTTCTGTCTCTGTTCATTAGTTAATTAGTTGCACCTTCAGGTTTCTGCTGCAGTAAAATGAATGATTACTCTCCATTTATCCAAAGTAAAAAACCCACAGGCACACATTAATAATTGTGACTTGATAGTTAGTTTTTTTTTTTTTTTTTTTTTTTTTTTTTTTTTTTTTTTTTTTTTTTTTGCTTTATTGAAAATTGCAATTTAAATTCATGACAAAATGTTGAGATCAAGATGTAAAATCATTGTTTTCTTAAAAAAGTGAATTTATTATTATTATTATTATTATTGGCTGCAAGACAAGTTTATGCATATGGTGCATTTCATACAGAATAGTAATTCAGTGTTTTTCATAAAATGAATTAAAATAATCTTAAAACATAATTTAAAATAAAAACAGAAATTTAAAAACGTTTTAAATGATTTTAAGATTGATTTAACCTCTTACACTGTGCGGCTATTTTGGGGAATTGCCCCTGCATTTTGCCTACCAAATTAAAAAGCTTCCCATAACCACATGCAGAGGTGTATATACAAAAGATTGGTATCATTTTAAAGGAAACCTTTTGAAATTACATAAAACACTGTTGAAATTGATTAACTCCGTTATTTTATTGTAAATATTGTCTATGTTATAATAAAGACAAAAAAAAAAGTGTAATTTACGTGTAACTAACTTTGTTACAGTAAATACATATGCAAAGTGATTCATATCTGCATAAAATAGAGATTCTAAGCTTTCAAATTGTACCACATATGGGGCTATTGGTGCATGCAAAGGGTTAAAAATTCAAGGCACAACTCGAATGTAACTTTGAGAGTTTAACAGGTTAAAACACATTTCAGACATAGCACGGTATTCTTTTTCTTTTTATAAATACTATTTAATAAAGAATATTTGATTTAATACAATATCTCCTTATCTCTGTGATACGTGAACATGCATTAATAGAAGACATTCTCTAATTCTGTGCTTATTCTATAGGTCCATAAGAGCTTCACTAAATTTGAAGTGTTCCAGTTACATTATTTTGCTTATGATATACAAATATTGCCACTTCATTGCACCCATAAAAAAAAAACTCATTTACAGCCACTTATAACAAATGGTGATTTCTTGGGACTGAACAAGTGATTACAGAGGATGGGGTTGGCCATGAATAATTTCCTTGAAATGAGCTCTCTGAGGAGAAAGTGGGAGCCTCTCTTCCAGTCGCCGCGACTCAAGTGCAATCTCCTGGCGAGCTACGGTGTGCTGAGATCACATACTTGGTGTGTGTGTGTGAGGGAAAGATAGACTGACTCTCCTGCATGATAATTTGAGAGAGAAAAGGGGCAGCGTCATTAACGCATGTCATTTCACCCAGGAGAGAAAAGGCGCACTGAGAGTCTAATGAGATCTGAGGCTGATATTTGGAGACCTGTCCCCTCCTCAAGGTGGGACGAGGGCCGCAATGCTAATGCCTGTGTAATTAGCAGAAAGGCACGGTGAGAACAGAGCTAGACATGGTCAGTAACCATCACCTTCACAGCATAAAGACTTCACAGGCCATTTCTCAAATCTGATAGAATTTCGAGAAAGAATAAACATGAGGTTAAAACTTTATATTGTCTAATTTAAATAATCTGAGAATGCAAAAAATAAAAAAATAAAACAAATACTGAGAAAATCACCTTGTTTAAAGTTGTTTAAATTAAGTTCTTAGCAATGCATATTACTAATTGGAAATTAAGTTGTATTATATTCACGGTAGTAAATTTACAAAATATATTCACAAAACATGATATTGATATCCTTGATATCCTAATGATTTTTTGGCATTAAAAAATTGATAGTTTTGACCCATACAAAGTAATTTTGGCTATTAATACAAATATACCTTAGTGACTTCAGACTTGTTTTGTGGTCCAGGGTCACATCTATTAGAAAAGTATGTAGACACCCAAACATTAAAGGCTGCATAAGAATGTGCTAGAAGAACCATTTTTGGTTTCCCCAAAGAACTTTCCAATTAATAGAACAGAAATAGCATGAACAACATTTCGTAGTGAGAACACTTAATTAATCTAAAGAACCAGTTTCTCATGGAGCCAAAAGAACTTCCACACCATGTAGTTCAAGGAACTAGCCAGCATAGTGGTTAGAGAACAAACTTCCCTCTTTGGGCGATAGCATGAAGCAGCCGACAGCGACAACTGTATTTACAGCATTTACATATGTCAGCAACCACTGAATGGAGAATGCTGAGAAAATCTACTATGACAAATTGCAGTGTTACATATCACAGAGGCTGAGAATAGAAAACAATGCTGTACTGTAGACAATGGCTAAATGCAGTTATTACTGTTTTCCATGGCCACTAAGTAAATATTTTTACATGGCTTTTTAAAAAATGCCAGGTAGCTGTGTTCAGCCAATCAGCATAAACTTACATTCTTGGTAGTTCCTGTGGAACTGTTTTAGTTCTCTGAATTAGAAGCTGAATTAGGAGTTCCTAAAACCTGGTGCGAGTGCATTAAAAATGAGTACTTCCGACAATAGTCTTAGGATCTTTGAAAATGTTTCTTTGGTGCAAAAGCCCCTGCAGATGCCAATTAAGAACCTTTATTTTAAGAGTGTAATATGTGCTGGTAAAATATTTTGGGAAAGATTTCCACTCAACACAGTCTCACTCCAACTCGTCACATTTTGACGCTTGGTCAAAACCCTTTTGCGTCGCTTTTTGATGATCAAGGTACCCCTTTTTAATCACTTTTCGACGTGAAGAGTCCTCTGTTGTTTTAAATAGGAAGCGCTTAGCATCAATATGCCAACACAATATTTTTTTAGATTTTATTGTCATAATTAAAAGACATATTGGGTAAAAACAATGGCATTATTGCATATTTGTAGGGGTTTTATTTTAAAAGGCAGATACAACCAGCATCATCGTTTATTTGAAATATATTTATATTCAAAGTCTTTTGAGGCAAAATGATTGATTTGTGAGAGGAATAGATGCAGATTTAGAAAAAAAAAATGTGGCTACAAGAATCCTTACGTCAACGTTGGTTGTGAAATGCCATTGGCTCTTGTGTGTCTCGTGATCGTTTGCATCATGCTATGGGATGGGATTATGTTTTCTGAATGAGATGACAGCGCGTTAATGAAGCGGGATCATTTTTAGTGATTAAAACCTTGTGTTTTACTCTCTTCTTCGCATAAAGACTTTGTATGGCTTCAGAGGACTTGGAATGTGACACGACTTGTTTATAATGCATTTATACCGGTTATTATTAATTAGTTTGTGCAATAAATACCTGTGACTGCATTTGCCTATGTGTGTGTTACAGTGTTTCGAGGTGGGTAGGTTTAGGGTAGGGGTGGGGTTTTGTCATGATCAGCTGGATTGGCCAGCTCAGGCCACTGGATGGCAGTCCAGCGCCCAGCAAACTGTGTGTGTGTTTGTGTCTGTTTTCATTCATTAACTCTCATTCAGCACTCATGTCTCCGCCCACTCATTTGTTGTCTTGGTGTTTCATTGCAAGTCTCCGCCCTCTGACCTAGTTTTTAGTGTATTTACAGTTTTATTTACAATCGCTATGACAGTTTTTTCAATACATTTAACTAGTTTCCTAAACTCTTAACACGGTTAGCACAACATCAGTCTTTGTAGGCTATACAATTAACACATTTCTGGTTGCTTTGATACAAAATGCATACAGTTAACACAAATTTAAAATGCTTGAACTTCTTTAACACACAAGCTCAACCAAGACCAAAAAAAATTTGATTTTATAGTCAAATTTACAATTTGCTTTCACACTGTATGTCAGAACAGATAACACCATGTTCTAAACATAACTTATATAGGCTAAAGTCAAAGTGAACAGCTGTTCAAATTGTGAATTGTAACACAAATATATTCCCTGTGTTTTATTCAATTGCCATATAAATCATAAACTGTATAAATCACAGCTGATTCCCCTCTAGGAACCCCACTGAGGTGTTTTCAGTCACATGATCATACACTCAACAAAAATATGAACGCAACACCTTTGTTTCTGCTCCGATTTTTCATGAGATGGACTTAAAGATCTAAAATTCATTCCAGATACACAATATTACCATTTCTTTCAAACATTGTTTGAGAGACATGTCATGTCATGTCATGTTACAGTTCACCTAAGCAATGCAATGGGCCAAAACTTAATAAAGCGGTTGAAGTGAAGCAATGGATTTTAATTAATTGCTTTTTCAAATTCAACATTATATAAATTATATTTCTATTGCTAGGCAGCATTGCTCCCCGAAATCTGGGAAGAAGTTTCCTTAAAGTTGAGTGGACTTTTTTAGACTTGACTTCTTTAGAGTTGACAGTAAAAAGAGAGGTCTATCTATCGCAACAGTCTGCTTTAAAATAATGAGCCAGTTGGTTAGTCATCTAAGGGCCTTACAGGCCAAAAAGGGTGGGGTAAAGGAGAATTTTCCAATGTGACGGGACTAGGAATGATAACTAAGGTGGTGTGGTTGGAAAGGTGCCAAGGATGAAGAATTTGCCTTGACAGGAAACATTAGGACTCAATTATCAGATATGCTGACTGAGTCTATACAAAAAAAGAGCCAATCAGAAAAAGAAAGACTTAATGATAAGGATGGAGGGGTGGAAGTTAAAGTCCCTCAGGGACTACATCTCAGTGGAGGAGATTTTGGCTACCAACTTCAAAGTTATTAGGGAAACATCCGATTAAAACATGATTAATTCAGTTTTTTGTTGCTTATTGCATGGTGTAGTACTTGAAATGAAGATTTATGCACTCTCCCAGTCTTGTTTGTGTATCTTAAAGTTGCCATGTAGATGCCAGTCCAAAATTATCACATAAGCCCTTATGACTCATCTACAATTCTGAAATGGATAAATAATTCAAAGGAAACCAGTGGAACCTTATACATAGCATTTTAGAAGTCCTAGATATTTTATAGAATTATGTCCATTATCAAGAATTACCACACATCTTAGGCCTATCAAAGGAACACCCAGAGAGAGAGAGAGACAGAGAGAGATAAATTGTGGAATAGATTATTGTAGGCGAGGCCTGTTTTCACATCATGGTAAAAACAAAGCAATAGAGCAGGGCGATTTTAGCTTCTCTAAAACCTAGCAATGCATCCTGTGAGTAAGCACCTTTAAATAACGACAGAATGTCACATCTAAATTTATGCGTCAGTGCATTGGGGCTCTGATGCTCATCACCTGTTGTCGAGGTAACGGGGAGTTTTCATACAATGATGAAGTGAACACCCATGACAGAATGATCTAATATGGCTAATGCTGTCACTGTGCACTACTGAGACAAATGCAGAATTAGGATGGATTAAGCCAAGATGTCTGCATTTCTATGAGTTGGACCAGTTTATGTATTTTAGCGCTGACTGTTTAGTGTTGGGAGCATTACAGTATTTTTGCATGTTTCACAGCTTCAAGGTCATTTTCACTTTTCACTTTTGATTAAGATAAAGATCCAAAGTTTGCCTATAAGAGAGTTGATTAATTTTATTTGATTTTAACTTAATTTAAATGCAAGTCGTTATGTAAAAAGAAAATCGAGAGTGCATCCTACCTAAGGGTTTTTTGTTTTTTTTTGATCCGACACAAAGGACACTGGCAATGCTGGTAATATGACATGGGCATTATTATCACTCTCCTAGTGCTGCTTATGTCAGTAAATCTCTAAGAAAAAACTAACAAAAAAACTAACCCTAACTAATTCATTAAATCACTCTGTAACTGTTAATAATACAAAGCTGGGAAACATATAGACAGGGTAAACCACAAGATGAAAACCTTAATACCGGACACTGAGACAAAACTGAAATGAACTTAAATAGGGAAGGCAATTACAACAGACGAGCAAGACACACTTGAACACAATGAACAATTAACAGAAACTATGGCAGAGGGAGAGAGAGCACATGGGGAATGAAAACAACAACAAAACAGTCCGGGGCGTTACAGTTCACCCCCTCCCAGAAGCTGCGTCCTCGAGGCGTACACAGACAAAAAAAGGGCATGAGGGAAAGTCTGGAGGAGGTTCAGGAGGTGGTCGGGTGCCTTGAAGACTAACAGAGTCCATGGTGGTGATAATGGAGAGAAGAACCAGGGTAAACATAAGGGATCTGGAGCAGAAGGAATCCGACAGGACCCAGAGCTCAACCATGATGTAGACCCACCGAGGAGCCGACATAGGGAGGAGCCACTTATGAGGAGTCCAAGGCGGAGATGGAGAGCCGATTATCCAGGCCGATGCAGAGGATCTGGAGGGCCAAGGCGGAGCAGATGGCGCTGACAACCGACGCAGAGATAGGGATCCGGAAGGCCGTGGTGCAGCTGGAGCGACAGAGAACTGAGGAGGAACTGGAGGGAGGGAGGAGCCTGACAGAGCTGGAAGGACAGAGGGACGAGGCGTAGCCAGAGAAGTGGAGTCCAGAGGCGGCGGATGGTTGATGACAGACCAAGACGGAGTGGAAGGGACAATAGAGCCTGGCGGAGCTGGTGGACTGACAGCCATGGTGGAGAGGAGGGAGCTTGGAGCCTTTGTGGAGCCGACGGTTCCGAGGGCCGAGGCGGAGTCTGGGACTCTGAGGCTAGAGGCTGAGCTAAGGGATCCTCCAGACACGAAGTCGATGGAGACTGGCAGACATGTGGCGAGTTCAGCACACCGGTGGTGGGCTGAGGGTGAGCAGCGTTGCTGGCAGGCGACAGCGGTAGAGTGGACAGGACTAAGTGGGGTGGCAGGTTTTTGTATTCCATGCTGGGCATTTGCCAGCTCTCGCACCTGGTCTGACGTCTTGGCCTTTGGTTCCCAGGTGATCCTCAGCTCTGTCACTCCTCTTGGCGATTGCTTGCCAGTGACATCTTGGTCTGCCTCTTCGCCAGCGGCTCTGGCTGTGGCTCCTCTAAGCGAGGAGATGGTGAGCTGGGCTCTGGGTCAGGAGTGGCACTTGTGGCACCTTCCACGAAGGCGGAGAAATCCGCTCGAGGACCATCTTCAGACAGCGGCGCTCTGTACTCAGGTCTTAGGCTTACGTTGTAGGAAGCACAGAGCACGCTGTCCGGATAAATGGTGTAGAGTACTATATGCAGAAACTGTCTGGTATGGTCCTTGAGCGATTTCTCCCCCTGCTCCAGCAGGAGAACGAGATATTTGGGGGTGAACGGGGGTAAAACAAAAAGGGCCAGGGGAAAACACGCCGCTCACATAAACTGTTTTTGGCCTGTTATTCTGTCACATATTTGTATGGTGAAGCACACAGGCAGATTCAGGAGTGTGACAATAATAATCCTTTTAATAATCCAAACACTGGGGAACATACAGGCAGGGTAAACCAAATGAACAAAATTTTAATACCAAGCACTGAGACAAAAGAGTTCAGACTAAAGTGAACTTAAATAGGGAAGGCAATTACAACAAACGAGGTACATTGACAGAGTAAAATTCCTGTCACTATATATGTCTATAATATGATGTATTCTAAACCTGTATATATTCCTTGTTGATACCTGAAGAAGTAGTTCAGTTTGGGAGAGGGAACACATGTTACTGGTAGCTTTCACAAAAGCTGTTGGTCAAAGTCCTAATTGAGAAAACTTTGATTTTGAGCTCAACATAAGGACTGACAAAGCATCTGGATACATGTTTGATAGTGATGGTGTTTAAATTGAAAGCTGTTTTAAAAGTGGACATGAGCGCGGTTTTGGATTGTTTGTCTGTGAAGGCTCATTCATCGCACAGATGGACTGGTCAACGCTAGAGTGCATAACCTCAACGCACTCAATGGTTTCTTCTGAACATCATTCTAAGAACGTCTTTAGGATGCTTTTTGGATTTGATGAATGTTCCTATAATATTGATAGAAAACATCCTTAGAACATCAATTTGTTAGCTGGGATGCTTCCTTTAAACTATACGGTTATGAAAGAAGAGTACATTGATTGAAATTTCTCCATTTGGTTTGTCCTGGGAAGAAGGAAGTCATGTGGGAGAGTAAATGATGAATTTTCATTTTGGGGTGAGCTAATCCTTTAACTCACTTACTGCGAAGAGTTTGCGAGCATTTGACTTTCCTGTCAGATGCAGAAATAAATAAAAAGCGTCCACAGCTCATCCTCCGAGAGCTTCCTGCAAAAAAAGCATCAGCAATTTGTGATGAAAGACGCTCGGCTGTCCCTCCCAAACCTGATATCTAATTCCACCCTAAGCCAATCTGTCTGATTCTGCGGCTGCAGAAGGCAACAAATTGCCTGGGTAAATCATATGGAGGAGACGGCGTCTCCCAACCTGTCGTTTACATAACTACAATCTTTTTTTGAAGCATGTGTTAAGATCACCCTTCCACTAGCACCCTTCAACAAGCAAGATGCAAATCTCTCTCATTTGTTTAATGTGAACGGCAAGTACTTCCACAAAGAATTGCTTATCTGTCTCTTGTTTGCGAGATTCTCTTTTATCCACCCACCCCAATGTATTTGGATGCATGTTTGTTTAACATCATGATTGCACTTCTTTAAACACTTATTTATTTATTTGTGCTTTGGATACTTGAGCTTTATCTTATTCTGAACAATCTGTGGCTAAAATGAAAAATGAAAAGTAAACATTACTTTGGAAAGCGGATCCCAAAAGCATTACATGCACACACAAATTGCGTGTGCATGAGCAGATTATATTAGCCACCTGTTGGGGTCTGGCATTTTGACAAAGTCTGACAGAGAAATTGCTTCTTGTAAAGTCTCCAGTCAGGTACCTGTGTCAGGAGCTTCATTCTGGCTGAAAAAATGGAAAACAAGAAGATTATTTCTGGAGATTAAAAGTGCAATCTGCCTTTGTTTTTGTTGTAAACCCTTTATTGTCATAGAGAATTAGGTTGCCAAGATGCTGGTGGCACACGAGTGATGGCGTATTCTTATTACATGCGGTGCGTAGTGTCGCAAATGGATGTTTTTTGACATGCTATGAATAATAAAACAGACTAAGCTGATGCAATTTTTGTTGTACTTATTAGTGTCAAATAAACCTGTGTTTTTGCTTTCAAATAAAGATGATTATGGACATGAAGACATTAATTGACAACCAACCAAAGTCTCATAGGGTTTAAAAGCATGTCACTGATCTCCAGTGACAGGATGGCTTGCTGGAATCAGACAGAAGTATTTAAATTGTGAATCATGCCATATAAGACTGTGTATGATGCACAATTGCACAACTGGTAGAGGAAACATAGCGTACAGTATTTAAATGAGGAAATATGGTAATTCTGTTAAAGGATTTCATTGCATTTTCCGAATAAAAATGTGTTGATTTTGGAGGGCTATTATGGAATCCAATCAACTCAAAGGAGATAAATATTCAGCATTAACAAATATCCGAGATGCAGAAATATGTGATATTGGTGTTTATTTATGTTTTATCACATTACAGTTGATATGAATATACAACCTGATCTCACTGGTAAGATTTAAAAATTTTGTGTCGGTTGGCTGGTAGGCTCATTGTTTTAAATAATAAACCTTAAGCATCAATTACCATTATCTTCATGAAATATAAGGGTATGTTCCTTTTCAGGAACTCAAGCTGCGTCGAAACGCTATGGGAACACCCTCAGCGTGACCGCTCAGAATCGTGTGTAGAATCAGCCAATCGTGAATTGGGACGTCATCGGCGGGTGACGTCATCGGCCAGGAAGCATAAAAGCACATGGAAAGCCGGCCGGCAAACAGCTTCATGTCATTCAGCGAAGCGCTCTGTGTAAACTTCTTGTGTGTTTGTCAAAAAGTGTCTCTGTCTTTGAAAGAAAATCAAATAGAAAAAGACAAAGAAATAGAAAAAGAATGCCAAAACATAAAGAGAAAAGACTATGCCTCCCTGGAGATACTGGAGGACACACACACGCTCTGTGTAGTTTGCATGGGAGCAGCTCACGCAGATGCAGCTCTCCAGCCAGATAATAAGGAGAGCTGCAGGCATTGTGAGAGAATGGCGCTGCGTGTGCTTCGCTCCTGGAGGGCTCTTTTTGATGATGAGGGAGCCTTCATAAGCCTTCCCCGCGGCGCTGGTCCCGCTCGTACCGAGGCAGAGCAGAGGCGTCGTTTGTGGGGATCGCAAGCCGATCTTGTTCGCATGGAGTCAGAGACGGTTGAGAGCCTGTCTCGCTCCTCCGCATCATGATAGGTCGCTAGCCAGACGAGAAGGGAAGCTCGTTCCGCTACTTCCCCTTGTCAGGGCGTCGTGGCGCTGTTCCTTTCTTCATCCCAGTATGAGGAGGTCTTGGAGGTGGTTACTCGTGCTGTAGCCAAATTAAATATTGACTGGCCAGCCGAAGTAAAAGCCGAGCCGCAAAAAAGTAAGCTGGATGAAAGATTCCTGCGCGCTCGGCAACCACCTTCAAGAAGGAGCCTTCCCTTCTTTCCTGATCTTCACACCGAGGTGTGTAGATCATGGAAAAAAGCCATTCTCCTCATGCCTTTTCATCCCAGCGTCTGGTTGCTACGGTAACATTTCGGGGATGAGTCAGAACGGCTATAAGTCGATGCCACGGGTTGAACAGACGCTCGCGGGCTATCTGTCTCCTGAGTCGGCATCAACTTTGAAGGCTCCTACCCTGCCCTCCAAGCCGCTCAGAGCTACATCTGCGCAGGTTGGCAGGGGGTACTCAGCAGCGGGTCAGGCTGGTGCGTGTCTGCACACTATGGGAGTGTTACTGGCGTACCAAGCCGACCTGCTGCATGAGTTGGATGAAGGCGAGCCAGTGAGCTCTGTTGATATCCAAGAGCTCAGGAAAACCGCTGACCTTGTGCTACGTGCCACCAAGGAAACCGCCCGTGCCATCGGCTGGTCTATGGCAGCCATGGTGGCAGTAGAGAGGCATCTTTGGCTGACTCCGATGTAAAGGAAAAGGACAGAGTCCGCCTGATGGATGCCCTGCTTGTGCCTCAGGGCCTATTCGGCGAATCAGTCAATACTGTCGTCGACAGGCACCAAGAGGCGCGATGTCAAGCGGCAGCGTTTCAGCGATTTTTCCCTCGCCGTTCTCCAACTCACAGGCCTGCCGGGCAGGGGCGGGCCCGTGCGAGTACCAGCTCCTCATACAGAGAGACACAGAAACAGAGCGTTGCCGTGAGAGCCCTGCCCTACAGTGGCTCAGAAACGAAGGTGTATCCTTTGCTTGATCAAAGTGTCACGCCGCAGCTTAGACATGTGGAGGGAACCTGCGTTTCTGAAACATGGCCCAGTGCTGGGAGCTCCTAGAGCTAGCGACGGATGCATCCCTCACTGGTTGGGGAGCGATCATGAGTGGTCGCTCAGCCCGAGGTCTGTGGGAAGATTGCCATCTTACTTGGCATATAAACTGTCTAGAGATGTCCGTTTTTACGGTTTGGACTTGCAAGCCACTCCAGGCTCTTCTGTTCTTGCTTAGCTGTGCACAAACACACACTTGGCAGGGAACTTGAAAGTCTGGAGGCGTGGGCATCTCGTTCCCATAGTGTTTCGACGCAGCGTCTCATTCCTGAAAAGGAACGTCTCTAGGTTATGTATATAACCCTAGCTCCTTGAAGGAACGAGACACTGCGTTGCTGAACCACACTTTCCGCATCCCCTTACGGCGCTCTGCTGCATGACAGGAGCTGTTTGCCGGCCGGTATTCCATGTGCTTTTATGCCTTCTGGCCGGTGACGTCATCCGCTGATGACGTCCCAATTCACGATTGGCTGATTCTACACACGATTCAGAGCGGTCACGTTGAGGGCATTCCCATAGCGTTTCGACTCGTTCCTTCAAGGAACTAGGGTTGTATACATAACCTAGAGACGATTTTGTTATCATTGTATAATTTTCAATTAGGGGTTTTTAATTTGAGCACCATTTATTAGAAATTGGTTTGTGATTTAAGTGTTTATTCTGGCGTTAGGATCTCCTGCAATGATTAAATCTTACACTCATTTAAACAGTCATATTAACCCTTTGACGCGTACGATCACAACGGTGTGATCAGGCTTTGCTGGTCCCTGAAGCGTACGATCACACCGGTGTGATTAGAACGTTCAGTGCATCACGTCA
>JAUMHG010000033.1:5320203-5331100 GCA_032359395.1 Enteromius anoplus | reverse complement strand
GTGTCCGAAGTTCCCACATTTTAAATAGCATATCTGGTAATCAGAGAGCATAAACGTGTAAATGATGGTAATGATTTCACGTGCATACAACGTCATAGTTATGTTGCCAGTAAGTCATGAAATTACAAATATAGGCCTATTACGAAAAGAGTACGAATCCTTGACGTTCTTGGTTATCTTGTTACGTGAGGAGGATGTACTAACGACGTTGTGAATTGGTAATAGGTTGGTAATGGAATTACGTGCATACGACGTTGTGGTTACGTTGCCAATTTGTAAGTCATGAAATTACCAAAAATGACAAATATGTTACGTAACTGTTACGTCGTGTGTTAGCTGGGAAGGTAAGTAGCGTTAGAGCTAGAGCTTGCCAGAATTAGTCCACTTGTCAGGAACAAGCTCGGACTTCGAGTGCTGTGTGGATTTATGTGGCTGTTGATGACTGGTGATTGAATTCAGGAGGTAGTGTCAGGGGATCAGTATTCTGGTGAGAGTGAGCGCTGTGATTGGGTGATGCTGGAGCCTGGCGTGTCTGTGACAGTAACTTGCATTTTCATTTAAAGAATCCATCAAAAATATATCTGTTAACCTGGAAATGATAGTTTCAGTAGACATTGTTAATATCTTGCCTATTGTAAATTACACTACAGCAAAAATATATATACAGTGGGTACGGAAAATATTCAGACCATATGCAGCGATTTGCTAAAATTATTTAAGTATTTTTTCCCTCATTAATGTACACACAGCCTTACACACACCCCATATTAACAGAAAAACACAGAATTGTTGACAGTTTTGTAGATTTATTAAAAAAGAAAAACTAAAATATCACATGGTCCTGAGTATTCAGACACTTTGCTCAGTATTTGAATCTTTTTGGGAAAGATGCAACAAGTTTTTCACACCTGGATTTGGGGAACCTCTGCCATTCTTCCTTGCAGATCCTCTCCAGTTCTGTCAGGTTGGATGGCAAACGTTGGTGGATGGCCATTTGTAGGTCTCTCCAAAGAAGCTCAACTAGGTTTAAGTTAGGGCTCTGGCTGGGCCATTCTAGAACTGTCACAGAGTTGTTGTGAAGCCACTCCTTCATTATTTTAGCTGTGTGCATAGGGTCATTGTCTTGTTGGAAGGTAAACCTTCGACCCGGTCTGAGGTCCTGAGCATTCTAGAGAAGGTTTTGTCCAGGATATCCCTGTGCTTGGCCGCATTCATCCAGTCGTCCTGTCAGTGCAGCTGAAAAGCACCTCCACAGCATGATGTTGCCACCACCATGCTTCACTGTTAGGACTGTATTGGACAGGTGATGAGCAGTGCCTCGTTTTCTCCACACATATGCTTAGAATTAAGGCCAAAAATTTATATCTTGAAAAAAGTTTTATTAGAGAATCTTATTTCTCACCATCTTGGAGTCCTTCAGGTGTTTTTTAGCAGACTCCATGCAGGCTTTCATGTGTCTTGCACTGAGAAGAGGCTTCTGTCGGGCCACTCTTCATAAAGCCCTGGTTGAGGGCTGCAGGACTTTCTACAACTTTCTCCCATCTCCCAACTGAATCTCTGGAGCTCAACCACAGTAATCTTTGGGTTCTTCTGTACCTATGGCCAGCTCTAGGAAGGGTTCTGGTCATCCCAAATTTCTTCCATTTAAGGATTATGGAGGTCACTGTGCTCTGAGAAACTTTAAGTGCAGCAGAATTTTCTTTGTAACCTTCAGGCAGTTCCTTTGACCTCATGATTCTGATTTGCCCTGACATGCATTGTGAGCTGTACGGTCTTATATAGACAAGTGTGTGGCTTTCCTAATCAAGTTCAATCAGTATAATCAAACACAGCTGGACTCAAATGAAGGTGTAGAACCAGATCTCAAGAATGATCAGAAGAAATGGACAGCACCGGACTGAATATATAAGTGTCACAGCAAAGGGTCTGAATACCATGTGATATTTCAGCTTTTCTTTTTAAATAAATCTTTTAAAATGTCAACAGTCAAGGTGTTACTTTAGTGAGCTACTGTAAATGGTTGTTGTTTCTTTATTTGTATTCCTAGTTGTCAATACATTGTGCAATCAGCATACAAAATCTGGCAATGTTAACAATTATCCATCACCCTGATAGAGAAAAAAACAAACAAACATAACAGAAGTGACTTCTTTCTCTATCCGTTTCTGTAACATGTTATGGGATTGATTGAGTGTACTCAATTATGTCCACTATGGACTGCTACAAACAACAATACAATGTACTATAAAGATATAGAGGGCATTTTTTTACATAGCTGTTGTGTGCAGATGACCGTTGAAAGTAACGTCTAATTAGAAGACATAAAAATGGACATTCTACCCAGTGCTGTAAAGATTATAGTGCTCTTTTACACAGTCTCTAATGAACCCACTGGACTGCCTGCTGGAGGAGCTTGGGCTTATTAATTGTACAACAAAGTTGAAGAGAAATAATGTATTTTGTGCACATCAGTGGTGGTGCAAGTGTGCATGTTTGTGTGTGACTGTATGTTTTGGAAGGCATTAGTGGAGACAAGCAGCTTCTCACGTTGGCAATTAACACTTAACGAGATGTGATAATTAGTCTGTTTGGATATCCCTGCCAACCACAGTGAGTTTCTTTCCTTTTCACTCTCTTTGAGTTATTGCACTGTGGATGCTAGTGACCACTGAATCCCCCCCAGCTAAACCCTTGCTGCCCAAACTAATACAGGCAATTAGCCAGCAGTGGAGCCATACATTTCTGTCTAACTCAACAGAGTATTCTTAATCGTCCTAACACATGTCTCCAGAGACAACAGCATAAGTTACACAAGTTACCTCCTCAGCCCTGTCTATGGTATTGCAATTTGTTTTTAATACAAATGTAACTCCAAAATGTACACAGTGGTGTGTGTGTGTGTGGTCAAATTTTAGATCATGGCCATATACCTGTGTACTTGCATAGTAATTACACAGTGGTATATGGTATATACACCTGTAATATTTCTGTAACTACACACATGTAAGAACTATCTGAAAGAACTATCTGGAACAGGACAAATTCAACATTTTCTAACAACATTATGTATAACTGTAATTGGAACAATATAAAGTGTAACATTCTGGACAACCACCACAACTTATATGTAAAGCCTAACTTCCATGTTAGTTATTTGATAAAAAGTGTAATAAAAAGTATTAGGTCCTGTTACACATTTGTATTACACATATCATTTAGTGGGTTGATACACAGCTGGGCAAACACTGATGTGGATATGTTGTCATGTAATGTATACTTATACTGTGGTTACTAATGTACATACCCACATGTAAGTACACACACACACGAACACACACACACACATATATATATATATATTTATATGTGTGTGTGTGTGTGTGTGTGTGCCACTAGAGCAAGACGAGGAGACGTGCGAGTTCAAGTGCAGGCTGTTTATTAGATAAACACAGAGCAAAACAGACAGGCTTAAGTTCGTTACCGGCAGACAAGAGTGTTGGAGGCTAAGCACGAGAATGGTCAGAGTCCAGGCGTGGGTTGGTACAATCCAGATAGACACAGAAACAAGAAAACACGGGAACGGGATATATATATAATTGATTTTAATCCATTAAAAAAACTAAAATCTTGCATAATCTTAAATATTTAATCTTAAAACAGTTACCAGTTTTATATGCCAAATGTTTAACAAAATGTTTCTGATAGAATATTTTGTGTATAGGAATCTTGATATTTTTAACTGAAGACTGAGCTGTCACATCATTATTTGGCTCCTGTGCGGTAGCTAATACGCTAACACAGGCTGAATGATGGACATTCAATTAGACGGCAGTCAACCTTATCTGTAAATGGCAGCTCTATGACTGATTATAACAAGAACCACATTTATGCCTAAAAATACATATATATTTACTGTTTATGAGTCACTATCATGGCCTCGAATGACAAGAGGTTCATCCTTTCTTATGGAATATTGCTATGCTTCTGCATAGCCACAACAGCATGATGGCTAACTAATGATGAGTCTTAAGTGAGCTTTTTTGAGTATTTATTTTCAGTTGTTTGTTTCTTAGTTAGGCTATACAAATCATTTGGTTACTTTTTATTGTAAGATGTCCTTGTTACTGTCACGATCAGCTGGATGTGCCAGCCCAGTTCAGGGGATGACACTCCAGTCTCCAGCGAACTTTCTATGTTTTATGTTTGTTGTCATTCCCAGACTCTTGCTCATGGATTCATCACCGCTCCTCTGTCGTCATGGTGACTCATTGTTGTATCTGCCCCCTGACCTAGTTTCATGTGTATATAACCCGGATGTGTTTGTTATGTCGTCCCGGATCATCGTTACATGTATGTATTGCCGTCACACCCTGTATTTTCATTCGTGTTTTCTAGTCATTGTTGTTTATTCTGGATTTTTTCGTTACCGACCTTTGCTCTCCCTGGATGTACGACTTTGTCTCGCCCCTCGGATTACGGATTTACTGTTAAACTGACCCACGCTTCTCTTATGACGATGCTTCTGTTTCTGCCTACATTGAACCTGTCTGCTAACGATTGGCTCTGTCTGGTTCACTCCGTGTCTCATTAAATCTGTTGCACTTGAATCCAAACGACTCTTCATTCCTGATCATCATTACAGTTACAGTGTAATAATACAGTACTGAATAATATAAATTAACTACACATTACGGTTAGGGTTAGGATTAGGGTTTGGCTTAGGGTTACTTGCATTTAATTATGCATAATTTATTGCTATTATAAGTAGGCCTAATTACTTGTAACCTGTAACAAGTACATCTTAAAATAAAACGTTACCACACTTATTTAATGTGCAGCTTATTGCAAAAAGCACTTTTAATACAAATCCTTCAAACAGCTTAACTTGAATTTGTGTACACAGGCTAACCAGGAGACTTCTGCTCAGTGGATTGGTTACAGTAACCAATAAGCTTTGTATTTTTTTAATCAAAAATCAGTAACAGCTAAATATGTTCTATTTTTTTCAGTGATTGATCCAGTAATATCAGAAAATACTAAACCATACCAGGGCTGCGTTCTCAGATAACGTTGTCTCTTAGCGCGCTACAAAGACTCTAAAGGTATACCTTAACTACAGTTATACCTTTCCTACGTGTGTTCGCTGAACTATACCTTAGGATGGTGCTTAAGATAAACCCTCTTAAGTGCGACCTTAGCAGGTGCTCTCCATTGATATCAATGCCTCGATGATCGATTGTGCGCTCTTTCCTTCACAGCGGTATAGGAAGTATTGAGAAAACAATGTTCTTTAGTGTCTTAGAAACAGTACGAACTGCATATATCGGGGCTAATTTAAATATGAACATGCAGAAATAAGTACGTTTATGTGTTTATAATTTAGCAAGTCCAAAAATATTTCTTTCTTTTCTATTCAAAATAAATGCTTTTCTGATGTTATGTGTTATTTGAAATTATAAAAGGGGCAAAGAGGGGGTCTCTCCCAGTGTCATGATCAGCTGGAGTTGCCAGCTCAGGCCAGCGCACAGCTAACTCTGTGTGTTTTGTGACTGTCCATTTGTTTGTCTAGTTACGGATCATTGTTTCAGTGTTTACCGTCAACCCTGTGCATTCATTCGTGTTCCTTGTGTTCTGTTATTCTGTCGGTTGGATTATTTGTGTATTACCTTTGCCTGGATCTGGACTACCCCTCTGCTTTTCCCTAAGGACTCTGTTTATCGGTATCTGATCTCTGCTTCGTTTATATGTTTACTCTGTTGTCTTTGCCTCTACTGCTCCCATTTGCCAGCGCTCGACCTTGCCTGTCCGACTCTGAGTCTAATAAACAGTTTGCATATGAGCCCGTACGTCTCCACGACCCTAATTTGTAACACCCAGGGAGTAATTCAATGTAGAACCGCCGCTGCGAGTGTCCGCATAATGGTCTCCAGAAAATGGCACAATTTTGCAATTGCTGCCATAGCTATAAAGTTTGTGTAAACTCATCTTTCTTCATACAGTATAGACTCTTAAGCCTTTTCTGTCAAGTGGTTCGCCAGCTGATGTGCTTTGGGATAGTAATTAAAAAAGCTAACAACCATTAGTGTATGGAAACTATATTAATGATAACACTTAAGGTACAACTTAAGAACGACGTAGTGTTAAGGTGGTTTCGGAGAACGCAGCCCAGGTCTGTAGAACTTGCTTTTGACTCCAAAGACCCACAGAAAAATTTTAAGGTGTTTGTGCTGGCTCTGCTGTAAGGTAGCTTAAGACTAGCTAACCCTTGAAAACAAAAATTTCTGCCAGTCATTTTGTGTCTGCATTTGATCATGAGGAACGGGGGATATCAAGAATATCATCTGTCACCACCTTCATAGCTTCAGCCTCAAGCCACCATAATGTTCAAAATGCCACCAGTGTTGTTAATGTGCCAAGAAACAACAAATAAACAGATTTTTGTTTTTATTTATTTTATTTACATTTTATTAGTTTTTTTTTTTAGGGAACCATCCAAAAATTAACTTTATTTTTTGGAACCTTTATTTTCTGCAAAATGAATGGTTGAAGTAAGTATAGAATTGAGTCAAAAACACAAATTCAAATTCTGTAAATGTTGAACTTTTCAAAATCTCTCTTCCAAAGAGAATCTGCCAGTAATTAGTTTTTTCTCATTGAAACAAGTTTCCCCTCAAAGTGAATTGCATTGTGTTTTGCATGCAGGTTATTTGAGGACAGCAATAAACAGTCTGACAGTCACTGACAGTAGGTCATAGTGACTGGAAAAATGCAGCCATATGCTTGTGTGAACATGAGGGGTCGGAAAGCCACAGGAAGGCAGTGATTGATTATATGTTCACTGTAATGTTGAAAGAGGTCAAACCGTTTCAGAACTTTTACATCAATTTTGCAATGTGAATGTTGGACTTATGTGCTGAAAGAATGGTTGTTGTGGTATTATTAGAGCGAAGCCTGACATTTAAGGGACATTTTTGGTAGCCCATAAAAAAAAATGTTGAAGAACTGCTTTAAATAGTTATCCTTTATTTAACGTCCTTAAACACAAAGAAAAAAAAAAAACCTTGATGTGGGCCAGCCGGTGATTGCTAAATTAATCAATCTAATTTAAGCAGGGGTGTCCAGTCCTGCTCCCGGAAGGCCACTAGTTTAGCTCCAGTCCTAATTAAACACACCTTAACAAGAGGCCTGCTTCAGAAAGGAGGTTAAGTGAAAACTCTGACCCCCAGTTAGCTAGTCCCAGACTAAAATGCATGTTTGTCTCAACTAAAAATATCTTGCTCTTAAAATATGTCGGTGACATTGCTTTGTGTCATGATTCACAACTGTAATGTTTTCTTCTAGGGCATTTTTGTAAAAGTTGCTTAAATATCTTAAGTGCTTTTCCCAGCTGAAATTGTTAACCCTGGGTCATCCTAAACCCCAGAAACAAATAATATCCATCCATTACCAGAGGTTTCACACTGTATCTTCCTAAACCCCGGGTTAATGTTCCTCTTTGCATATTTGAGGGGTCATGTTCAATGATTGGATGAACAGAAAGCAACCTGTTTAAAGGGCTTTTCCCATGTCTTTCCAAGTCAATTATTTTTAAGAAGCTAGAGGACAACAAAATCTTCCTCAGCTTGATGACTCCATTTAGTAGGCTATTGTTTTGCTCTCTATTTTTCGCAATATCTATTCACAAAGGATAATGAATGTGAAAAAACCTATAAAAGGGAAGAAGAGATTAGTACAGGTTTTGGAAGCTATGGAATGTTGTTGTGAATCATTTTGGTATAACAGTAATTCTTGAATTTGTGCAGGTCAGACGAATTCTGAGTATTGAAACATAACTAAACTAAAACAAAATATATTTTCTGATGGGATCTGGCATCCAGGGCTGAATTTTATGTAGCTGGCGATCTAACAAGTTGATTGTAACTTCTGAAAGACATCAGCTACCCAGAAGCAGGATTGGAAAGTCCTGATGTAAATAGCCAGTATAGTGGAAAACATCCATCAGTGAAAGCTTTTTATGCAGCTTTATCAATATTCCAAATATTTCCAAAAACTGACCCTTGTGGCTGGTTTTGTGTTCTAATGTCACATATTGAAAGCTCAGGATGTTACACAGGGGAAAACAAGACCTCGCGGTGAGTGAGTGTTTGATTCTTTCTTTTATGCAATGTGTAATGAGTGACTATGTGTGGTAACGAGCTGCATGTGTGTGTGAATGAGTTTCAGATGTGAGTGTAATCAGTCCAGAGTTTGTGTGGTGAAGATGGTGTACTAGATAGAGTGCCCTCTGGAGGAGCTTGAAGATACTCCAACGGGAAATCATGACACATATGTCTATTTGTGTGTGAGTGTCCAATGCACATGGGCGGCAAAAAATGATTATTATTATCATTATTTTATTTTATGTGATAAAATAATTTTGTATTTCAATAGCTAAATAAAAACCAAAGAACAACGTAGTTCCCTTTCAGTCGGTCACTCTGACGTCATGTCGGTGACCGACGAATAGGAATCTCGCTTCGAGATGCCAAACTAACTCTGCGTATATACAAACACGCCAATGATTTTCATTCGACGGAAGAAAGGCTGGTGTTAAGGCATTGCAGCGACGGTGGTTCCAGTCGAGTGGTTGTGGATATTTTGCATTGCACTATCTGCATTTGTTTACCGAGCGGCCATCTTCCCTGTTTGCTTCAGCCTTTCACAAAAGAGCAAATCTGAAAGAGTACTTACGGTTGGTACGTCTTTTTTAAGATGCTCCTTTCGAGGATGTCATACCGACCGTGCGTTGTTGGATGTAGCCGTTACCTGACGCCAGCGGACAGTCACGAACACTGTCTAACATGCCTGGGCATTCAGCATGCTAGATCAGCGTTCGTGGATGGTTCATGTTCCTCTTGTGGGAAGATGACTATCTCAGAGTTGCGGACCAGACTGAATTACATGGCCGGTTGGGAAGTCCCTATTCCACTTCCGCGATCTGGAGCTCGCACTGGCAGCGATCGCAGAGTTTCCACTTCCGGGAGTGAGAGGGCGAGTCTGACAGTGACTGTGAGTAACTCTCCATGGAGAGCGCCCTCTGTCACACGCGCTCCGACACTGCTGGTGCTTCCTTTAGGACAGATCGGTTTACCGGAATTGATGCCGGATGTTACTTTTGGAGCTCCTGCTGACGATCATGTATGCTTCAGGAGATGAGGCATCTGCGTCTGGAGCGGCGTCCGATGGGTGCTCAACCATACCGGATACTGATCCTGAGCTTATTGCTATGCTTTCCCGGGCCGCCAGGGGGGTCGGGATTGAGTGGAACCCTCCACAACGTCCTGAGCCTTCCAGGCTGGATGATTGGTACTTGGGTGTGGCTCGTGCAGGTGTGCAGGGACCAACTCCGGTGCCTTTCTTCCCGGATGTGCATGATGAGCTGACTCAGTCGTGGAAGGCACCTTTCACTGCCAGGAAGCGATCGAGTGGCTCGTCCTCCTTCACCACCCTTGATGGAGGCGCAGCTAAGGGGTACACGGGGGTCCCCCAGGTGGAGAGGTCTGTTGCGATGCAACTGTGTCCGCAGGCTTCTACTTCCTGGCAGGGTAACCCGGTGCTCCCCTCCCGGGCTTGTAGGCATTCATCGGCCCTAGTTGATGATGCTTATAAAACTTGTGGTGACGCTGCGTCATCTGTACACGCTATGGCATTGTTGCAGGTGCATCAGGCCAAGGGTCTGAAAGCACTGCACGAGGGTGGCCATGACTCAGAAGTTCTCTCAGAGCTTCGTGCCGTGACGGACCTCGCGCTTCGTGCAACGAAGGTTACGGCGCTTGCCCTGGGTCGTGCGATGTCCACGATGGGGGTCCAACAGCGCCATCTGGACGAGGTGCTGTGGACAGGCCTGTGAAAGAGCTTTTGTTACACACTCACTCTCCTCTCATTTCAGGCAGCAGCCAGAGTGCAGGGAGCAGACGGACTTCCAGCCCAGCTACTGCCGGGACGCAGGTAACTTGCACACACATGCACCACACACGCATGCAGGCCTCCCTCCGAACCGGCACAGAGACGCTCGGATGGGACGCCTGTGTCCCCCCTCGCTGCCCCACCACTGGCACCCCGGTGGTCCCGATGGTGCCTCTTGCTCGGTTTTTGGATGCATGGATAGGGCTCAAACCGTCTTGATGGCTCATCCGCACCATTCAGCTCGGTTATGCGATTCAGTTCGCCCGGCGACCTCCCAGGTTCAGTGGCGTGTGCTTCACGACGGTGAATGCAGACAACGCCCCTGTCCTGCGTGCAGAGATTGCTACTCTACTGATGAAGAGAGAAATAGAGCCGGTCCCTCCAACCGAAATGAGGACAGGGTTTTACAGCCCGTACTTCATAGTGCCCAAGAAAGGTGGTCGGTTACGACCGATCCTGGATCTGCGCGCCTTGAACAAAGCTCTACACCGGGTTCCGTTCAAGATGTTGACGCCCAAACGCATTTTCGAGTGCATCCGTCCCCATGATTGGTTTGCAGAAATCGACCTGAAGGACGCATACTTTCATGTCTCAATCCTTCCGCGGCACAGGCCATTCCTGAGGTTCGCAATCGAAGGTCAGGCATATCAGTATCGTGTCCTTCCCTTCAGGCTGTTTGAATACGTTCAAGAACAGGAACGTGGTCCCACTGAAACAATTTCAGAGGCTCCTGGGGCATATGGCAGCAGCTGCAGCAGTATTCCCATTAGGACTGCTCCATATGAGACCGCTTTAGCACTGGCTTCACGATCGAGTCCCGAGGTGGGCGTGGAAGAGCGGCTTGTTGCGGGTCCAAGTGACTCCGGCCTGTCGCCTTGCCTTCTCCCCGTGGTCAGATCTAGAGTTTCTTTGGGCAGGAGTGCCCCTGGAACAGGTCTCCAGGCATGCTGTG
>JAUMHG010000033.1:5268832-5280399 GCA_032359395.1 Enteromius anoplus | reverse complement strand
TTTATTTTATTTTTTTTTATTTTATTTTATTTTATTTTATTTTATTTTATTGTCTTTGTTGAACAAAATACAAAAAAAAAAAAAAAACTGTAGTGTGTCTGGCATGCATCTGAAGACAAAGGACTCAGGAGAGCAGCGGGTTACAAGTGAAATTAAATGGTCTTCTGCTTGTTTTACAATTTACATTATGTAATTCATTCATAAATCATGGCCAACCTTTCAGACATAACACCAGGAGGGAACTGTACATATTGTCCTGTAATTTTGATCAAATATGGCACTTCCTTATTTGGGGTTGTGTTAGTGTTAGAGTAACTGCAGCCAGAGGTCATTTGATCCATTACTAGATTTTGTCTGCTATCTAGCCAGGCTGGACATTGAATGTAAAATCTATTTTTATAGTGGGACAATTGAGTTCCAGATGAATGCCTTGTAGGGGTTGTTGTCGCAATGAAAATTAAATGCAGTCAGGCACACTGGAACCAAGCACTTTTGGTACATAGAAGATCTTTCAATATATCAGTACAGAGAAAAGGGGGGATTGTGTGTTTGTTGTAAATGTAAACAAATAATGGTTTGGAAACTGGATTTTGTACCAGAGAGAGAGACTGAGTTAACATTATCAGTTTTCTCATAACTGCAATTTAAGGCATGTTCAGAACTGGATGTATACATGTATATATTTTTGTATTCATTTATATGACTTTGTTCTTTCAGATGAATGCAGTAGGAGTTACATTAATAATTGTCCTGGCTCTTTCAAGCTTTAAAATGGCACAAGCAATAGTTCATATAAAAATGTACAACACATGGCTCCAGGGGGAAATCAAGAACTTCTGTAGCAAATGATTCAGTTTTGTAAGAAAAATATCCACATTGGAAAAGATACAAACATCTTTTTCTCATTTCTGCTATGAAAATGAGTCGTATGCTGCCGTATACATTGCAAATGCACAGGTAAGAAGTGATGAACGCAGAACTGTGGAGAAGAGAGAACATAAGCCAGTAGTAAGGAAAGAAACTTAGCCTCCTTTGCTCCTGTAAACAAACATTGGTTTTCGCGAGACTCAAATGCACATGCTACATCTATGTCCTACACCATCCACCAGAAAGACAGTCTCTCACGAACATGTGTACAACAGTAAGTGGAAGATACACAAAACTGTTCATATCCTTTTAAATATGGATATGACACTGCTTTATTCAACCCTGGAGCCGTGGGCCTCATTTGTCTATTTTTGGACAGTTGAACAAAAAACAAACAAATAAAACAAAGAAAACACCCACCCATGGCATTATAATGCTTGAAAGAGCCAGGATTATTTTGATTCATCAGAAAAAGAAAAAAGAAATATACAGTATACCTTATGTCTAGGGAGTTAGTAAAGCATGGACTAATTTTTAAACTATTTTAAACTAATTTAAACTAACCCTTTAAAAAAAATTATCTTTGAGATTGTATTTATCTATTTATTTGTTTATTTTTATATGTATATTTTTAGGACAAGGCCTTGTCTGTGAAACTGGGGGTGATTGTAATTATTTTGTAATCTTACAGCTCTCTACTGTGTCTTTCTTTTCCGTCATGGACATTTTATCTCATAATTGCAACCTAATCATAATGCATGACACAACTGGACTTTATATTTCACAAATCCATCTGTACATACTACTGTATCTCACAGTATGACTTCATTCCTCATTTTATCTCACAATTAACCCATTTTGGTCAGAAATTGGTTCCCAAACAATGTTTTGATAACATTGTACTTAATCTAATTGTCTTTTACAAAATGCGTTTTACCTTCTGAATAGTGTGACAGGGTCAGCAAGCTAACGCAGGACGCCCCAGCTCCTGATCCAAATATAGTCACCCTTTTCGGGTCGCCTTTGAAAGCCTGGATATTCTCTTTGATCCACCGGAGTGCTTGGATCTGGTCCAACAGCCCATAATTCCCTTTGGCTGCCTGGTCACCTGTACTCAGGAACCCTATTGACACACACAGACAAAAAAATGCATTTAGAAGAAATCTCAGAAAGCTTTTAAAGGCATTACTTTGAGGTAAACCATTGCTATTTAACATTCATTCTTTCAATATTTTTATTATACATATTTTTTTCTTCCATACAACATTTTATTCCTCTAAGACATCTGTGGGCCATTTGATTAAAACTTGTTTTCATTCCAATTGTCTTTTGCTTGACACACCTTCCCTCCCACTGACAAACACACATACACAAAAGAATTGCTGCACTTGACATCTGAATAGGGAGAGCACAGAATTCTAAAATGAGACCCTTAATGGCATGCCTTGGTTACTTCATGTTAAGGGCACTAATGGCTGCCCTCAAAACCCTCTCATTATTTACCTCAGGACCCGATCTGTCCCACTAGCCTTTCACTAAAGTCATCATTGTAAAGAAAGAACCAAAAAGGCAGCACTTCTGGTGCAAAAGACATCATGTTAAGGCACAGAGGATAGTTCAAGGTTACATTTCAGACTCTAATAGGGTTATTTAACCATCTTTATGGAAAAAGGCTGAGGTTACTTCCATGTTAATTGATGCAATTTAGATACTCATTCAAAGTTGAATGTGGAGGTCCTCGTAATTTCAATTGGGTTAAGGGTAAGGCACTCAAATGACATGAACATGATGGCTGGATGGCATCTTCCTGCAGAGGTCTCAGTGTGGATAAAAGCTAGATTCCAATCAAAACAAACAATTAGATTGCTAAAGGAGGACAGTCCCTTCTTCTTAAATTGTGATTTGTCTTTAGGCACTGTTTGAAAAAAAAAAACACTTTGAGGAGACACTACATCAAAGTGACAAAATAAAGCAACAGATATTTCCTAGAAGACTTTTTAAATAATCCCCATTGCTCCCATCGGCTTACGGTAGCCGTGCCAACCTTTAACAGGCTTGTCAATGTGCACAAAATCACAAACAGGTTGACAAATTAACCGACTGTCTTAAACCCATTAGCAAGACCCGGAAAAGCCTCAGGGGTGTCAATTCTGTTCCTTTGCCTGGTCTTGGATTTTCGATTCTGGCCTATGGCAAAGACAGTTTCCTTGTATACCCGCTTAGGGGCTGGTCCCAGACAGCACTGGACAAATAGGATGAGAAGCAAAGGAAGCAGGGCTAGCCACTGTGGCTTTTTGATAGAGGGACAGATCCAGTTGGTCATGCCTACACAGAAGGGGCTTGCTGTGGGAGAAGGATTACAAAGCCCAGGACAGCATCACAACTGGAGCTCAACTGGATAACCCAAGGCCATGGTCAAACACACAACAGCATCGTGGCAAAGCGAGAAAAGAAGTCAAAGGAATTCTGCGAGGGCATGCTATTGTAGACTTTATAGAAACGTCCTTGTAAAATGTACTAGAAGATATGCATGCAGATAAAGAATCCTTTCTCGAAACATTCATCAATTCCCTACAGCCAGGCCTCATATATATCAAATAGAATATTGCTGGCAGTGTGATGAGGCACACCTGGTGCGCATTGCACCTTGTCCACTATTGTGTGTCTGCTGTCTGTGAGTCAGTTCATTCACAAGGTATTCCTCAAAACCACTTCTAACCCTGACTCTTTGCTTAGACTTTATAATGACTATAAGTGAGGACACTCTCACATCTTTAGATTGAATCAGCATAAGGACAGTAAATTATTCACGCCATAATTATTTGAGTTTCAAATAAATGTCGATACTGTAATGTTCATTCTTCAAACCAATCTAAAATAATCATTTAATAAATCTAACCTGCCCTAAAGGGCTGAAAAAAAATAATAATTGGAGTTTATTATGAATTTTATAATTATTTAAACATATCAGTTTGGTATTTTATACTGAAAACTGGTGCTTTAATTTAAAATAAATTAAAAAAACAAAAAATACTAAATTAATTCAAATATTAGGCCTATTAATACAGTACATTAAATTACTTTGATTAAACAAATTACTGTTGTTTTCTGTCCAGCCTTTCCTAAGTCCCATGATGCATTGCGTGAATCATGAGAGTAACTTTTGCTAAACAGTAAACAATCAGTAAAAGCTCTATGAATGTAATAATGAGCAATGTCAAAAACTGGGTACAATCAGGTTGCTTTATTCTCACCAAAAGGAAATTAAACAATGTAAACGCAATAACAAATTGCTTTTAACATACCATGAATAATTCTTAAAGCTTGATTCTATCCAAAGCTAATATTTTGGCTGTATTAAATATAATTTTAGTAATGTCTCTATTACATAACAAAAATATTTTAAAGCCATGGTGTGAAAACAAACCTGGACAGAGATGTGATTTACAGAGAAAAGATTCTTTAGTCAACTCCACGGAATTATTCATGGCATATATCATAAATTGAATCCGAAGACCAGACCAAAAAAAATGTGAAGTATATGTTGTCTTTTTTTATACAGCAGAGTACAAAGGGGAAATAAAATAATCAGGAAAAAAAGAATGCAGTGCATGGAAAAGAATTCTTCCGTGAATACCATTGTTATGTCTCGTCACTGTAAAATACCAAGCTTTATGTTATTCTCCTGAACAAGAAGGGCAATGTACAGCTCATTCAAACCGATGCATTAAGATTGTCTTTAATGTAACACTACTATTTGAAACAATTTGCTTCAGTCTTTTTGAGGGGAACATTTCACTTATTTATTTTGTACCTTAAGTAAATATGTAGTTAATGGCAAATAGATCTTAATAATTGAGAGAACAAAACATAATGTTTGTGTGTGTTTGGTGTGGCGGGGGGTTAAAAACAAGTCAAAAAAGGATGTACAATTCTTCATTTGGTTTGGCAGGAAACAACTGAAAATGGCATTTGTGGCAAACAGAAAAAAGTAATTGTATTTCACAGCATGATAGACCATCATAAGAGCCTGAATCCAAGGCATTCAGTGTGAAAGCTGCAATAAAATACTGACAATAACAGTGGAACAGTCAACCATCATGTAAATTCTGCACTTTTCTGTTGACCTCCTATTTTTTTTTTTTTCCTCAGTGACTGTGAATCTCCAGCAATGAATTTTACTGCAGACATCACAGATATAAGAGTCGGGAGCTTAAAACATGCTTTATAGTTCTTAATAGTTTTTTTCTATGTGTGTATATACACACAATACTAACACCTCCTTCTGGTTCTTACAAAGCTTAATATGACATTTTTTTCTCTTTATGGACCAAAGCATTATATTAATACTTGACCACATGATGTGGATCGTTTTGTATTAGTGTTGGGATAGACACTCCGGAACATTCAACAAGGATTGATGCGGTTCCCGGTATGTTGTTCAAAGTAAGACCCTTACTAATCCTTTGCGGTATTAAATGGTGAAGCCAGTGAGAACCGCGTGCGGAAATGTAGGTCACCCCTCCAAATACTATGGAGAGATCAGAAGGGCTGAGCGACAGTGACAAAAAGATCTTGCCAGACTCGCAGTTAGCAGCTGTCACTAAAGCACTTCCAAATGTATCCCTAACACACCTCAGCAGGATGTATGGAAGGAAAGGGCGCTCACACTGATGTCACCCCAGCGGAGTCAGCCGCACAATTATACACCAGTAACAATTCCCAAAGCAGTCTACGATGACAGTTATGACTTCTAGGGGAGTAGTAAAATAAGCAAGCATGCTAAAAAAGCATGACAGGGGAGTTTAGTGGAAAAGGGTGGTAAAAAAAAAAAAAAAAAAGCAAAATAATAAATCATGGCTAACATGTCTCTCAGGATGGAAGATACATTTATTTGTTTATTCCAGACAGTTTCTGTTCCCGCTGACGAACATTGCATTTTGTCCTTACAAAGAAAATCAGTGGGAACTTGGCTTTCAATGTTCTTGTAAAAAGAAACATAAAAATAAAAATAATAATAATAAATAAAAATATTTTAATCAAACTGGTCTCATAATAAAAATGTACAACTTTTTTGCAAGACGTAAAACGCATACCACTATATACACTTTGTGTTGTATTTGATGTGAGATGTTTACTGGGTGCTGCTAAACATTTTTTTTTTTTCCGTTTCCCCTGGAACAGATTAATGCACATATGTTACATTTTGTGCGACCTTGCTTTTTTTGTAAGTGCCACCGCAGTTCTGACTTAAAATGTCTGCTCTGTAAAGCCCCGTTCACAACTAGCAAAATAACGATAAAGATATAGTTCAAAAAATCATTGTTAAAGAATAGCAATGTCTACACCACAACTATAACGATAAAGACACATTTCTGAACTTTTTTTTGATAGAAACATTGAAAATCAATCAGAATCAATCCTGCTATCTCGTGCTTGAGAATTTAAAGCGGCAGACGCACTTGAGATTATAACGAAGAGACATATTGTTTGCTAGTGTGGACGCAAATATAATTATCTTTATCTTGACAGTTATCGCGCTTGGTGTGAACGTTCCTAAAGTCTAATACTCCATGATGTTAAAATAACGTAGTATCTGCACCACACCTTAACCCTGCCCAACGAACAAAAGTGTATGTGACGTAAAAACACAATTGGAAGCTTACCATTTAGATTGTTTTTTAATCTTTCGTCTCTTTCCTTTGGAAACTGCAGTGATATATACTTATTGTTATGTATTTTAAGTCTTGCTAAAAAAGTTTGCTAAGCTTGCTAAGTTTTTGATAAATAAATAGGTTAATCTCGTCATTATACATTACCATCACTCTATTCTCCTATTTGATACAATCTGTATTGTTAAAAGCGCTATATAAATAAAAGTGATTGAATGATCTTGCAAGAAAAAATAATAATTTTTCGTCACAAGACCACAAAGCTTTTAAATACTAAATAAGAAAGTCCGTCATACAAATATACTCCAAAAGTCGAAAATAGCACCAAAAAAAGCAACATTAATTCAACAGACAGTTGAACAACAGAAGTTACAATTTATTTTCATTTACAGAAAAGATCTGAAAAATATCTACTTGTTAACCAAAGAATGAAGATCAAAATAAATAAATTAAATAAATAACATATATATATATATATGTATATATTGGGGTTGGTCGGGGGATGAACATTTCCTTAAATACACCAAAGTTAACAAAGGATTAAACTATTGTGTGAAAAATAAACATCCAGAGCTTTGGCTCAAGCAATCAGCCAAAACTAAACCTCAGGAAATTAATGTAACACAGTCACGTAATCTTTTATGTACCTTTTATACTGGCCTGTAAGAGGATAGATGTAGGCAACCATAAACCATACAGATAAATCTCAAAGAAGGACAGCAGCATAAAGGATAAGAGTATAAAGTAATATCTAAGCTTAATGAAAAGTTTCAAAATATTCTATGTGAATGTATTACATCATATTAGTTTTTTAGTTTTACAGTATAATGTGACTGACATACTTTTGAACAACAGTCAAATTGTATGTAATTTCTTTCTTTCTTTTTTCTAAATCATTTGAGAAAGCTTGACAGTTCAGAATGTTTCACACATTTATTAAAACATTTCTGAATTATGCCATGGCTCTGTGTACTTGAGTACTTTGTGTCTTGGTGCTTCCCCCCATTGACTTTATTGTACTTGGTCTTTCCATTGGAAATCAATAAATTCAAATTAATTCCGAATTACAAATGTCCCACAGAAGTAATACAAGTACATGTTTGGTATATGAAAGGGAGTAAGTGTGTTTTAAACTCTTTTTGAAATATGCTATGACTCTCTGTACTTCATGACTTGCCAGTGACCTGGTACTTCTAGAAGATCTATCGATTCGTCTTCAGTCAAGACACACTTAAACCCACTACATTGATTGGAATACTTTCAGTCTGTGGTATTGATAGTAATAACTATGTCATATTTAAGTGAATAGTTTTGAGGGGAAAAAATGTACATATTGTTTTCATTTCTTTGTGATTACACACTCTAATTTTATAACATTCACATTTATCAAAACTTGTATTCAATACCAAATCCTGCCTTTGTCTTTAATACATGCATTCAGCAATCATTAACTAATGTTGCTTAGTCAAAATATGCAAAGCCAGCAAGAGAAAGATATAATAAAGGAAAAGAAAGCTTTATTCTGGCAGGTTGATGGTAATAGTGTCTAATTGTGCTCACTGTCAGGAAGATAATCCCTTTGGCTCTGAGATGAAATGTTAATTTTCAAAAAAGGAGATGTGAGAGAAACATTCTGGATTAGCTCAATTGAGGTCAGGTCACGCACATGTACCATACCAGGAATTTCTTCTTTTGTTTCAGAATGACGTCAAAAGAGCAGTAATGAAGTCTGGGACGCCATCTCTAAGGTGCAGGTGCCCGTTATAATGACCGCCATTAGGGCTGATGGGAAATTAACCTCAGTCCATCAACTCCCATCACTGCATTCACACAAGACCTCAATCTCCAGTTGAGATGATATAGTATCCACACAAATTTATTCTTGGTAAATTAATGTTTCTGGGGGAAGTAATAGTGGCCAAAGCTGAAACTGGCGACCAGAAGAAACCAGAACCATTATAACAGCAGAGACAGACTCTAAAATAAGTGAACTCTTAGTAACCCTGGATAAAAGCGTCTGCTTACTTACATACGCATATGCTCATCGACATGTTTGTAAAGGGAATTCTACTACAACACATGCGATACATTAGAACATCATTTATGCAGTTTCTATCTTTCTGCTGTAGACTGGTTTAATCTTCTTCTGAGGAAGACAAAAAGTGATTTTTAGAATATCATTGCTTCATTTTCAGTGTAATGAAATGAGGTTTTGTTATTATTAACTGAAAATATTCTTCAGTTCTTTTGTTTTTGAGAGAAGTAGTAAAGACTGTTTTGTTAACAGTTCTTTTTAGTCAAGTGAATCAATAAATTGGTTAATTCAATTCACACAAACTGATTAGTTCAGCAGTCCAGTTTAATTCACTGACTCAGTGATATGGTCACAGTGAATAACAGCCCAGATTATGAAGACTGTCATCATTTACTCATGCTGGGTTTTGTTGTTGTTGTTTGTTTTGTTTTGCTCTTGAGACCTGTATGATTCTATGGAAAAAGACATGTTGATGTTTGTGTGATCCGCAAAAGGTAGGAAAGTCATTCAGTTTTGAATCAACTTGGGAGTGAGTCATTTTTATTCTTTGTATAAATGCATGCATGCATCTATTTGTTTATTTATTTATTTATTTATTTAGTGGGCTATTCATTTAAATGTCATACAACGCCAATGTATGGCTTCAGAAATTATTTATTTGTTTTTAATTTTTTATGGTGCTTTTGCATCCTTTTTTGACAAGTTTAAAAGTTCCGGTTCCACTTTAGTGTAACTCTTTGGGAAAAAAACAAAAACAAAGTCAAGTCAATCTGTCAAAGTTGCAATTGAGTCACTCCGTCACAATGCTCCTTCACGACCAGGAAAATCTGAAGAAACATCTTTATGAGTCTATTGTGACTATGTAAGAGATGTATGTACGTTTATTTACACCATCAGATTAAAAAAAGAAATGCAATTTTTTTTTGCAATTTTGTAATTTACTATATCTCTATGCAAGTTTAACAAAACACAAAACATCCAGCACAATTTAGCGTTTTGCATTAGAAAAATATTAATTCTATGTTATATAGCCCAGAAATAAAATAAATTAATTATAAAAAATAAAAAAAAATTCCAATAATAATCATATGCATGACTAATGGTTATAAAATTATTATGTAAATAAATTATTATAAATGAATAAAAAAAAAAGCACACAAATAAAAACAGTTTGCATGTGAGGATCTAAGAATCCCCACCCACCACTATCTAAAACTATGATCATGACACACACACTTATTAATATAGATTATTGTTAAACAATCGCTGACTACAATATAAATATTTTCATTGTATGTGCCTTCATGTATCGGCAGATGCACATGAATAAATCATGTATTGCAGATTCGTTTTATTCATGTGTAGTATCAAGCAAACAAAGCTATAAACACTTGGCCTTAAAAGACATCCTTTTCTGTCTGTTTGATAAAGAAACGCTTTAAAGGGTTTGTTTGACATTGCAGCTTAGTTTCTTTATCTGTGTTTTTCAAGCCTTAACAAGTAAACAAAGCCCTTCTTTTTAAGTCTGCAGCAGCAGTTGATTCTTTCACACACATATACTGGAAAAAAAGGATTATCACAATCTAAATAAATAAATAAATATATAAATTTAAAAGAAAACATTTATTTATATCTGTATGTGTTTCTTACATTCCATATGAAGATATTTTTAGTCTTCTCAAACCTTATCCATGATCACGATGAAAAACTAACTGGTTGAATCCATCAAGGAAATCATTAAACAGGCCGCAGCACTCAAACCACAAATACTGAGTGGGTTACCCTTAAATTTGCTTATTTCCATAAATAAAACACCTAATATAATCACAGATATCAGGAGAAACCTCAGTGGGTTTATTTACCAAAGCAAACCACTATTTACAGCTTTTGGATTACATTCAAATTTTGCATCTCCTGAAAGCTGCATGTATTAACACATTGGTTATACAATAACAACTGTGTTACTGTTCTCACTCCAAATACCATAGTTAAAATAAGACTCTGACCAATACTCAATCCTGCTTTTCTTTCTTTTCTTTTTTTTTTACTTCCCTCTCATTGAGATTATGTAAACTGCAATCTGGCACAATATTTGGTGAATGTTTATGTAAAAATTTTAATCAAACGGTTTACGCCACTGGCTCTGACTAAACCACTGGATTCAGTCTGTCACTTTGGACTTAATGTTTAACTGTGCTATCAGCCTGAGGTCCTGTTCTGATGATACCCTTGCAGGATGTCAGACTGCATGATTTAGATAATTTATGACTCTCGGTCTCAAATGAGAAATTCAGAATTTTTTTTTTTTTGGAAGGAATAAAATCACAAGTTTTACCGTTCCTGTGGCTTGTTTCATAAAGAATTATGCCACTTAATTGTCTAGCCGTAAGTGTTTCTGAGCCTTCCTGTTTGTTATTTACATTTCAGAGCTAACACGCACCATATTCCCAGATTCGTCTGCAATTGAGTCAATCTGTCAAGTTGCAATTGAGTCACTATGTCACAATGCTCCTTCACGACCAGGAAAATCTGAAAAAAAACATCTTTGTGAGTCTATTGTGACTATGGAAGAGATGCATGTACCTTTGTTTACACCATCAGATTAAAAAAAATAAATGCATTTTTTTTTGCAATTTTTTTTTGCAAATTTTGTAATTTACTATATCTCTATAAAAGTTTATATTTTACTATTAACTTTATTTCTCGCAATTACAAAAAGAGTCTAGACTGCATGACATAAACTCAGAATGGTGAGATAACAAGTTGCAGTTATCTGTATTTATGTTTTTTTATGTTTTTTTTTTTCATATGATGCAAAGAAACTTCCATAGAAATATCTCAAGACAGATTTGCCAATAAAACATAATTTTCTAAACTGAACGGCATCTAAAAAGTAACTGGGAAACGTCTAGGTTACGAACGTAACCCACGTTCCCTGAAGGAGGGAACGGAGACATTACATATGGGAACTCGCATGAGAGACCGATCGTCTT
>JAUMHG010000033.1:5254624-5268732 GCA_032359395.1 Enteromius anoplus | reverse complement strand
TAGATTCTCTTCCAGCAGACTCGATGTCATTCAGACGAGGCTCCGAAAGCGAAAAGCTGCATGTGCAATCCAGCCGCATTCTCTTATACTCACGCTGTGATGAGATGCACCTGGCTGTGATTATTGCACGTCAATTGTCATTGGACTTTTCCAAATGACTCAAAGACGATCGGTCTCTCATGCGAGTTCCCATATGTAACGTCGAAGTGATTCGACTGAAAGGGTAACTATAAGTTACACACTGTAATTGTCCTGCGTTAAAACGGATGCAAGAAAAAATTATTAATTTCATGGAGATGTAAGTGTCAGTCGTAAGTGTCAAAGCAGGAGCAACAGAAAATAGAGCTCCAGTACACCTATTGCATAAAACACAGAAGCACAGTGATTAAAATGAGCATCTGTAATTATCAGGGAGTCTGTCTGATGTGTGGTGGTAACGCCATCTGTTCTTTATTTAGTGAGAATTGTGCTGGTGAGAAAGTGTCTTCTCTAACATCAGTGCCGCTGTCTGTATTTTGTATAAAAGGTTATGATTTTGCAGGGAAAATGCCCCAATTCTGCAACTTAACATCTTCAGCTATTCTGTAGAAAAGACAAGAGAAGGAGAGAAAGCGAAAATAAAGATATATACAGGGGCCGGAAAAGTCTGAGACAACCAGTGAAAATGCTTCTATTTTGCTTGATTTTTCATTAATTTGATACAGTTTCATTACAAATTATATTATGAGCATAATCATTTGGTTATAAAATGAACATTAATTTATGTATGCTTTGCTTTAGCACTGGAGCTGGCATAGACTGATTTCCGAAATGATTAGCTTTTTCTTGATTTTCTTGTGTTACAGTGAAAGCAAAAAACATCTAACCTTTTGTTCATGTGCAATTTCACAAATCTTCTTATTTCATTAGTCATTAAGAAAACAAAATGTAGAACTTTAATGACTTCTTATTTATTTTGCATGATGCTCAATAGTAAAATATTCTGTTTATTCCTTGGTTTAAATTAGACTTGAAATCACTGGTTTTCAGCATGGTCTTAGACTTTCTGTACTCCTTAAATATGTACAGAGATAAGGATATACAGTATAAGCAGTACCTCAAAGCTCCATGAAACGAATCCTGGCTCACTGATCAAATTGCATTATTCTTTGTAAAGCCTGGAATTATAGTGAACTGCATGCATTTTAGATGAGTGCACATGGGTGAGTGTTCTCTTAAAGTAATTCAATGTCCTTATGGTATATAAGCCTCTTAAAGCCCATCTCTAATGTCCTGCGATCTTTTCCTTGTTTCTTTAAATAGTTGCCACCACTGTGTATGTTTATTTTTTATTTTTTCTCTCTGATCTCCTGAAATAAAAAGTTAAATGTATATAGTCTTGCCAATTTTACATGTCCATTCTGAAAAAAAATAAAAATAAAAAAATAAATAATAATAATAATAATAATTTATTTGAAATTTACATTTATACACATCGGAACTAGTATATATACCATTATAATTTATCTCTTAATATTCTTAATATTACCCTTTAAAACATATTTCATACTTCATGAGCTAATGGCTAACTGTTTTTCTTGCCTTAGTTATAGATATTTACTTTGTGTAGTTACCACTTTTATCCAAATGAACAAAAGAGAAGCAAAGCAATAGGTTGAAGAACCATCAATTATTAGTTATTATACTCAATGGCAGATTTATTAGTCGGCAAACTAGAAGCAAGCTAGACAATGCAGATAGATAGATAGATAGATAGTTAGTACATAAATTAAAGGGTTAAGTAGACAGTCCTACACAAAGTCAGATCCCAGTCATTTCAGAGGACAGAAAAACTCTAGACAGCTAGGAGCTGCTGTGCTCTTGCCCACACAGGGCATGACATATGCCTCTCAATTTCTCTCTTTATTTCTCTTTTTGAGTAAAATCCTCACAGACTCAGTCAAGTGTCATTTGGTTTAAAAGGATATAGTGAGGTAATGCATACAGAAGGTCTGGTGTGAAGCGAGTCTTCCAGCTCTAGTCCCTCTGAACCGTGAAGAGTGCAATTGGTTACACATCCTTGGAGCCAGGCTATGCCTCCCATGATCCATTAGCGTATGTTCATTTAATTCTGCCGAGGTAATTAGAATCTATTTGACACCCCTAAGAGAAGGACTGCAAGACTTGCAGGATCCTATGGTAAAAAATAGCCCTAAAGCTGGGGGAAAGTACAGTGCATAACTCTTAATAAGTTCTAATGCAAGTTCAGAAGGAAGTTTATATTTGTGTGTGTGTGTATATGTTTGAGTTAAGAGGTGGTAAGACCTCAGACTGCACTCAGTTCGACCAATTTGTGGTGTGAATGTAATTGGATTCATAAATTTATGAATTAATTTCCATAGACGGTTATAAAATTAGCCACTGCATGCTGAATCTTTACCCCTCGCGGGTAGGTGTTTTATCTTTGGCCCCCGAGGCACAAATAAGTAAGTCTTTAATATATGACTCTATTAGACTAAGTCTTGGCAGCATTGTGTAAAAGCAGAATAAGCTTCAGGTGCATGATGTTGTAAAGGACAAAATATTCCCCATCTATCAGCAAAAACCTCAGCGGTAATTGATGGAGTCCTCTTTCTGCTCCACTTCCTGCCATTCTGCCATTGTCAGATAGACATATTTTGATGGATGATGTATTTTTCTGGACCATGATATATTCTTAACATACACTTTTCTTTCTTTCTTTTTTTTTCTTTTCTTTTTTTCCCCTTTCATTTTTTCACACTGGCTATTCTCATACTGAAGATGTCTCAAGGATGTCTGTGTGCATGCATATTTGCTTTATCTCGACTGTCTTTTTAATTTTATTTATATTTTATTTTTTCTAAAAAAGCACATCATAGTCCTAAAGTCTGAACTCTGAAATAAGTAAGAGTTGGCTTTATAAAAGAAAGAAAATTGTTGTATACCCCAAGGCTACATTTATTTGAAAGTTTCAAGAAACTACATGAAAGAAGTGCTATTGTGAAATATCATTAGACTTTTTTATATATTTAAAGAGATAGTTCTGGGGGTAGGCAAATAAACATCAAATTTTCATTTTTGGGTGAACTATCCCTTTAAAACCTCAAAAAATATGTCAAATGCATTACTAAAACATACTGAAAACTAACTATATGCATTTATAACAATAATCAGTCAATAATTACAATATCACAGTGTAAAAATGTTTGAGCTTGAGGTATGGACACTACAACTTTTTTCTTTCAGGATTCTATGATGATCAGACAGTTGGAAAAATAGCGTTCATTTAAAAAAAAATGTTCTCCCTTGACAATTAAAAGCATTCATTTCGTAAGAGTCAATTTAAGGTATCTTAATTACAGAGGTGGAACAATGTTGTCTAGTCCTAGTTACTTCTGTTGCTTCTTCAAGTACCTACAGCAGCATTTAGAACACATTAGGTGTGATCGTGTGCACATAGTATTTTCTGTGAGCATTCTTTAGTACAAAATTGAGTTTTTGTCCTGTTCATCTTGGATGAAACTGAAGTTGAGCTTAGTGAAATGCATTCTGGCAATGCCTTATCTGTGAAGGATACATGCTATGCTGCTTGAGAGTTCGGCCAAAATGAACATTTTAAAAGGCAGCACAATTTTGTTACCTACCGTTTCAAACAATGTGTGTCAAGAGAGTGCCTATGATGCCAGCTAGGTAGGTAGCTCTGCTGCTTTCGGAATATAGCTGCACATAATATTCTAATGTAACACTCACACACTGTTGAACAGAATGGAGAGCTTATAGCATCCTAAACAGACATTTAAGAGTTTTCTTACTTCAAACCGTTATCAAAGAACACAAAGATAATTATGATTTGACTGACAACATGCAGACAAAGAAAGCAGGGTTTGCATGCGACCGAAATCATTCAAGAAAGAGTTCACTCTCAAAGAAAATTATGACATTTATTCATCCTCAATGGCCTTCAAAAATTTCTTGACTTTCATTGTTCTGTGAAACATAAAAGCAGATATTTAGAGTGTTTTTTGTCCATATGACTACTACTGGCTCCTTCAAAGGTGATTCAAACAAGCGCAAACCGACATGGGAGGCAGGAGAACTAACAAGCATGTTTCAGCCTCAGGCTATTTAGTGCACCTTTTCAGACCAGAGAAGTAAGGCTTTCCCTGAACAGCTCTTCCTAGCCTGACTCTGTTACACTCACTCACTAACTCACTCACTCGCTGACAGGATGCAAAAAGTATTGCTTCATAGCTTGCTTCCATCACACTCATCTCTCTAAACTGCACATCCATTTGAGTCACAGCACCAATGTAATTGGTCCTACCCACACTACTCCAAGTGGCAGAGGGAAGAGCTAAAATGGATGCTAAAGGCAAAGTGAATGAGGTTTACTAGCACAGCTCTACCTAGAACTTAACTGACTCTCTAAACCATCCAGGTCAATTTGATTTAGGCTTACCATCCTGGATTCAGGCATCAACCTAGCTAGCAGCTCTTCATTGCTAGTGTGTTTTATACATGCAATACTTGTCAGTGGTGTCCGATGTTGTTTTTAGCCCCCTTGACTTAATTTGTAGGGCCAAAAACAATTAAGAGTAAACAAAGCGATAAGGGTATGGAACACCATGAGGGTAAAGTTGAATTTTAGAGTAAACTGTCGCTCATTTACCATGCCTTTTTTTCTTCTTCTTCTTTTAGACAGCATATCCATACCCCTAGGCCCCTACCTATCATATTTAGCCTTCTTTCTGTCTGTCTCATACTTCATATTAAGACAGGTGTCCAGTCTACTCAATTTGACTGGACAAGGATCAGCAGTGAATAGGAGACTGATGAGGGGCCCTTTGGGTGATGGAGTCCAGACACTCTCTGCTCACGAAGGTCTCTCCTGCTCTGATGTATGGTTAAACTGTCACAGGAATCAAAGTTGTGTCTGGTGGGTATTCAGAGTAATGGGTCACTCAGGTGAAGGGCACCAGTGTTTTATGGGTGGACGATGACAGCTCGGCTGAAGACAGACATGTGACATTGACAAAAGGGAAAGGAGGATGTAGTGTATGCTAGAGCTATATATTTCTCTCTAGATTTTTTCTCTTTTAGGCAGTTTAAGAATACCTCCTCTCAACGCTTGTCACAAGACGGATCAGAAACCCAGACAGGAGTCTGATTCATCATTCCGCACATAAATAAAACACGGCCTGAACTTCATGTTGTCCCAAAGCAGAAATGTGGATTCTGATCAAAACCATTCACTCTGGTTTCATTGGTATCTCTGACTCAAGAGAGCCACAGATGAAACTCTGTAGTAAAGGCTGATCTACCGTACCGGGATATTTTTTTTTTTCTTTTCGTGTCTGATAAAACGTGAATTTGCCCTTGACCAGAAGCTGCAGTGAAGAACAGAGGCAAAACAGGCCCCCATAAATACTCTGGAATTGAACAGAGGAGAAAAAAACACATATATCACAGTAGCAAAGAACACATTGTCATCCCCAGGATTCCAACAACCTCGGACAGGGGAAAACGTGGAGACTGCTTAACTGAGATCAGGGTCAGAGAGAATTAAATCCCCCTGTTGCGAGTCCATACACACACACATCACCTCAACACAAGCCATCTGTCCTCCAAAAGCATGGCAATCAGATCCATCAGGGTCTCCCAGGTCGCTATCTGCAGGGCAGCACAACCCACGTGCCCATGCCATCTGACATATACACTGAGCTCTCTCTTACTAACACCCAACTCTCTGCAAGAGCTGGCAAACAACAGGCCAGAGTCTTCGATGTGTGCATATAGAGTAGAGCATTACTGTATTAACTTGGGTTGTTGCTTGCGACCAGATCTATGCTGATCTATAAGGACTGAAGCAAGAGAAAATATGTTGCTGCAGTAACAGTGTATCAGAACTAGCATTGAGGTATACCTCACTAATGAAATATATATTTTTCCAGTAAGGTGGCTGTAGCTCTGTAACTAATATGTCTAATGAGTAATGATGTATTACAATCACATTGTATCGATTATCTTATTAATGTGTATATAATAGCATTATAATTGCATACATTTATATTTATGCTATTATAGTATAACTAGAAAGAAAGAAAGAAAATTGTTCAAATTATGAGTAGCTCACCACTTCCTCACCACTTATTTCAGAACATCTGCTATGAATGCATAAATTAAAGCATATGGATGACAACTCTATCTCTATCAGTTCATACAAGAAAAGGTGTTGACAATCAGTCAAAATCACAGTTTTGAACCTTTTTGATTTCAAGGCCCACCACTGGTAATGTATTTTTGTACCTTAAAGGGATAGTTCACGCAAAAATAAAATATACCCCATGATTTGCTGACCCTCAAGACATCCTAGGTGCATATTCAAATTAATACAATCAGAGAATATCTATCTATCTATCTATTGTGACAAGTCAGCTGCCTCCCCTAGCTGTCATTGACACCCCGTCCCTTATTCGCCACCCTTCACCAGGCTCCCGACAGGAGTGGGTGTGCGAGAGAGGAGGGGCGCAGTAACGAGCAGGAGGGCCAAGTAGGATGAAACCGCTAAAGATGCCACTGCCTCTCGCACCCCGGATCTGAGAGGGGAGCGTGTGAGGCCGCCGGACTCCGCCCCTTACCCAGACCCTTCTCCCTCAAACACTGCCTGACCTGCACTTCCCCAGCTCCCAAATGATTCACACAAACCAAATGATTGTTTTCAGAAGGCCTTTACCATTCACTGCCATTTTAAAGCTTGGAAGAACCAGGACATGTTTTAGTACAACTCAGATTCTATGAAAGATGAAAGTCACATACACCCAGGATGGCTTGATGGTGAGTAAATCAAGGGGTACATTTTATTTTTGGGTCCTGGCTGAGACCTACTTGGTTTAAATTAATAGATAAAGTATAAAGTCATAAGGAATTATTATGGGTAGAGGCACAGATCAATATACATTGCAAATCAGACTGTATTAATCATTTGGGCACCACAGCTCCATGTGTTTCAAGAATATATGAACTAACCGCTTTAGTTCTATTTTTAGGCCCTGCTTCCTCACACAGTAGTAAGTAGATCTATGCAGTTTTTAACCTCTAGCCAATCCCCAAAACCTGCAAAGACTCAAAATAACTTTCAGTTTCAAATTCCGGCCATCCTCAGTTCACTTCATCAAACATTAAGATGCTTCCAGGGGTGAGAGTACACATCCCTCAGCACTTTAGTGGTAACCACATTGGTCCATGATGAAGTCTGCTGTCCCTTACAGGCCACTATCCTTCACTCACAAGATGAACATCACGCCTGGGAAATGCTTTCCTGTCAGTGTCGATGATGGATGTCAGAGTCAGTTGTACTCATTAAGACAGGTGGTCTTCACCTCAAGGCTCAAAAGAACCTACAGACAGTATATGATGCGTTTCTCCTTCACCTTTGACATGGAGCATTAGTCAGTCAGTGACAAAACCAGTGTGAGGATGGAGCACAGTGACATTTCAGTTACATAACATTAACATGCCCTGAGCATTATTACTCTAGTGTTAGAGGATGTTGAACTTCTGTAAAGCCCTATGATTTTAACAGCGCTATAAATGCAAAACAAAATTGTGGGGAAAAAAGTAATTTATAAGGAAATCACTGTCACAGAATTTGGCTTTCTTTTTTTCTTTTTTGGAATTCTTAAAGAGGAACAGAGTTTATTTAAAGTGTAACTATTATGCTGCTCTTTACAAGATGTAATTTAAGTCTCAGGTGTCTCTAAAATGCATCTGTGAAAAAAAAGAAATAATTAACATACATTTTTAAATGCAAATGAGATGCAATCCCTGACCCCCTTTCCAAACGAGGGCGGTGACTTTACAGCTTGCGCTTTGGATATCCTTCCAAAACAATGCATCTGCTTGGTACTACTACTACTATAAAAATATGCTTTATGGAACATCACACAATCAAATTTGATGATAAATTTGAATTAAATTTGAAACAAATAAAAGAAAAACAAAACGAAACGGATTGGGCCCTGTCAAAATTTGTTAAACTGTGAATATTTGATAAATTTAATCAATGAGACATGCTGTTTGACAACACAAATTCAATTACACCATTCAAGTGGAATCCAAATAAAAATCATTCTAATTCTTTGCATTTTAAAATGGCAGTATTACTTACAATAACCTTATCCTTATCAAGAAGATTAAAGCACTCTTTCATACAATGACAGCTGAACCTCTGATATTCCAGGGTTAACTGTCTAATAACAGATAGTTGAATCACAAAGAAAGAGTTTTATTGTTCAACCAAAACCTAAGCTAAAGAGCAACTTTAATGGTCCAATATGGATCCAGTAATATGAAAGATGGCACCAATTAGCGATGGCATTTAGCCTCATTTTGTCTCTAATTCATTTGTCTGGCAGAAGCTCCTTGATAGAGTTTGTTCTTTTAGTAGAAAGCACTTGGCCGCTAAGACTCTTTGCTGTGTCATTGAAACATTTTATGCAGCCCTAAGAAGGGAGTGGAGAGGACACATTAGGGATAGATCGATACTAAGTAAATATATAACCATGTCAAAACACAAACAAATCCTCTTCATCAAGTTCTTTGCAAAGGCCAAGATCCACACGAAACACCAGCACTCTACAAATGATGAAAACATGTTACCAATGAGCCATCACAGCAGCTTAAATGGGTTTTTATTGTACAATATACTAAATTCCTGTGTCATTGTTCTACATATGTATAGTTTTCCCTCAGCTGCAACATCTACAGTAGGACTATCTATTCGCATCTCAAGAGCATCATGCTGCAACTGAATGACAGCGTTGTGGCTGCTTGCCTCATTTCACGTCACTATGACTGTGGATGCTGAACAACCAATTAAAATTAATCTTAGACTAAGTTGCATTAACATACTGTTAAAATAAATTAAGCATTGATATGAAGGAGGAACACCATGAATCCAAACATCCAAATGAAATTTTAAATGAGGAAATTTGGTAGCTAAGCTCAGAGCTCGATTGAACACCACAGGGATCGAGACTCTAATCTTCGTAATAATTACCTGTTCGTCTAACAAATAGTTCTTACTTTTAATGCAACCAGACAATCATGAAGTGCTTTATGCTTTTACCCAGAGCAGATGAATAAAAAATGGTTACAAGCTATTACAGTTTCTATGAACACAATAGCAATACTGTTATAATCTAAAAGCAAATAAAATATTTCACATGAGCACTCAGTATCTAAATCGTCTCAACATGACACAATGTCACTTATGTCATTGTCATGTGGCCTTCCCTTCAGTTTTATCTGAGATCATCATTAATTAAAATTCAAAAACAAAGTGAGTGATCACAGAACAGATGACACGATAAAAACTATCAAAAAAATCAGTCTTTACAGTTGTTTACTGTGACTTGCATTTGCAAATATGCAAATCTTCATTATTATTAAAGCACTGGTGGAATCTAGAGCTATATGCACAATCATTTACATATTCTCTTGTTAATTAGAGTATAAACAGCTTCTCTGACGTGAGGTTATGTAAGACCTGTTTCACATAGCACACATATGCAGCTTGCAAGTGAAGCAGAAGCTTAACTGCAACAGCAGATTTACACTGCGTACAAAAAAAGGAAAGAAAGAAGAAAAAAAAACGAACTTTGAATTGTTTGAATTCAGACAGGTTAAACAAATAGAGGGGGGAAACATTGCAGTTAAGATGGAAAGATGATTTCTCACTCTGTAAGTATCTGGTCTCATTCACTAATAATGCATGGATTATTTTAATATTGAATCTATGTACGTAACTTCTCATGAAAAATGTTGTACTGACTTTTGAATTGCTGAGGAATTTCTGAATTTAGTCATTTGCATAAAACACACCCAAACCATATCCAACTTTTCTACACTACCTTTCCTTTACAGTTTGATTAGTCACTCCCGGCAATCATATAGTGCTCTCTAAAAATATGTTCTAATCTAAAGACGCAAGTAGCAAGGCCTCTGAGTAATGATAAGTGTTACACATTCACACAAGCTGACTGCACATACACACGTGTTGATATACAGAGAAACCTCACGTATAAAGAGAATACATAAATAAATAATTAATTAATTAAAAATCACTGCGCTCAACCAATACTTACCAGTTCATAGATTAGAAAAAAATACAGTTTATAATTACTTCAATTGAAAAGAGCTGGATCAGCACTCACTTAATTTAACTTTTTTTTTTTTCAGATTAATATTACACAAAAAGCACAAATGGGTCTTCAGGATTACGAAACATTTCAGCACTAGGCCTTCCTCAATAAATGTTATCACTATTTTTATTATTATTATTCTTTTATTTGGAGTAATTTGTTATGAAATATAATCTGAGTATTACATCTGTTTAAACACGAAAAAAATACAACAACTACTAAAGTAGCATCAAAAAGTGCATTTTTTGGAAAATAAAGATGAGATTGAGTCATAGTTTGCGAAAACATTTGTATGTTGATTTCATGGACAAATTTGTGCATACACACATTTTAATGAGATGTATTACTGTTTAATCAGCTTTATTCTCAGAGAAGAATTCATTCCTCAGATAACAGATTTAAATTAACTTTTGCATTTCATTTTTTTTCAGATTGTGTGGCCATTTACTGAAGATAACAAAACAACTGAAATGCCATCAGTTTAAGAAGAAAGCCTGCTAAATGTCAAAGCATCACTTACAGTCACGCACTGCATTATTTTTTAACATAGATACTGTATAAGCAGATGTGTCAGCATATCACATGAATTAAACTCTTTGATAGATGAGGAATTGATGCTTAAATCTTCAGATATCATATGTATTTAAATCTGAGTAGAGAGCAAAGGATTTATGACATTGAAGGCTTAGACTGCTCTCTTTCAGCTTGAGTTGCTAGAAAGCTCCATGTTCCACTACGTTCTGTTTTCCTTCCTTCTTTATCTAAGATTTGCTATGGATGGACGACATCTGCTCTGACAGGTCTCAGTTTCAGCTCCTCGGGCAGATACCTGCTTCAGTGAACAGCTTGGTATCGAATGTAATTCAAGCGTCCATTCTGAAGGATCCACAGAGTGCCCTTGGCCTAAAAAACAACCAGCAGATGGATTAACTAAACAGTACGCCAAACTGAGCAACACTGTAACCCTAAGCATTGTTGTGAAAGAAATCTCATGGTTTCTAAATTAGATCTCTTGTCTTTCATCGCAGCATGGTGGATGTAAATGTGTTCATGTGTATCATTTAGATAAAGCAGAAAATAGGGAAAGACATGCTGTTACAGGATTTCCTTAGTCTTTTCTAAACATCATCCGGAGAACAGCTGTGGCACAAATCTGCTCATACATACAATTACAGACAGTAATAAGCGCTCATCTAACAGTATGGTCTTTGGTCAAAGTCTGATGTAAAATACTCAATCAAGATAAATTTTAGAGTACTAGAGAAATCCAAGCCCTAAAATTACTCTCCAGTTCACGCTTAGTCATCAGACAAACATAAGATGTCTACCAATACGGTGAATACGCATATTTATAATTTCTAAAGCATTTGATCTGTCACCTGCAAAATAAGCAACATTGAGAAACAGCTGTGCACTTACATGGAAGAGCAGGGCCATCCACACAAAGCAGCACTAATATATATATATGTATATATATATATATATATATATTAGGGTTTTTCTTTGACTTAAAAACCCAGACCCCCTCTGTAATCTGTAAACTGGTGTTTAAACCCATTGCCTTGCATATGTAGCTGCAATAAGTATAGTATATTTGGAGAAGCTTATAATATGCACTGCTCATGTTGACATTCTGAATATCGACTTATAGTGAAGGCCTTAATCAGATCCAAGCTCATGTAATTAAAATCATTCTCAGCAGGGATCATCCAGTAATTAGTGTCAAGCCATTAACGTCCCTTTATATGTCTGTTAACAGCATATTTAAAACATTTCTCATGAATTCTAATCAGACCACCACATCGAAAACAGTATGCATAATTTAAAATTAGCCAAAAGTGCAAGACGGGAAATGAACAGGGAAGGAATGGGGGTCTGAATGATGATTATGTTAATAAGGCAAGTGATGTCAAAGAGGACAGTCATGACAATCATTCTAATTAGAGCAAAACAGCAGTATCTTTGGGACCTTTAACCCCAAGAACTAATTTAAAACATAAAAGAGCACAATCCATTCAACAGCTTTTCGATGTTTTCTACATGATAGTTTTTAATTGTTTTACTTCATAAGCAGCATTTTTACACATTCATACTCTTTTTATATCTCAATACATCTAATAGCATAATCCATTTTAATCTGCTTTACATATATCAGGCCAATAGGCTAATGAAGAATTTAAATGAAGGCAAAATGGAAATCTGCCACTGTAATTTCCCAGTTCTTAAAGTAATGGTTCACCCATCGAAATCTGGAGAGATTTAGTAATATATAACTTGCTCATCATCGGATCCTCTGAAGTGAATGGGTGCCCTCAGATTGAGAATCCATCCATAGTTGTTTCTTGATTGAGTTTTTTGCTTCACATGACATTAAGTGATTGAGTCAAGTCTCGTTGATTATTGTGACATTTATCAGCTGTTTGGACTCATCAAACATTCTGACGGCACCCATTCACTGCAGATAATCAATTGGTGAGTTTGTGATGTAATATTGAATCTTTCCAAATCTCTTCCCCCCCTACATCTTTGAATTGCCTGAGGATTATTACATTTTCAACCAACTGTCATTTTTGACAAATTATTTATTTATTTAATTATATTGAAATATCTGCTTCTGATCACATCCATAATGCCCCCAAAATGCTATACATCTCATTATGCTGTACATTAATCAGTGTCTCTTTGGAGTGTCACAGCCCTAATGTGTTTCTAAGAACAGCTAGAACAATACATATTGCAGGATTGTCTAATTTTAAGTGAAAACTCATATTTCATCAAGCTGCATTGTTCTAGTGCATTGGTAAATCCCATCGCTCATGAGATTTCATAGTGTGGTCACATGACCATTTAGCAGCCAAGTCCAGCTGAGCCCATCACATTTTCCCTCCACTTTCATTTCCAAAGCACCTATGTACAAATGTGAGAATGTCTTGATAAGAGCATTTAAGTAATGTCCTCTGACAGAGGCTTAAGTGTCTGTACTAGATAAAGAGAATAACCTTTGATGTAAAAGTGGTAGCCATCTGAAGCTACACAAGATATCCTGTGGAGAGATAAGGTTCTCAACACAGCCTGGTCCTCATTCAAAAGTAAATGAAGCGGGAAGTTGCGGGGTTGGAGGGAAGAAAAAAAAAAAAAAGGTTGCATTTTTAACATCATTGTTATCAAACTAAGCATTTTTGCTTTCATGGAAAGGTAAAATTTGGAATTTTGTGCAACAGCACATTTGGCAACACATCACTGTGTTGCTATTGTCCCTCCTTCTCTGGGAAAACAAAGAGGATCTTTTTTCACATAACTAGCCAAATGCAGTTTATTTAACACTTGGCACTAATTTAACACTTGGCACACTTTAGAAGCTATTAGAACTGCTTGTTTGGCAAGCTGTGTACTTGAAAAATTGACATTATTTTACAGGTATGTTCACAAAAAAGAAAGAATAACCATTTCTGACAACAAGACTTTACCAGTGTAAAGTAGTGTAACCATATCGGATACGATGGGTGTATCTTAAAGTTATTCACTCAAAAATAAAAAAAAATGTGATTAATCACTCAGACTCAAATTCAAATATTTCTGGATGCATTCCGAGAAGCTTTCTGACAATAAATTTTTGTAGCCAAGATTTTTTGTATTGTTTCCAGCTAAAATATCTAATAATTCTTAAAAATGGTATTAGAGATTGATTTGTTTCCAGGGGGGAGGGCAAAATTAAGTGACTTTTTGCTTAGATAAACTTAAGCTAAATAAACTTCCAGTGGGGTATTGTCACGAGCGCGTCGGTGCGTGGAGCTCGCGCTCTCGCTTCCTCGCAGAGCGAGGCACGGCAGGCAGGCAGGCAGAACTCGGAGACAGGATAAACTAAACTGGGTTTTTTAATAAACGAGAAAACAAAGAAACGCGCAG
>JAUMHG010000033.1:5207164-5241522 GCA_032359395.1 Enteromius anoplus | reverse complement strand
GGGGCAAAATTGCCTTTGCCTCACCCCTTGGATACTTTTTGCTGATTGACCGACACTGCTCATTTACTGGACTATTCTTGTGTCTTGCCTCTGACATACCAGCTCACCGTGTTGCCGACTCTGTCTATTTGGCCATGTCTTTCTATAAAGCTCACACATGGATCCGCACGTCCCCATCTAATCCGTTATAATAACCTTCTGAACAGGAGTGTATAATTAAAAAAATAGATGGAATTGGGAAAAAAAAAAAGAAAAAAAAATAATAATAATACTTCAGAGCCCATTATAATACTGTCTTTACAGAGAAATATGACAAATATGACCTTTACAATGAAAGCCAAGCATAGACATCCACATTTTTAAGGGCAGAATTAGGGTTGATATGCTGTATTCTTTTAAGGTTCTTAAGACAAAAGGTATTGCAAAAGTTAAATCTTTATCAGCAATGAGACAAATAGAAAAAAGACTTTGTTAGTTCCACATGTATTTCAACAATCATTAAAAAATAAATAAATAAAACTACAACAACCATTTTTAATGTTTGAAAGATTCATGCTACACTGAAATATTATAAAATGGAGGATTTTCAACAAGTGGCTCTCAAGGTAGCCTTCCTTATCAGAGCTGCCAGACCCTCTCACAGGGCCACGATGATTCAAAATGTCTGAATAATCACTACAAGAGGGTTTGCATCATCCGGAGAGGATTCTGCTCATTTATATAAATCCTAGAGGTTTGCGTTTCTAAAAGCCATTTGAGGTGTGTGTTTATGTGTCAAAAGGGAAACGCCAGTTGGGGCTTGATCTGTCTTTAATTAGGTTTTGTTTTTATTCTTTTGGTACAGGCAAATCAGCTTTCTCACCCGCCTTGGGCATCAGTGCCATTCGGAAGAAGCTTGTTTGCTTATTGTTTGTGTTCTGAGCTGATTGTAATGGGAAGACGTTAACCAGTGCTGCATGCGCTGCATGTGACACGCTTTGAAGACTCCCCCTAGGCAGTCACCTCAATTTCTCAACCTAAACCTCCTTTCTCATCCATCTTACCCTTTACCCTTTTTTTGGATCAATAGAGTACAAAAATAACACAGAATTATGAGACAAAAAAGCTACAAGAATATCAGTCCTTGACCGAGTACATTGTAAACGTGTTGACCTACAACTCTAAAAAGCTATTTCTACCTGTGATTAAAAAATATAAACTATAGTTTGGTTTGTATAAATGGATTTAGGTTGATTTAATGATATTAAATACTACATTTTTTTAACCTAGCAGTTGTTAAAAAAAAGTGTATATATATATATATATATTTAAGGTAATGAATTGCGAGATACCTAGAGATGGCCATCCCGCTTCCCTACTTAATAAACTGTGAAATCAGGAATTTCAAAACACTTTGGAGTAGTATTTACACAGGAGGTTCAATCATCTCTATAAAAAAGCAGTAACAAAAGGTATGAATATTTTAACTTGGATCTGCCCATCTTCACATGAATCACTTCAGGCAGGCTGAAATCAAAACTTTTCTCAAAGAATATGCCTGAATTTTGCGCTCACTTCTATGCCGTGGCTCTACCGTCCATAACAATGAATGTTATTTATTCTATTCCCTGTTTTTCATGTCGTCTCTCCTGTTTTCTGGCAACCTCTTCTGCCCTTCCTCTCCTAGTGTTGACATGCTATCTTTAATCTACTCAATAGTCTGTGATCCCTCACTCCTGTCCACTCTAACTCTCAACACATTTACCTGCAGCAGTCCTCCACTGACCTCTCCTGCCATTACCTTACATCAACTCTGTTTTTGTGCAAAAGAAAGCAAAGTCATTAGAACTACCACGAGGCCACAACAAACAACTCTGCCTTTCGGCAATTGAGGACGGCATGACATGCCCACAGACACACAAGCACATTTGCACCATTATTACTGTGTCATTATTCTGCTATTGCTTAAAATCCAACCCAAAAAAGCCCTCTGTTTCTCATTCTCTGTCGCTCCTAATCTCTCTATTTTTCTTCCCACATGCAAGCATTTCAAAGGACCGCAGCCCATTTGGCCTTCCTCCCCTGGGCTGTGCCTGTCCTTGCCCTGCAGTGGAGACTCAACTCACAAAGGCCTCAGGGAAACTGTAGAAGCCTTCCAGGCCAGACAGACTGACAGAGACAGAAGTGAATAGGATAAAGGCTCTGCAGAGATTGACCCACTGCAGAAGGGTCTATTAGCGTAAGCTACTGTCTGTTAAATGACTCTGAGGGTGATTTGGGCAGGTTTTTAGTGTCTTGCTTTACAAAAGCCAGAGTGAGATTCTGCAGAACTCTCTGCAGTACAGTTTTACGGTTATGGACAGTAAAATTTCAAGAAGCAGATTTCCGATGTGCATGTCTACTAGAGTGTCAGCAAGAAATCAGTTAAGCAGGGAACTTTAATCTGATTGGCTACATTCACACTCAGTCACTGTTTAGGAACAGCAGCACTGTTTACTAACAGATGTGAAGCAATCGAATTGAACTGATCATACTTACGGTCACATATAATGCCTGTAACTAATGACCTAAGTTTAAGAGGCTGGCTCACTAGATAGAATTAAAGACAATGCTATTTTACAGACACAATCTAAAACTTGGTATATATCACTGTTCTAAAACTAGACCTGATTTACTAAACCGAGCGAATTAGCGTAATTCCATAAAAGTGCTGATGGGAGAAATTTTTTTTTTAAAGAGATGGCTAGAACAAGATCCCTGCAATACTTAGATAATTCAGCCAAAACAATAATAAATAAATAAATAGTCGTTTCTTGAAAATTGACAAAAAATAAATAAAAGAAAAGCTGTTCAGTGCTGCTGTGTGAACACAGCAATTGTGATTTTTCATGTAGTGCTGCATACAGTACATAAATACTTCATCATGACAAATTGGAACTAAGTTTCCCATAATGTGCAGAGATGAAAAGTAAAGTGCAGATACAGAGCCATTGCTGTATTATGAAGCACATCAGCAGTCTGATCACGTTGCCATGTGTGTGTGTGAGAGAGAGAGAGAGAGAGAGAGAGAGAGAGAGAGAGAAAGAGAGGGTCATGTGCCAGTGACACATCTCAGTTCATTCTAACAGCCTCAACTGGATCATCGGCAGGCCACATGTGCCCCACTGCAGATGAAGCAATTACTATGAAAGTCACACACACACACACACACACACACACACAGTTACAAAAAAAAAAACAAAAAAAAAAAACACACACACACACACACACACAAATGCATGCCCATGCAGCCTATACAAAATGAATATAAATAAACACCCATGCAGTCGTATTACTTCCCACATGATTATGACACTAACAACCCTGTTATGCATATCACACTGTTGCTGTACCTTGTATCTCAAATGTGTCTACAGTACATATGTTCAGCCACAATTTTTGTTCTCTACCAAGCCATTTGAAGAAAGGAGTGTATGACTTTCTGCAAACAGTATTTTCACACCGGAATGCCCCTCTCACCCTTGGCTAATCAGTGAGCATGTGTCTAAAAGCTGGATAAAGCCATTACAACACTAGGTCTAAAAACAGCTGAGAAGAAAATCTGTCTCGCTGGTGGCGGACTGGGCATGGGCCAACTAGACAGCAATCTGTGCAGTGTACACACACACACACATGCTGCAACCAAGATACCTCAGAGGTGTTAAAATATGACTTCTGTTGTGGAGAAAGGGCTCTCGCTCTCTGAAGAAGGGGTAGAAAAGGGAAATGATCCTGCAATTTTATATGCTTGAGAACATGTTCCAGTCTTACTTTACCCTCCATCTAGGCTCTGCTTTTCACTGCCACCACACTTCAAACTGTTCTCCATAAAGACGGAGACAGCCAGACACTTTCGAATTTCTCCATCACCTTCATGCTGAGCACTGTCAGGCTGAGAAGCAGAAACATGTTTAACAAAGGCCTCGCTCGCACTCTCTCACTCCTATCCTCGGTTTTGCTGCTGCTTTCCTCTCTTTACCCCAACTACTGTCTTTTCCTGCAGTGCACACTTTTGCAGAGGCCTATACTCTTTCCTCCAACACATCTAAATATAGCCAGCCTCAAAGAGAGCTATGGCTGATAATGAGTTGAAAGAACAGCTGAAATAGAAGACTGCGAATACAACTATGATCCTTCTTAATATTTACCCACTACGTCCAATAGAAATAAGACTCTGAAAGACTGAGATTCTTAAATGTAAATTATTAATCATACTACAGTACATCCTACTGTAACATAACTGTACTGGAATAAATGGTAAAAGAAGGAGTTTATGAATCCAGAGTGGATGTTTAAACAGCACAAATTCTGAATTTGAATTCTAGCAATGCAGGAACATTTCTTTCTTTTATTTAGAAAGTACTAAATATGTCCTTCTCGAGTCTGTGGAAGATAATTAATATGTTTTATGTCATATTATTATTGCGTTTCAGTTTTGTTAATTGTAATAAAGGGATGACAGATCAAAGTTAAAGATAAAAAATTTAAATACAGTACAAATTTAGTAGAAAAAAATTATAATAATCCCTTGTTAAACTGCTAATTTCTTAATATTATCAGTTAGGTAGTTGTTAAGTTTAGGTATGGGTAGGGGTTGGGGTTGGGTAGGGATGTACTAATAAATGGCCAGTATGCTAGTGATACGCATGCTAACAAGCAGCTAGATATACAGTAGTGTGAATGTAAACTACAACTGAAAATATAAAAAATAAAATAAAATAAAAAGCTCATTTCAAATATCAACATATCAATATCTGAACTCATTAGGGACTTTTTCAAACAGGAAAAAGATTCATACGAAAATAATAAATATTCTACATTCATTTCATGACCAATAACTGCTTGCATAGAATTAAACTAGGTCTTATAAAACATTTACATAACGTTATATCTTCTTTTTATTCAACAAATAAACAAAATTAATTTTAAAGTATGTTATTTTTTTAGGCCTGTGACCCTTTTATTTCTTAGCTATTCCAAGATCATGAGCCACTTTAACACATGTGTATATCTTTATTCCATGTGTAGGAGGGTGAATATAAAACAGGAGGTCAGCAAGATACTCCATAATCAAAACCATCCACCATTTAATGAAAAACCAATGACTTACCCAGCACTCCCAGCCTATAGTTCAGGGTCACCACGATTACATTTCCGTAGCTGGCCAGAATGCTGCCGTCAATCATGTTGCCTGTACCTTCCATGTAAGACCCACCATGGATGTAAACCATTACAGGTCTCAGACCATTTTCATCATGGATGTCTGCAGGAAGATCAAACAAAACAAAATATAATCTGAGCAAACAGTAAAGATTTTTTATATTTGTAGGATGATTAAACAACCCTTTCTCGCCAACCGCTAGTGGCCTGACAAAAGCACTGGCAGTTTTTCCTCAGTAAACGAACATCAGTAGAACACATTAGGCTTTACACTTTGACAAGCAAATCCAATAGTAAAATTCCAAATGAGAAGATCAGACAAATATCCCAAATTAAATAGCTTTTTTTATACCATTCCCAAGCCGCATTTTCATTGAAACTAATCCTACCTCGGCGAGATTCACCTCAAGATGTGGCTCATGCACAGGGAAGTCCGTAATTGCTGCAGATGAGTTGGTTATTTGTGGGGCTCTCTTGTTCTGATTAAAGCCCCTGATTAGTACATGTGTAGGAAGCTGATTATAAAACAGGAGACATGAAGCCCTAGGATGAGGAAGTCTTTGATAACATATCACAAATTGCAGGCAGGCTTACCAGACTATAGATTTTTCACATCAGATATCTAATGGTATTGAAGAGAACAACAAATGTAGATACAGATGAGTTCTCTTCTTTAGTTGCAATAAAACACACACTAAAACTTTCTAGACGAGTGCTTTTACTGCAGACGCTGAACAATAATATCAACAAATGCATCTTAAGGGTGGCTGTAAACCACTAGTTTATATTTACACTTAACGGCCACTTTATTAGGTAGACCTTCTCAACTGCTTGATAATGCTAATATCTATCCAGCCAATCACATGCAGCAATTCAGTGCAGATTAAGCATAAAAACAGCTAAAAGGATTTTATAGGCCTTCACAAAACTTAGCAAAATGTTTAAATGCAAGCATTCCTGTCAAATGTAATGTGCGATATATTTTACACTTTTAACCCAAAGGAGAAGATCAACCCTCCATAACACTTTAAAATCAGCCCAATTCCATGCCAACAATGTGGATTTGGCAACCCTGCATTCAACATGAGCTGCATCCAAGGTGATTTAAGTACTCCATGTACTGATAGCGGTTCCCTGGTATGCAAAAATTATATTCAGTTTTAGAATGTTCGCAGGAGCAGGCAGTAATTATCAGAAATTTAGCGGGACTGGGTTAAGAAAACAGGGCTTAAATACAAAAATGCACACAATGAATGGCGACTTTTGGTAAAAAGCAAAAGCTGAATCCTGGACATTTTGGGCAAATTAGAAATCCCAGCCAGACACATTTCTAGGTCGGAAACAAATTTGGGGAAAAAAATGTATGGTCCACCCTACATTTTGGTTTAGACAATCTACTGAAGCTGAACTTGAATCAAGCATCAGAATGGGCAAGAAACTTTGAACACAGCATAGTTGTTGTTACCAGACAGACTGGTCTGACCATTTAACAAACTGCTGATCTGCTGGGATTTTCATGCACAACCATCTCTCGGGTTTAAAGAGAATAGTCAGAAAATGAGAAAATTTCCAGTGACCGGCAGTTCTGTGGGTGGAAATGCCTTGTTGATGCCAGAGGCCAGAGGAGAATGGCCAGACTGGTTTGAGTTGATAAAATGAGAACAGTACTGAAACTCAAATAATCACTCGTTACAACCAAGATCTCTGATAGCATAACACATCAAACCAGCAGAAGACCGGTCTGTCAGCTAAGAACAGGAAACCGAGGCTACAATTTGTACAGGATCACCTAAACTGGCAATACAAGATGGAAAAAAAGGTTGCCATTCTGTTAAGTCTTGTTTTTTTCAGTGATTTTCATATGGCAGGGTCAAAATTTGGTGTAAACAACATAAAAGCATGGATCCCTCCTGCCTTTTATCAATGGTTCAGGCTGATGCAGCTGGTGCTGTAATGGTGTAGGGGATATTTTCTTGGCACACTTTGGATAACTCAGTATCTCTTAAGCAATGTTTAAATACCTACCTGAGTACTGTTGCTGACCATGCCCTACCCTTTCTGAACACATCCAGCAGGATAATGCTCAAACTGGTTTCCTGAACATGACAATGAGTTGACTTAACTTAAATAAAATAGATTTGATCTCACTACAACAGAGCACCTTCAGGATGTGGTGGACCAGGAGATTCACATCATGGATGAGCAGCAAACATATTTGCAGCATCCGTCTGATCCTTTCATGTCAATATGGACATATGGAAATGTATAAGGAATGATTCTGGCACCTTGCTGAATATATGCCACAAAAAATGAAGGCAGCTCTGAATGCAAAAAGTGGTCCAAACTGATCCAAGCAAGGTGTATTTAATAAAATGGTTGGTGTTGGGTGTTTATATATACATTCCACAAAAGAAAGAAGGTCATGCAGATTTGGAATGGCATGAGGGTGCTTAAACTAAATCTAAATTTGTGGGTGAACTATTTGTTTAAGAATTTAACTTTTCTGAATATTCATAAAAAACACTGTCGTAATAAAGACTTAACATTGAAAACTTCTCAAAGAAGAAGGAAAAAAAAAAAAAACACTGGTAACATACAGGTCATAACACTGTTGTTTTTAGGGTACATAATCAGTGTGCATCTTTAATTAAGTGTGTTTTAATGCTCTGTGGTTTGCACTGTTACTCTTATTAGGGTAATGTGTATACTAATATTTCATCAAACAGCTTCCTCAGCCTGCTGAAAACAGCTGATGGAATGAGAGCTAATGGCTTCAAAAAGGGGTTATGACATTTGGTGTGTGTGTTTGCATCCACAGCTGTAAATAAACACTGCAAACGTCCTCCTCTCAGTGGGAGTGGTATATCTGCATTAGAAACGCCCTTGTTGGCTTCTCAGACTGGAGTGGAGTCCAACAGGGGTACAGCGTAAGACCCAGAGTAATTGGTATTCAGCCAAAGCCACATCACTGTACTTTGATTATTGGTTTCTGTTGCATATGGCTTCATTAACTGCTTAGAGGTGGTGCACAAACACGTAGACACATACACACACACCCAGCGTGGTTTGCTGCAGCGCTGGCACAATACTACAGCGCCTGTGGGCAGGCGAGCAGAATTAAAGGCAAGTCTGTGTATCGTTCTCCCCCGCAAAGGAAAACAGAGAGAAGGAGAGAGAGGGAAACAGAGTGAGAGAGAAAGAGAAAGAGAGGGAGAGCTGGAAAACAACCCATCGTGACAGGTGATTAATCTCGGTCGGGTTCTGAGTGGGCGCCAGGCAGTGCACTAATGCGAGTGCATCTATTTTGCAGCTCTTTGCTGGTGTACAACTTTCAGCGTTGCAGCGCCTGTATTGCGCTGGACCATCAGCAAGGCCAGAACCTCCTGTCTAATACTCTCAACCAGGCAGACTAATAGCTGCGCAAGGGCTTCTCGTTTAGTGGAGATGTTACACAAGCATTGTGTTGATGTTTAAGATTGTATACCGGTCTAGGATTACCTATCCTGACCCATTACTACCAACGCTGGCAAAACTTTCCAACCACGTAATTGGAGAACTCTATTATGGAGAATCCTAACTGACAAACTTGACCCAGTAGAAGCAGTTTATGAACTAATTTTGTGGGCTTCTTCCAAGAAAACAATTTAAATCATTCATTGCCACAGCTATTGGAAGGAGAACTATCCAGAAACACATTACAAGAATGGAGTGCTGCCATGAACTTGTTTAAAGTAGATGCCGATACACATCTTAAGGCTCTTCACATTGAAACCTATAGATCATGGAGACATATTGCAGGGGCTGTTAGCCAAGAAGGCAGCACATCTAAGCACATTTTGCATCCCAGGTGTGTTGAAACTTAACTGGCATTGGAAACCTGCGAAGTTGGCAAACATGTTGGCCCTTGGGATTTATGAGTTGGGGGGCTGTTCACCCAGAATGAGTTCTTGCATGCAAAAACAGCTACTGCTGTCGCTGTGGAATGGAACCAAACATCCGAATGGATTTTTTCAGCTTTTTTCAAAAGAAAAGTCATTCACGGTAATAATCTCATCAGTTATGCACTCCATAGGAATTTAACCACTTTCTGTTTTACAGTTTCTGCAACAATTACTTTAAACTTGCACATTTTCAAGATTTCAAGTTTATCCATAAAAAGTTTATGTTATAGGACTGTAATGAAAGTGCACAGATGGAGTGGCTTTGATTTTCCTCATTGCAAACAAACGTTATGGTTAAAGGGTTGCTTAACCCTTAATTGATAATGCCAACCTGAACTCATAAAAAAATAAGTAGGTCTACCTATTTGTGTAACACCATTTTATGTACCTAACTGCACGTTTCGCCACAGTTTCAAAGAGAAATGTCCTCTTAATGGTGCTAAAACACAGCTTCAATACGTTACCTAGGCACATTTTTATTACGTTGACATAGGTAAGTATTACTGTTTTTTTTATTATGTTGCTTCACTTACATATTGTAACAGTTCAGAATGCAAATATCCGGGAACTGTCTATCATGTTGGATATATGCCCTACATCAAATCCCACCCTAACCTAACCAACAGTGTTAAAAAATGCTAAATTAATATAAAAAAAGATAAATATAGATAGATATGACGCTGGATATATGTGTTGCTAAATTTTGCAAATCTCTCAGAATATTATAATTTAATAGTTTAATAAATAAAGTTGTTTTAAAAAGTCATAATATGATAAGTAGTTGTGTGAAAATTATGCTTTGTTATTTATTATTAATCAAACTTTGCAAATTTGTGTGAAAAGGAATCAAAGGTATGGGAGTTTTACTATCTCTAGTGTTCATGTCTTTTGGAAACTGCAGTGATATGTACTTGTTGGTACGTACTGTATTTCATGCATTGCTAAAAATTGCACCGAGGTATGTCAATGCCATAAGACCAGATAGGAAAATTCAGCTCATTTGCTCACCCTTCATGTGTTCCAAATTAAAATTTGTTTAATATTCTCTTATGAGACTCTATGCATTGTCAGTCCACACAAACAAAATGTTCATGCTTCAAAAAGATCATAAAGATACCATACAAGTAATCATCATAGAAATAACCTAAAGTTGTTGCAAAGCCATTATTAGTAATGACAAAAAAAAAAAATTCTTTAATTTGCTTGTTAAAAAAATAATTCACTTTCGTCTTATTAGTTCACAGAAACAACAGTTTATATTTAGTCCATAGCAACGACCAAACGAATCACTTGCATTCTATGTATCTTATCCACTTTATTTCTTTATCTTTTTTTCTGGTCATAGTTGTGTTAGTTACTCATTCAGTTACTCATAATCCTTCTATAGCATAGAAAAACAGCCCAGGCAGATGCAAGAATGTTTCCTGTGTGAACGGCCCTTTAGGCGTCCACTCTGACCCCATCCTGTCAGTGACAAGAGTTTCACCGCTTAGATGTTATACAAGTTCCCTTTCTTGTTTTGTCTGTGGAACTGTGCAGTGACAAGAAGACACAGGTATAGAGGATGAGAGAACATGAAAGACAGGAACAAAATAAAAAAAAATAAAAAAAGATATAGAGAGCTAGAGTGTCAGAGAGATAGAGAGAAAAGAGAAGGGAGGAAGGAACAAAAGGAGAGAGTGAGTGGGGGTGACTCCGCAGTGCACACACCCTGGACATTCATCATTGCCAGGACAGGCCGAGGAGGATAATATATTCCCTCATGTGCTGCACGGCACTGCACACATTACTCATCTTTATACAGAGCAAGAAACAGAGAGAAAGAGCTGAATTCTTCATTAGACTCAACAGTTCTTATTAAAGAAATAGTTCACCCAAAAATGAAAATTCTGTCAGCATTTTCTCAACCTTGTGTCATGCTGAACCTGTAAGACTACTACGCAACACTATAAAGAGATATTTAGCAGAGTGTACTGAAGTTTTACAGAAGTCCCTTTTGCTAAAGCTTCATTTATTTGATCAAAAATACAGTACAAGCTGTAATATTGTGAAATGGTTAATTAATGTTCATAATGTGTGTAGTAATAGATTATATTTTTTCATAAATAATTAAAACCAAATACAAATTTTAAATGCATATTGCAACAAAGAATTAATACATGTAAGTGTTACAATGTTTTAACTGTGGCTACAATTATTCATGAGATTGTACAATACATTACACATAGAGGATAAGAAAATAATGACTAAATGTTCGTTTTGGAAAAAAAAACTTTCCCAGAAGTGTTAGTAGGGAAGGATGGCTGTTAATGACCATGCAGTCTGTACAATGCTGAGCTGTTCAGTCAGTCTGTTCAGCTGTAACACAGAATTGTAATGCACAGCAATACAGGGCAGGCACACTAGAGGAAACATAGCTGAAATATATCATTAAAGGCAATCGTATGCCGATTATTGGCCTCACATCAAGCCGAAGTCAACTGTGGCTTCTGGACATGCACCATATTTGATATTCATGTACTGCTACTGGGTCTCAAACATAAGCTTTCAACATCAACCTTTAATAAAGCTGTTAAAGTAATGCCGTAGGCCCTTCATTCAGAGCCCATGTTAACCAATTAAGGCATGGTTGACAAGTGATATTCTTTCACTCGTTCATTTCCAAACTAAAGCTCTTTCTTTCTGTACTAGCTGAGTCTAAAGAGCGTCATCCTTTTAAAGGGACTACAGACGGAAAGAACAGCTTTCTCTGTCATGTCTATGCGTTTAAAGAGTCTTTCTGGGTGAATTTTTAAAGGTGGAAGGAAATTGCGGAGGTTGGTGCATTGCTGTAGGGTGATTTTGCAGGGGAGTCTTATGGCATAGGTACAACCTCAAGGGAGCCAGGAAGAGTAATTCATCGCCACTGCAGATGTTCACACAGACAGAGAACATCGATCCTGCCCTTCTGAAAACACCATCTTCATCTCTTTAGAACAAGAAGCGTTTGGTGAAGGTACTACATGACTCAACACTGTTTCTGTTTAAAGCAGTCTGTTTTCAAAAAGCAAAGATTAAATAGGCATTTGTTAATGTTAATATGCCATATAGACAACTCAGTCCAAAGTCCAAGTCCAAGCTCATTATATAGCTGATTTTTAGCTCATGGTCAACATTACAACAGTATTAAGCTATATTGCACATGAGAAAATTACAAACAAATTCTTACTATTAACTAGTTGCTTATTAGCAAGCATATTACAAGCACATTGCTTGTTTACTTATAGTATAAAGTGCATATTAATGCCTTATTCTGCATGACCATATCTTAGAAAGGTCCCAAAAATAAAGTGTGACCTACTGCATTTAGAAAGCAAAGTTATAGGTAATATTCAGTAATTTATTAAATGTCACGTATTTCCAAACCAGCGAGATTTTCTGGTAACACTTTAGAAGTTGATATTGACAGTTTTAGCATTATGTGTTCACACAATGACAGGTCACAAAAGGAATGCCATCTACTTCAGCAAACGTTGTGAGCAATAGTATTTAGATTATTGCTCAGACTGAACCTTGAAAAAAAAAAAGCAAAAATAAGATGTCAAAAATGCTCATTGTAGTATTTTTTCCTGCTGGTTACAAACATGTGTTTGCTTTATTCCATACAGATACAGGTATCAGAGGGTAATCAGAAAGTACAACAAGTCTGGACAGCAGCAATCAATGATCGCACACATCACTCAGAGATCATGACAGCTGACTCCTTGGCAGCCACAAAACCACAGTCAGAGCCACAACAGCAATTTATCAGACTTGTCAAGAGACACCACTACATCCTGTACCCAATGCAGATCAATTCAATTATCAAATATGTTTAACTAACCTGCCTCTTTGTTTCTTTGACACGTATTAGCTTACACAGCTTGAATTGGTGGGGGAAGTGGGTAAATGTTATTTACACATTGACTATTTATTACTGCTTATAAAGCACATGTTCTGCATACACAGGGCTTGAATATATATATATATGTTTAATATATATTTATTATATATATATTTTTCTTTTTTATTTATTGTGTAAAGTCATCTAAAATCATCCATTGATTTCATCCCTGACCATATATATATATATATATTTACAATTCGACTCCTGTGTATACAACATCCATTAACATTGCTCTAACCTTTCTTGGCAGCTTATAATGCATTGTGGCTTACAAAATACTATTTGTCCATGTGTAATGGGATGCAAAAGAGCAAGCCATTAATATTACAGCGAGAAGAGTTTCTTCAACACAGCATCTGACAGGAGTTACAAATGAACAGATTTCCACTGTCAAAACAACACAGGTTAGTGCTCATGCTTCACCGGGCAATGAAGGAAAAACAATAGTAAAACTGAGAAAAAAGAGGGAAACATGGCTGTTTAATCTTTTCTTTGAGGAGGAGAGGTAAAGCATGCAGACTTTCGTCGACCATCTTTCACTTTGCAGCACTGGGAGAAGGTAATGTTCATGTGGGAACAAGTGTTATTTTATGGATGTTCTTGTATTTTCTGCAGAGGCAAACTTTAGCCTTTTCACACAGTCCTTCAGCTCTGTGCTAGGAATCGCCAAAGGGGAAAGAGGTGTCAAAAAGATGATGGTGCGCTTCAATGGCCAAAAAAAGTAGGAACAAAATTAAATAAATCTAAAGAATTCATTACAGGAAAAAATTGGTTTCGTTTTCATGCAGGTTTCAGGCTGGAATCGTTTTTGTTGTTAAAAAAATTGAAAAAAGATGGAAAAAATACCTTTATTTTCGCCACCCTCATTATTGGTGAAATCATCGCCTTTGACTGTGTTGGCTCCTACTGTCAACGACAGGAGAAAAGTAAATGGGGGAACAGATTTTAAAACAGCAGCTTAAATATTAAACAAAAACCATTTCCAAAATGATTTCAAGTTTGAAAAAAAAAAAAAAAAAACTATTGAAGCAGAATCGGGATTAGTCAGGACAGCTTGAAAATATATTTCTAAATGAATAAATAAATATTGTAGATAATTACAAATATTTTACTGAACAAAATGTTACTATTATGAAATACAATTATACTAAGCATAATCTATAGTAGTCTTGCATTTTGTTGTGCAAATGAGGGGGAGAATAAAGTGCCAAAAAAATTGCTTTAAGCAAATCAGGATTCTGGTGTTTCTGTAAATGACCTTGGCTCATTACATATGCAGCACTGTGTGTAAACATTGGCTCACACTGAGAGATCATGCAGGTTCCAATATTTCTTCAATTTACAGAGGATTGTGGGATGTCAAGCTGTATAAACAAAAGCAAGTACCATGTAAATCACTAGAGTGTGAACAACACACCCACCCTGCTGGGTCATAAGCACCACGCATCAGGGTCTAGGAGGTTGGACTGTAAAAAAAAAAAGAAATTAATAACTTTGATCACGAATAGATGCTTAATAATTATCCACTTCTTTTCTCTTCTTTTGCTTTTATTAGTTTTGCTTCATCACAAAATATGATATTAATAATACATCGCAGTAGTCTCAGCCTAGAGGCCAGATTTTTAATTATGTGATAAAGTAGGACGTCCAATGATTAGCAACCTTGCTAGTCTGCATTTATCTCTCCTTTCCTGTATGAAAAATGACTCAATAGTAAATGTAGAGTCTTCAAAAAAACACTTAAATACTGTGTATTATAAAAAATTAAAATACAGTAAAATCGTATTTAGGTACATTCAAAATGTACTAAGCTGGGTATTATGTTAATGTTAGACAAGTAGTACAATATTGTTGTCAAAAAGAGATGTAGCATTAGCATATATCAATTTCTTAAATATATATTTTTTAAGTCATGTAGCCTACAGTATGTAACATGGAATTATTGATCTTCTCAAAAACGAACTACCAAGATTCAGTTTATATTGGGTCAAATGATAATCTCTTGGATTATTTCTCTGCATCGGGTCTTCCATTTTTCTACTTTGTAATAAGGTGTTCTGTCCCTGCTGATGAAAAGTAGCCCAACGGCGTGATACTTCTACCACCATGCTTCATTTTAGATGTAGTGCGTTCTATGTGGTGTGTTGCTAGGTTTGCATCACACAGATCTGCTTGATTTCTAGCTAAACAGCTCTGTCCTGGACTCTAAATTTTTCCCTTCATCAGTACATCAGTGTTATGAATTTTGGCAAACTGCAAAGATCCTTTTACATGGTTCTTTCTGAGTAATGACTTCTTTTGTACAACCCCTTCTTGTTTTATACAAAGCTCTGCAATGGTGCAGCTTTTCAGAATGTGTTTCTAGCCACAAATGTGAATGTTGGATGGCTTCAGACTAACATATCTGTGGGACCTGTTCTAAGTCCCACAGATGGGGGTTAGGAATGAGTTAATATGGTATAAGTAGGCATACATCATTTGCATGAAAAACAAAACAAAATCTACAACACTTTCCCTTCTGTTTTCCATTTTAATGCTGTTGAGAATGTCAGCATTGTTTAATTCATACAGCAAATTCAAATGTTGTGCTGTTTTTATATTGCTGTTGTGTGACTGAGATGAGTTTGTGAGTAAACCACTGATCAGTGGAGTAAACATCTGCTCTGAGGTGAATTTGGCTTGATGTTGGTCTTTTATTGACACATTTTCTTCTTGTTTGCTCAGGGGGGTTATAGGAACAACCTTTGAGCTAAACTTGAGCTAACATTGGACGAAAATTACTGAACATGTAATCCCAAAAAAAAAATGTTTTGTAAAATGTTCATAAAATGTTTTGCAGGATTTCAGCACCACGGTATTCAAATTGAAAAGTGCAAACGGCAATATATTTTGACATTGCATATTAGATAAAACAGTCCCTTTAGAAATTATGTTTCTCATTATATTTAACACGTATTCTATCATTTTACTGAATTGCACAAGCAGTAAAAATTTGAAAATAGCTCATTGAAATTAGCTCATTTATGCTTTTCTTTTTCAGATGTTTTTGTTTTTGTTTCTGTAGCAAAGTACTGATCTATTTAGTCAGCATCATCTAAACAATTGTAATGACTTACTACAGATAAATATCATAAGGTAATGACTTATCAAGGGCTAAAGCATTCATCTTGAAATTGATTCTTATTTTAACACACTGACATATCAAACCAAACATGAACTAGCTAACTAGGATTTTTTTTCCTTAGGCAATTTAATTGACTTGTTATAAGGCAGGCTGTTCCTTTGTTTGCCTTCTCTTTCAACTAATAATTACTGTCAGGATCTAGTAAATAGGGATTGTGCCAAAGATCTAAAATACATACATAAAAAAATAATTCAATAATTAATCATGAGAAAACCTATATTGATAAACCTCTAAATCTAAATATTGGGTGAAACATATCTACCTCAATATCCATAGTAGTTATGGCCCAGGGTTGTGCCTTGAATAAGACAAATCACTTTCATTTGTTTATAATCTCCTCATAAAAGGATGAGAATGGCAGATTTTTTTATAAATCAAGCACAAAGATTTTAAAGCTGTACTGACCTGGTTGCTCAGTAATTAAGCTAAAGGCGAACTGTCTATGTCAATATTGACCTGGTGTAAAATAAATTGACAATGGGCCATCCTTATTAATGATGTGAATCACAGGATAAATATTAATTTAAGATTTGCTAATAATTACATTAATTAAGTTGTAATGCATTATTAAAGGTCCACCGAAATGTCTTTACTCGCAAAATAGGCTCTGAATTATTAAAGCTTGTCTGTATGAAAATATGCCAAATTTTGATAGCCTGAAAAATATATTCCAGTTCATATATAGTGTAACCAGAATGATTTTCAAATGAGTAATATGTGTTGTCCATGCTAAACATGCAATCTAAAGAGTCACAAAGAAATATTGTGTTATACAATGTCACCGTAAAAAAAAAGTCAAAAAGCAGAAAGTGTATTAAACAGCACCTGTCTGCAAAGCTGCAAGTCATTTCGGTCTGATATTTGTGAATTCATATATTTCTGAAATGGGTGCATTACTGCTTTCAACAGGCATTCCATTAAATCATTTTACATGTATAGATGTAAATCCTAAACATCTTACTTCATGTATTTAGCTTGCATCAGCAAGCAAGTTGCATGGATAACATTTGGTATTACTGCATGCAAAAGTCTTCTTTAAATATAAGCCTTATACTATTTTGCATATTTGGATTTGTGGGTAATTACTGTGTAATACATCCCCAGCAATGTGTCCACAAAGCTCAAACACAATCCGTTGGACTGGACATTTATTAAGTACCCTTAAAAAGAGGTAATGCAGATACAGTATTCCAAATGCAGTCATACTGCCACCGCTCTTGAGTATTAAAAAAAAGGAATACATCAAACTATGTGGTCACATGCACATTTTGTGTGTATACAGTATGTAATTGTGCGTAGGTATATGTGTCTATGAACACATTTTTTGCTCTTAGCCAAAATAGGAGAACAGTGGTTCTTTAAACAGTTATTTTAAACATTAAGCTGACTGAAGAGTTCTACTCTTAAAAAAGGGCCCATGGCATAAACGTAACTTGGTGCACTTTTTAGTGAGACACGTAATATGTACCAATAAGGCAGTAATACTCTGACACCTTTTATTCCTTTTACCACAAATTTAGAGTTTAGATTAATAAAGTGTAATTTAACTGAGAAATATCATGTGACTTCAAAACATTATTTTATTTTAACATTAATATGCTGGGAGATATATTAAACTGAAGCTTTTGAATGATCCAGCTTCATATCTATGTCTTCATATCTATCCATTTTTTGGGGGGTGGTAGGTTTGTTCAGTAGCTATATCAACATAATAAATATGTTCCAGGGTTCATGTATTAAACCTGTGTTTTAGCACCACTAAGTGGATGCCTCTCTTTGAAACTGCAGTGAAACGTGTAGTAAGGCACATAAAAACTTTTTTATTGACAAATGTTTCCTAAACACTGTCCAAAACCGGTCATTATTCATTTATGATAATAATATTGTTTCAAACTTGTGTGGAATGCAAAATTAAATTTTTAATGTTGGTTTCGGTATATTGGTATGTTCTTATTGACTTTACCCTCTTCCCATTAACTGTTAGTCAATACAATGTACGGTAAGTCAATAGGAATCAAAAGTGTTTTAGTTATTAATATTCTATAAAATATGTAAATGATGACAGAATTTACAGTTTTGGTTGGACTATTGCTTTGAGCCCAACTCCTGTGGGCCAGTGTCTAGTAATAGGTTCGGCCATAAGCTCCTGCAACTTGTTGAGTCAAGTCAAGTCACTTTTATTTATATAGCGCTTTTAACAATACAGATTGTAGCAAAGCACTGAACAATATCCAGTAGGAGAACAGAGGGATGATAATGTATAATGACGAGAATTAAACTATTTATTTATCAAATGCAGAGACGTTCTCTGTAGTCAAGACGATGATAATCACTAGAAATCAAGTGTCCCCAACTAAGCAAGCCAGAGTAACCAAAACCTTAGGAGAACCAGGCTTAGTTGGGGCCAGTTCTCCTCTGGCTGGATGCCCAGCACCTAATTTCCAGTTCAATTTTAAACATGTCAGATTGTGTAAAGGACTCATAGTGTGTGTGTGTGTGTGTGTTTGTGTGTGTCTGGTTGAGGTAAAAGTTGATCAATAAACACACACGCAAAGCTGTTTTCAAAGCACCACAGTTTGTACACTGCAACATATAAGTGCAATGCTAGGTTCAACCTAGAGTTAGAGTTACAAATGACCTGCTTCTATCATCTGATAGTGGTTGTACCTCATTATTAGTGCTATTGGATCTCAGCGCTGCGTTCTACACTATTGACCACAACATTCCCTTAAATAGACTAGAAAACTCTATTGGCATTAGTGGAAGTGCCTTAGCATGGTTCAAATCATACTTATCTGACTGCAATCAGTTTGTAGCAGTGAGCGAGGATGTATGATATCGATCACAAATGCAATATGGAGTACCTCAAGGCTCAGTACTAGGGCCGTTACAGATCTTTTTCCTATTTAGCAATAGGAAATTTAGCTAATACTGTTCGGGAGGCAGGCACACTCTGTCACACCAATACACATTTATAAATGAAATACATTAAAGGACTGTTAGGCTGCATTTATTAGATCAGCCGGAACTGAGAACACTCCCCTTAACACACGATGTACTCGTTACATCATAAAAAGAATGGCATCTACGCTAATGTTAGTCTGTCTCTCTCTTTTTTTCTGTTCCTCAGTCCATATCCAGATCGGATGGTGTATCAGCACAAAGAGATGATCTTCATTGGACACCAGAACGCCTAGATGAGCTCCGTGAACAGATCGCTGGAATGCACACAAACACACACACACACTATAAGTCCTTTACACAATCTGACATGTGCTTAAAATTGAACTGGAAATTAGGTGCTGGGCATCTGGCCAGAGGAGATTTGGCCCCAACTAAGCCTGGTTTCCCCCATTCTCTCGTGGATGGGGTTTTGGTTCCTTGCCGCTGTCGCCTCTGGCTTGCTTAGTTGGGGACACCTGATTTCTAATGTTTATCGTCGTCTTGACTACAGAGACCGTTTCTGCATTTGATAAATAAATAGTTTAATTATTGTCACTATACATTACCATCACTCTGTTCTCCTATTTGATTATGTTCAGTGCTTTGCTACAATTTGTATTGTTAAAACAGCTATATAAATAAAAGTGATTGATTGATTGATTGGTTGATTGATATAGTTACTTATAGTTTGTTTTGTTTGCCAGTGATTTATTTCTAACTGAATAATATTTTAATTGGTGTCATTTACTGTATTGTTATTTATGTGCCATATATGTTTGGAAGACGAAAAATATATTCAAAAACAAAACGGAAAAAATAAAATCCAAATATTGTTTGATATAATAGTTTTGACTGAATACATTTGTGTCTCAATAGTTTCATTGCTGCTGTAGAGTATTTGCTAGATTTGTACAATACCTTAAAAAACGTACTTTAGAATATTTTTTTTTAAATAAATAACTATAAGTACACAGAAAATTACCTGACGTTGACCCTACGAGTTACTAGCTGCAAGCTTAAAATGCATGAACTATTTTAGAAATGTTTATTCACTGCCCTGGAGTCTTTCAGCATTAGCTTACACAAATGAATGCATAAGTGATGTTATGGTTGTATTGGCTTAGACAGATTAGCATGATGTGCTTACATAAAATTATTTAATTAATGTCAAGACTGAGGAGAATTTCATTCAGAGGTCCCAAAAGCAATTTTAACAGCTAAATGTTCATCTCTATGATTTTGATGTGCTAACTAAATGCAAGAGTCCACAAAAAATAAGACTTGTCCCATTTCATAACTGGAAATCTTCTTTTTTGTTTAATTTCATAGAAGGGTTTTTAGTGCAAGATTATCCAGAATACTGTACCAGTGCCAAGATAATGTCGGACCCACTTTACAAATGATGATCACTGTGGCCTGTCATTTGCCATTCTCAGTTCTCAGGATGAGTGTTGAAACTAATGTGGTTGTAAAATGCAAAGAAAAATAAAGTAAAAAATATTTTAGGTTTGACAGTTAAAAAATTAATAAACTTTTTTTCTTTTCTACTCAACGAAGGTTGAATCTGTATTTTTAGCATGTACGAAGCACATTTATTAATCCCTTAGTTCAGAAGCTCATTATATTAGATTCATTAATAATTCAACCTGAAGAATATGAGGAACTAAGTTACACTAGCTTTGAACACTTTTTTTGGGCTAAGCTTCAAAGGACATCTCATTACCCAGCAGTCGATACTATCCCCACAGCTCAAATAAAGCTTTCACACAAAACACATTAACCACAAGAAATGGCCAATTATTCATAGGTGATTGACAGCAACAAATTAAAAGCCACAGCGGGCCACAAAATGAGAGATGATCATACGTGATTACAGTATAAGAAGCACCTCAAAGATTCACCTTACATTACCCATACCAATTACCATGTTATTTTTATGTAGGATTAGTATACTTACAGAATAATTGATACATTTTTGGACCCACTTTTGGACAGTGGGAGCCAACATGTTAAAGGTTCAAAGTGCAGTTTCAGTGAAGCTTCCTGATCTCAGCTGGGTCATTTTTATACACTTATTAACCAAAAATGCTTGCACTAGCTAGTGGTTAGTTCTTCTTATATATATATATTGTGGTTAAGGTGATAAAACCCATCTCATTTTGTTCTCCAACTTCAAAATTGTCAGACATCAATGTTTTATGTTTGTTTTTTTAAAGGGTGTCTGACTTTCTTTACACATTCAACACATTCATGCAAATATTGGGTCGGTGCTTCTGTCAACGTTACACATAGCCTTTCCAATGTGACTGTGTAATGCATGAAGTCAAGCTAGTGCAAGACAAGCCTTTGTGAATAAAAAGTAGAGCTTTTTTTTTTAGGAAAATTACAGATCATTTTGCTTGATAAGACCCGTGGCGGTTCTACATTGAATTACTCCCTGGGTAAGACCCCCTCTCAGCACACTGATGTTATGTAAATATTTCACACAACATCAGAAAATCATTTATTTTTTATAAAAATGAAAGAAGTGTTCAAAATGTTGAAAATAAAGTATTTGGTAGCGTTAAGGAGGGCTTTAATTTCCCAATAAAGGTGTCAACAATGTAATATATTTAATAATCTATATTAATATTAATATAATAATTTATTCTACTGCAAATATGTATTGCTGTTGCATTGTTGTTAATTATGACCCTGGACCACAAAACCAGTCTTAAGTCGCTGGGATATATTTGTAGCAATAGCCAAAAATACATTGTATGGGTCAAAATTATTGATCTTTTTTTTCTTTTTTTTTGCCAAAAATCCTTAATAAGTAAAGATCATGTTCCATGAAGGTACTTAGTCAATTTCTTACTGAAAATGTATTAAAACCTAATTTTTGATTAGTAATATGCATTGATAAGATCTTCATTTGGACAACTTTAAAGGTGATTTCCTCAGCATTTAGATTTTTCTGTACCCTCAGATTTTAGATTTTCATATAGTTGTATCTCGGTCAAACATTACCCTATCCATCCAAATCATACATCAATGGGAAGCTTTTTTATTCAGCTATCAGATTATGTACAGTATAAATCTTAATTTCGGAAAATTAACACTTATGACTGGTTTTGTTGTCCAGGGTCACAATTATTAATAAAAAAACAAAAAAACAAAAAAAAAACACCCACACTTATATGTTGGTTTTTGTGATTTATGGGGACTCTCCATAGGCATAACGGTTTTTGTACTGTACAAACTGTATGTGCTATTGCCCTACACTGACCCTACACCTAAACCTACCACTAACTGGAAACTACAGGTATTTTTAGATTTTCCAAAACAAAAAACTGCATTTAGTATGTTTTTTTTAAGCCTTTTGAATTACGGGGACACCGAAAATGTTCTCATAAATCACCTTCATAACTTCAAAACCTTATTTCATTTTCAACTGAAGAAAGAAAGACATGAGCATCTTCATGGACATGGTGATTAATACAATTATTAATTTATTTTACATTTTTATTTTTTTATTTATTTTATTTGGAAGTGAAGTAATATTTTACATTCTAATAACTAATTTAGCAGTCTTTGGAGATTCTAGTCCATACTGACAGGAAAATATAACACGTTAGTATCAGCTGCAAATGCATGCCATTCCCAAGAGGCCACTGTACTAAACTCAATGACATCACCAGTCACCAGTGCCATGGCATATTATCATGCAGGAATGAACTATTAGAAAATGAGCAGACAGTGTGTGTGTCCATAAGGAGATGCACACGGTCAGCAAGTAGCAGGATCACAGCAGGTTGAATGTGGAATTTAACTGATGCTCAAAAAGCCTAAAGTGTGCCAAGAAAATATTCACAACATTTTACCAGCAGCAGCAGACTGAACCAAAAAATAAAAAATAAATAAAAAATAAAAATGCAAGATGGTTCCATGAATTAATGTGGTTAACACCAAATTCTGACCCTACCATCTGTATTGCATCTGAAATCTTTATTCATCAGACAAAGCAATGTTTTCCAGTCGTCTAATGTCCAGTTTGGCGAGCACATGCCCACTGTAGCCTCAGCCTCCTGTTCTTAGCTGACGGAGAAATCTACTCTGGCCAGCCACTTACAGGTTCAAGGTGGATAGCACTGTTGTCTTACATGTGTTATTTTAGTTATTGCCACCTTCCTGATCGCTTGAACCATTCTAGCCATTCTCTGTCAAACCCTTTTATTAACAAAGCACTTTCACCAGCAACTGATGCTTATCTGATTTTTATATATATTTTTCCCCCTCCAAACTCTAGAGACTGTTGTGTCTGACAATCCCAGGAGATCGGCAGCTTCTGAGATGCATTCTGAGATATATTTAGTGGCACTGAGAAGTTTAAGATGACATTGAAAGTCTGAGATTCAAAATACAACTTCAAGGTGAAAAAGTTTTATGATTTCAAGAAAGAAATAAATGCTATGACTTTAAATAAGAAATATTTATATAACTATTCCCTTTTCTAGGTCGCTTATCCAATAAGCACCTTTGACAATATCTGGAACGGCTTAGTCAGATTTTGTTGTATATGTTTACTGCATATACTTATAAAGTCCATATCAGCTGGACAGGGCTGTCTGTAAAGAATAACATAAAAAAGTTATGAAATACTATGAAAATCCTCAAATCAATTTTACATTAAATTTTTTATCAGCTTGTTATGCCACCAAACAGGCTAGATAGATAGAAAGATGAAAAGTGTGACAACTAGTTCTGGCCACTAATATTAGTATATTACACATATATGGCTTACAGACTGTGGAAGAGCAGTGAGCGCCATTAATTACATTACACGATCATAGGTGTCAGTTCCCCATTGGCACACACCAAGTAGATCTCAATTTTCTTTAAAACAAGACTGGATTTCAGATGTTAGGTTAAAGAAGTTCACCCATTGAGATGGACAATGAGGGAACAAGCACTGATTTGTCATGAGTGACTGCCCCTGTTCAACATCTTTCTGTTTCTCTGAATTGTTTTTTTGAATAATCCAATTTAAATTAAATTGGTTAGCATTCCCAATTAAAGTGGAAGGGAGCCTGCATTGTCTCTTCACCCAGACCGTCCCTTCAGGCTGAAGCATTCATTGTGATTAATTCACAACAAAACAGGATGCCACCTCCACAGCCTTCATTCGTAACTGCACTAAGAGATAAAGCCGATTCCGTCACTAACAGACTGCAGTCTCTTTTGTGCGTCTAGCTAACAAAAGAAGCGGGCAACTAAAACACAAAGAAAATTAATGTGTCTCTAACCTGTTTTCTACTGATCTGGAAGTGGTGATCCCAGTTTTCCATTCTAGCTTTGAAGGACATGCTTTTTCTTTTGATATGGTCTTTACACTAAAGCTCTTTTTTTTATATCTGTCGTCCTGCTTCAACAGCACCACAACTGCAGAGCAAGTCCCTCTTTGAGTCAAAAATACCAGGATGGTCCCATATTACATTGGATTTTGAAAAGGGCAATTTGGAGAGCCGAAGCATGATGGGCGGTTAGCGCTTGAAAGCTAACAGGGGGATGACCGACTTCGGTACGGCACAAAAGAGGATTGAATTTCATCTTCAAGGAAGGGACTTTTTTAAGCAAAACTGCGGGCTGTCACAATATGCTGACACATTCTGTTAGAAATGTCATGCACACTAGTACAGCAATAGTCATGATTTCAGAGGAAAATAGTAACTTTGGTTTCAGGTCAGCAACATGGAATTACTCAAAAAAATTTAAAATCCAAAGAAATGCTAATATCAATTTTAGCACAATAAAAACTATTATAACAAAACACTATGTACTGGGCAGAAAGATTCATTCTGTACATACAAATTCTCCCCAAATTCTTGAATAATCGAATCCTTGGCAGAATGTTTCATCATGATTATGTCACAATAATAATACAGCAATAATTTGAAGATGCAGACATGGCTGAGAGATTTTCATTTGAAAGTTAATCTCTCTTCCTTAATCTTTCAGTTCAGAGTCCAAGCTAAATTTAGCACACTATTATGCAATTCAAGACTATAGGACAAATAATGAAACAGTTCAGTATATATGTGAATTTTTTATACCTAAATAATAGCAACTTTACCAAAAAAAAAAAAAAAAAACTAAGAAAGATAATATACTGTACTGAAGATATTATAAGATAATATAATAAGATTTCAGTAGACTACACAGCTACGCTTTTGTCGTGTTTTTTGCTTGTTTGTTTGTTTGTTTGAGATGCTAATAATCATACAAAAATGACTGGTTTACTTTGAGTTGATAGTCATGAGCCTTATCAGCAAACTGTATGTGATAGAATTTCTTGTCAATGTAGTATAGCGATCAATTCTAACTAATAACTAAATGCTTATTAGCATCAATATTACTAGCATATAGGCTGTTTGTTAGTATATTAGCACATATTCTTACTAATCATGTTAAAAAAACAGTGATTAGGAGTTTATCGAGGCAAAGAGGCAAAAGACATTAGTTAATAGTGAAAACTTGACCTTAAAATAATGTGACCGGGGGGAAAAAAAATTATTAATAATCATCTTTGGACAATCATCTCAGCAGCAATCAGATGAACTTGGAAAAGCTTCGTAGATCAGGTTGTGATGAGAGCCAGCTAAGCAAACTAAGCTGCTTAAAACAACTGAGATGAACCAAATCAGCAAACAAACAATGAAACTTGATTAACAATATACATCAAGTTACTATTATTATTATTTTTCTTTTAAGACGTAAATTACATACCATCCTCCGTGGGAACATAAATGTTTAGGTACAGGCAGTCTTCGCTTTGATCTTGTACGTAGGTTACAACTGTATCCAAGTTGGCGGTGAACCATACAGGTAACATATCATTGAGTAAAAACCGATCTTCCAGAAACTGAGGACAAACGGGAGCAAACTGTGTGGCGTTTCGAATCCCTGGCCACGACATGGGGGGCTCGGGGGGCTGAAACCTTCTCTCCCCCGTGGGTGGGAGGGCATAGGGAATCCCCAGATACTGTTCCACAGGCCCTAGAATCTCATTGGGCAGAGCAGTTTTCAAGCCTCTTAGCTTGCCGTAGTTTGTTGTGACAATAGGGTGGTGCTGGGCCTGTGTAATGGCTAGCCAAGCAGCCCCAAGCACAATCCAAGTAAAAAGGCGTAGAGCAGCCAGCGGATGAACAGTGCTGAGTGATATCCATGGGGTTCCTCTGAGACGTGACATGGTCCAGCTGCGGTTAGCAGAGTTGGTTGAATTCGCAGTCCTCCGCTCCTTCCACAGTCAAGGTCAAACCCCACCCTCAGGCTGCAATGGAAAGATGACTGACAGCACACCCACCAATCAGATCGGTGATCATGTCATTCCCCAATGCCATGAGGGCGATTCTAGATCTCAGTTGTATTTTTGTCGTTCTTTAACTGCTATCCTTTTGATGAGAAACAAAATGGGGTTAGCTGAGCTGTCCTCTGGTGTAACTAGTCCCTCCTTTCAATACCTCCTTTATTGGTTTGCCTGTGGGAAAGAAAGAACAGCCCATAAATTATCATTCATCGTCATAAACAAAAACAGAGAAATTACACTTCCTTCATTTTTTCTGTTTGCATGCTTTCTGTTAAACATTGGAGGCACCAAGGTAACCTTGCAGTGTGAGAGAAAAATATACAACAATAGACGTAAATAGCAAATAAATGCTAACGCTTAGACATCATTATACTCTAGATTCAAACAATAGCAAACAATTTTTGAAATATGACTCTATGTTTCTATTGACTGGGCCACATTTTATGCAGTAAGTGGTCTGGTAAATTGATAGGCTCAAATAACTGTAGTGCGTAGCATTGTAGCGTATACACACACACACACACACACACAAAATTAATATAGTGCATCTATTTATGAGGTTAGCTGCACTAAATAAGGCTGTTTAGAATATATCGATCTGTTTGCTTGGAAACTGTCTATTTATGACCGAAACAGGGATTCTGATTGAAGCAGTTATGTTTTAGAACAACAACTGAGTTTGATATACATACATTTTCTCTTTGCTTTCTCCTCACTTAGCGTAGAAATGATCAGTCTATGACTTTGAAGTGTTCTGAAGATTTGTTCCTAAATTAGAACCTTTCAGTTGTCACTGTGAAGTTCCAACAGTCATGTATTTATCAGGCACCTTTATCTAAAGCAACTTACAGTTCACGCATTCCGTGGGATTCAAACCAATGACCTTTAGTGACTTTTGTATTGCTAACTATTTGAGCTATGCTTACTCTTCATAGTCATCATTAGTAAAATCATGAGATGTGAAGTCAATAGGCACAATCAGAGCAGGAAAATCCAAATAGTTATCCGCTATCCTTTGAATCTGGATTGTTGTTCAAGTACAATTTTGGGAAGTAAGCAAAAGGAAACATATTGTGTAATTACGAAAGTATGAATGTCACAAAAGCCACTGGTTTGAGACTCCTCTGGATTTGGAAATGCTAAAGGTTATGGTGTTTGCAGGAAGATCCTCTGGAATAAATCAAATGCATTTAAAAGAAATTTCCTTAGAGAAGCATATTGGAGTAGACATGAATACAAGTTTGCCTCTGATTTAAATATATGTGAATTGTAAAATGGTATGTTTGCATCGCATTTACTGTCTGAGCAAATAATAATCTTTCCACCTGAATGAACAGACAGAAGAAGCACACAAAGCTGAGAGCAGATTATGCACAAGGAATGCTACCTAGCGTGCGATTGTGAATAATGAATGCTTCATGCGTTTCATCCACATATAAGAAAGAGGAGGAAGAGTGTGGGTGTGAAAACAGGAATTGAGAAGATCCTCATCAGTTGGTGTTTTTGATACTCTTGAACTTCAACACCATCATACAACACAAACTGTAGCTCTGACTTGTTTAACTTCATATACAGTTCAAGATCACCACATGGATTGCTTCTGCACATTTGCCTCAAGTTACTGAACTAAGCTCTGGAGGGAAACTTTAATGATTTGAGTCCTTGAGTAAATCTGCAAGTGATGAACTGTTTGGTTCGCTCTGATCCCTCCATTAATAGCTCTGTCAGGGAAAGCGAAGCAAAGTTTCCTATGAGACTGTTCTTGAATCAGTACCTCTAATTTAAGCAGTCATAAAAGGGCATCGTTCCGCCAACATCTTTAAAGTATGTAGTGTTTAGCAGATGTCACACCCAGAGTTATCTACGCTGTCGTTTTCAAAGCCTGTCTAAATAATTCTTCAAGAATTAAAGATTGATTGATATAACTTTTTCATTTCCTCATATCACAAAGCAATTTCAGCAGAGATCAGATGGTAGATAGTATAACCCAAGGAAAGTTAATGGTGCAAACAAAGCAGTGATGATATAATAGACTCATTGAGACAGTCCCATTAACTGAAATTGGTGTTGAGCAATGCTAAATTACAAAAGGATTAGGGTTATCTTCACTTTCCAACTTCATAACTACAACAGGAGGATGTTTTAAGCACTGCCAGTCACAAGAGAAAACTAGGAAGCGCGAGAAAACAAACAACACAGAAGCATTATCTGCTTCATGCAATGCAGAGAACATCCCCAGATACAGTACATGACTGTAAAATATTGTTCTGATAAATATTTAGTTTAGTTTAGAAAGGTGATATTCCTCTAAGGCAGCATCTAATGAAGGAGTACGACTTTAATAAGGCTTGAGTCCCAGAGCACATGACATGCTTTAAAAGATCTTTATTGGTGGTCTCCGAAAAAGAGACACCCTGGGGTATTAAGTCCGGTCTTTTTCAAAATTAAAACCATCATTTAGCTCAGAAATCAAGACATGTGCTGTGTGTGCACACAGCAATGACTTCATTATAAAGGGATACAAAAAAATCTAGAATTTTTTTTTCATTAAAAAAACACATTTAAAGACAACAACTAAACAACTAACAATTAAGACAGCGTTATCCATCAATGGACCTTTGTTAATCTAAGAGGTACTGTAGGCCTACTGATATTTAAGTTCTAAGCTTTCATTACTTATTTTTTTGCCTTTTATTATTTTATATCATGATATTGAGATGGGCATTTCAGAAAATCGTTCACGTACATATTTTGTCCTCCGAAGCAGATGGGCCTTGCATGTCTGGTCTGCAATTTAATTTCCAGCGCAGACAAAAATCTATGTAGCATACACCAGTTTGCATGCACTCTCGTCTGATGTCTAGCTAGGCCAGCCAAGAGGGATTTATTCAATAATTGTATGCCAATATTCCTACATCCTCAAGCAATGCTTACATTTAGGAAGCTTGGTATATGGAGGTACTTTCTGCCAAAATACCACATTACAATAAAGAAGAACAAATAACAAATTTGTCCCTCCTGGCTGTCAGCCCAAATAAATATTTCATATAATAAATATTTAAATGGACCATTTTGAAATTGATTCAACCCTCATATTGTCCAAAATCTTTATGATCACTTTTCAAAAAAAAATTATTTGTACGCACAAAAGAAGCAAAACAACATTGGACCCCACTTTTCTGTTTAAGTAAGTAAGTAAGTAAATATTTATTCAAATAAATAAGTAAATTAATAAATAAATAATTGATGTTTTCCAATATCAAATGCATGAAATATTTTAGGAAGAGAGAATGTGTTATATTTAGATAAAGGTGATTAAGTGGAATTTCCATTGTAGATGTTCTGCACACTTCACTTAAATGCACCCTTGATACATGAGTGAGTATGACAAATGAAAGGAAGAGAAATGAGACCAAAGAGAATAAAAGGAGAGAAAATAGCATTCACTGCCTCTGTGATCACCGAAGATAACTCATGCGAATCTCAATGAAGGTGCCGGGTCTCTCTCTGAATTTTAATTATAATAAATGATCTGCTTGAAGGAGGCTCTAACAATTGCACTGACTCGAGTGACTCGTGACGCACAGAGACAGTATCGATTCGGTCCAAGCGATAGACAAAGACCATGGAGTAAAGCATAGAAACTGCTGTGACCTTTGGGTGAACTTCAGATAAACGTGGTGCGATTCCACCGCAAATGCACCTGCTATGACTTATTCAACATGGCGTCTGGGCTGGCAAGTCAGCTGGAATTTGTTTTCTCAAGCTGAATTCTATCCTTCTATCTTTCGGTCAGTTGACTGAGTGTGGACAGGAACCCCAGAAAGCAAAGAGAGAGAGTGAAAATGTATTCAAAGGTGACACTCACAGCCAACCACTGATCTTATTAGCTAGGGAGAGAGAATGGAAGAGAAATGAATACTGAACTGGACCTCTAAATCTCAGCGATCAAGACTTAAGAATTTATTCCGCTTGTGAAAGCACCATACCCATTTGTAGCTTTACATAACACACACATATGTGTGTGAATAAATGTTTTGTGATTACAAACTCAAACCTAGCTTCATCAACTGAAGTTTACAAGTATGCTTGCATTTTCACAAACCATAAAAGGTATTTCATATTGTCTATCCAACAGAATATTGTCAGCCACATAATCAGACTAGGCTGAGCCCTGTCTACATCCTATCATGCCACTTGTATTTAAGTTCTACAAAATTGACAATTTGTTTGAACACACCTTTGTGTCAGAATATGCATTTTTTTTTGTAGGCTATATAATATGTAACAAGCTGTACATCAAATGATTTAGATATTATAAATATTCATGAAAGCTTAAAAAAAAAACAGAAACAGCAATAACAAGAAAGTTTCCCCACGTGGTACACTATATAGACCAACTTACAGTAAGTTGCAGTACAAAATGAAATTACTTTCACTTTATTGTTGGAAAGTTACAAGTCAAAGAATATAATTTGTGAAAGAACAATAATACCATACACATTTATCCTACCTACAAAAAAATAAAAATTCAGTTCCTACTTCGAATTATGTCCTTAGAGATTTACATTAGCCTATATGTAGACGTGTTGCCACTTTCCAATTTACGTTAATTATGAATCATATTTCGCCACTTAAACTGACATTAATGTCACGCAGTTGCCGCGCATTCTGACAAAGTGAAGGTTAAAATGCTGTACAGTGCGAATGTTCGAGAGGCGGCCCAATTTCCCCTCCTCACGCCATCCCAAAAACACGCACGTATGCAGGAGATGTCCACAGTACCACCTTGTGGTTCACCGCTGTATAAGCGGGACAGCTTGGGTTGAAACAGTGGTCCCTGTGATGAGAAAGTCTGGACTCACCGCATCTTTTGAGGAGAATGTGGTTCGTCTGGAAACATAGCAAAGCCAGGCGAAAGTTAAGTGAAAACACGCCTTATAGCTTCTTCAGTTTGAACGCACTCTGTAAGTGTCCCATCGCTTGAAAGACTGTTGCATTTTATACGCTTTATATAATAACCTCGCATTTCTTTCAGTCCCCTGGCCCAACATTATGGCTCTCGAGACACGAAATTTCGAAAGATTTATCGCCATCACATACCTTAAAAGCCGAGTGAGTAACACGCATGTGAATGTGAACCGCTATAAACGTGCGATGGAGAAAACAATAATGCCTCAATCAACATAGCATCTTGTACAAAGGTTTAGTAGCCACAGGTAAGTAGTGATATACCGAAACACTTCTGCCACATGAACCCTCTGCTAAAAACATTGCCCCTCATCTGCTGAGTGTATAAGTGCGTACATACATTTACTTTGACTCACATCAAAGACTCTTTTATGCAGCGTAGCTTGCGCTTCATATTTCAATGTAGATTTTGACACTAGTCATGGAGAGTACAATTAGGGTTTTATTGATCATAATAATTATTTCGATGAGGAAAAAAAAGGTCTACGCAATTTGTATTGCCCAAAAACTACTGAAACAGTTTGTAGGGTCAGCCTTTTTCATGCAAACCAGCGCGAGTAGCCGGAGCGAATTAAACACCCAAAGCGAAATCGTAGCACCGTTCGTCCGGGTGGATGAAGCTTTCGGAGAGCGAGAAATAAGAGAAGAAAAATCCTGGGAACCAGCGGGAAACCAGCGCGTACTGGCAAACAGCTCAACTCTGTATAAGAACAATATAAGAGATACTTTCACTTCCAGGGCTGCTCTTGAGGCTTACCTTTGCGGTATCTGCATTGTACGGCTTCTGTCCTGCCGCCGCGACTTACTGAGGTACGGTCAAAATGTATGTGCCACACAAGGGAAAAAAATCAAACTCCGTTCTGCCCCTGTTAAAATCCAACGTGATGCTGCCGTCCGAAAGAGAGGTGGCACACCGGGGACTGTTCAGCAGAGACGCGGCAACACATCTGATGTAAATGACCCACATAGATTAAGGTAATTCATTGAAATCACTGCGGAGGAACAGTAAATTGTAGAGAATCTGATTGTCTCCATAGAAAGAGGCAGCACTGACTGGAAAAAAGAGATTAAAGGGAGAGAGACTGAGGCTGCTCGCTCTCTCTCTCTCTCTCTCTCTCTCTCTCTCGTTGCCATTGGACTGCACTGAATGAAATTTACAATGCCTACAACCAATAGATTGCCGCATTCACTCTATCACCTTTTAACCAGCTTCAATACGTTTATAATAGCTGTGTGTTTGGGGTTGTTTGGGGTTACAGCTACATGGTGCATGTCTATGCAATATCCCAAAAGTATGAGCGCTGTTGTACTGAATATCAATAAGGCAGTAGGGTTTTGATCCCCACTTGATCATTTCACATCAAGCTGTTTACTTTTCAAACAGAAATTAGACAGTTAGGCTGTATATGTTTCTTCCACTGGTTGAGATTGTTCCAAAAGAAGCCAAACTTCTAAAATTGGAAATTGGCAAGCATTGTGCACATGGAAAACCCAGTCTGGAATAGTGTATGATGTGCTTTCTCATCACCCCAGTCCAGGTTTAGATCAAGCTCCTCTTCAGGTTTTCTCTGCCTTACAGCATACTCTATACATTTTACTAAAAACTCTAAAAGTGTGATCACAGTAATGAAGGGGAAGATGGAATGATGCTGATTGGAGAGACCACATCCTTCTTATTATTGATTATTTTCTTTTTATTAATTTTCATTTCATATTTATTTTGATTATGATCACACAATGAATCAGTATTTAACTCATTAAATTGCATAATCGTATTTCATATGTTGAGCTGTTTGATTTAATAAGTAATGTCATCCATAGAAGTCTCTGTGGATTGACTGTCTGCTTCAAACTAGGCCCAGAGGTCAAACGGAGCCTGGCTCTGTGTCTTTATTATGTTATCCCATGATGCACTGGAGAACCAAGAATCAACTGTGACGTTTATGTATAAGATAAATTGTCAGTCCAGTTCTAGCCTGTATTTTAATTCATTTTGCCTAAGACCGTATCCAGCCATGCTGATATGATACTTGGAGTGAGCTTGTTAGCCTTGAAGAAGACTTTTGCTATGTGTGTGTCTTCTCTCTCTCCCTGAATTGCCCTGTTTGCTATTGAAGATTCATATTTGGCTGTTCGGAAGCTCTTGCGCCCAAATCATCATCTTTTTCACATTGAGATGCGCAGACTTTCTCCATCAATGTCTCAATATTGTCTAGCTTCTTGGACCAATCAGAATGACTAATGTATTTGCGCAATTAGCGACCTTTGTTAGAGTATATATAATTATGTCTGTAAGATGTGAGCAGAGCCGCCTGCGAACAGTAATTTAAAAAAGATTTCACATCAGTTCATATTTATCGTGGACATTTGCCGTGTCGACCAATGGAAAGCTGCTTGATTGGAAAATCACTGTCCATTATTCCTAATGGCAAGTTCAAATAATCGTTTCTTAACTTAACCACGAACAGTGAAATGTCCCAGTACTAATTAGCAGCACTCTTGAAATGTTTTTTTTTTTTTTTTTGTTCTACATTTTTGTTGCCCAATGGACTTTGTGTTTCTTGCCTCTATTTGGCTTGCTTATTTGGGGTCAAAAGACTTAATGTGTCAGTGTCTGAGGTTACTCGTTTATAAGGAATGCAATTTACGTAGTCAGACTTTTTAAATCAACAAAAGTAATGTTTTTTTCTTTGTTTGTTTTGTTTTTTTTAGAAGAAAATATTTGAGTTATTTTGTTTCCCATGTCTTGGCTGACCACTCTTGTGTTGCCATGTTGAGAGAATTTGTGAATAAGTGTAAGGCAGACACTGAAACAGGATATGAATCCATATGCGGAAGTTTATTAAAAGTTTTGGACATAGACAAGTCAGA
>JAUMHG010000033.1:5118726-5128826 GCA_032359395.1 Enteromius anoplus | reverse complement strand
ATTTTTCTGTTCACGGAGGGATGGTGCTCGCGAATATGGGAGAACAAGTGGATATCCATCTTCAAGGACAACCCCGCGATAATTTTTCGGATACCCAAAATATTGCCATACTGCCAATTTTAATGAGTTTTCGGCGGGACATAGAGATTAGAATAAGCAGCCTCTGTATCAGACCTTTTCTCCGCTGTATGGGAGGAGTCTAAGCAGTCAAGCGCAAAGATGTTGCATACTGCAGCGCGAATGAGATCTGGTTTCATTTTTTTATTTTTTTTTTTTTCAAAACCGGTAATAAGCCAATGTCCACGATATGATAATCGTACATGTCAATATCATGATAAACCGCCATACCATTACAACCCTACTCTCAGCACCACTTTCATATGTTATTAGGGTATATACAGCTTCTAATCACAATTTATGATCCACAAACAGACTAAAGATCAAAAGATTTTGTAACTTCGCTCAACCAATCAAACACAAGATCTGTTACTGTGTGGCTACAACAAAAAGTTTATGTATATGTAAGCAGCTTTTATATGAAATATCATATGTAGGGGAGTACTAAAGGAAATTTAACAGTGTGGCGGCACTTATAGATGTGACAGAATTTGCATAAAGTTTGTGTTGTTTCCACTTTAAGTGGGTTTAGTGTCCAGTGGCAGGATGTTTCGCCTTTAAGAGTTTGTCTTAGGAGTTCATTAAAGCAATAGCCAGTTCAGTTTCATGATCTCCTTTGTTTTGTTTTGTTTTTTGTAGTTTTTTTTCACACAAACATCTACATGTGGTGACCCCGATACTCTTGGATGTTTCCAAAGTTTTTCGTCAAGTTGACAGCAAACACAATCACTCTCAAGTTACCAGAGTTTTGGGAACAGAAAGCTGCAGCATGGTTAGCACAGGTGGAGGCACATTTTGCGCTGCATTGTAGTTTCGTTCAACAGCTCCATGGTGTTGTGAGTGGTTAAAACGTACTTGTTTTGGATTGACTAGTATTTGCCACGGCTTTGGCCAGCACCATAATCACAGATTTCTGAGAGCTGACTGAAATGGCAGACAGGCCCTGCACAGAGTTTTGTTGTTATCAACATCTTTCTTTCAATGCCGCTTTTAACCCACTGGTGGGTGCTGCAAATTTAACTGCACAAGTGCCACCATGGCCAAAGGATTTTGGATTATGCTTTTATCATACTCATCTTGGAGACAGGACTTTTTCCATGGCAACAACTAAACATGGCATGGGACATCACATTTCTTCTACAGGCCCGCCAGTAGTAGCACACGCTCGCCATCTTGACTTGTTGAAATTAGCTGCTGCTAAAGCTGAGTTTGCATACAAGGTCTGCAAGGTATCATACTATGTCTCCCTTGCATATGGTGCCTAAGTTGAATGGGAATTACTGTCCATGTGGTGATTATCACAGACTCAATGCCATGATTCCTGATCACTACCTGTTCCACAAGATTTCGATTTTATTGATTTTGATTATCGATTTTCTGGGTCACAGAATTTCTAGGGGAGGCACATGTCCGTTGTCAAGGATGGTCATGGTTAATGATTTTCTATTGCCACGTAAGCTTCAGCTCTCCAGGAATTCCTGAGAATGGTTAATTACTCTTACAAATTTAATGACATTGTTACCAAAATTATAAGAATGTGACAGATATCTCATACTGCCCACAACATAAAAAAATGATTAAGATTTAAATACATAGGGCCCTATGATTTATTAATATTTTCTTTCCAAATTCTTTTTTTTTTCTGTTTTGAATGCACAAAATAACTAATTTATTCAAATTCATTCTTAACATAGACTTAAGATTTTTTTTTTTTTCTCAGAAATTCTATGTTTTATATATTCAGTACTGTGAACAAGTCTTAGGCCACTAGTATTTTCACCAAAAAATAAAAAATAAAATAAAAAGGATTTAAGTCAGTTATTTCTATCTTTTGCGCTAGTAAAGTTTACATTTCCAAACATTATTTTTGTCATTAATTGTAATAATGCAGTGAGATTATTGTCTGACAACAGCCAGTGCTCCACACAGAGATCGGATCTGATCATCATCCAGTCTGTCTGGAATGACATGAAGTAACAGAACAAACTGAGACAGACTCAATCCAGAAGAACTGTGACATCTCCAAGATGCTTAAAAATCCTACCTGAAAAGCTACCTGAAAAACTATGGGAAAGTGTACCTCGGAACAGCTGTTTTACCAAAATCTGTAATACCAAATATTTATTAAACTTAAACTATTAAACTTTACTAAACTATTAAACAAATATTAAACTTTGAACAGTACTGTAGCTTTCCAGGTAGTTTTTTTTTTTTTTCATGTCACAGTTCTTCTGGATTGAGTCTGTCTCAGTTTGTTCTGTTCCTTCATGTCATTCCAGACAGACTGGATGATGATCAGACCAGATCTCTGTGTGGAGCACTGGCTGTTGTTCAGACAATAATCTCACTGCATTATTACAATTAAGTGAATGTTTTTGCAAATAACATAATTTCGAGAGGATCGGTAAATGGGTAATCACACACAGCTGGCAGCTCGTTTCCTAATCATCCCCTCATTCATTCACACTCAATCAAATCATTTCCCCTTCACTATAAATTATCCCAGCTTTCATTTCCCCGCTTCCCGCTACATCGCACGACCGAAAAAACATCCTCGCCTGCCTTCCTCCGCGAGGACCAGATTCCTCAGCCTACCTTGCAACAACTGCTACCGCCATCGCTCAACACTCAGTCAGTGTGAACATCTAAGAGAGACCGCGGCATCCTTTCGAGGCCTTGCACGCGCGCAGTCAGATCTCTTTCATCGCGCTATCTGCCAAAGTTTTTCAAGGGAAAAAATCCTCATTACTTACCACTCGCCGGCCCTCCGCTATATTCCCCAGCCCAAAAACAACAAAGCCCAGCGTTGCAACTTCCCAATCACAAACAGCAAGTTAGCGCGGAACCGGCCGGCACCGCCGGATGACGTTATACGCAAGCCGCGCACCCATGACGCGCAAGCCACGTTTCCTTGACACCAGCACGGCTTTTCCTGTCATTTCTCCTCGGTCACGTAACGTATTCTATGCTCCCATCCACCCATTTTTTAGGTCCATTGATTTATTTTAGTCACTGAATTTATTTTATTTTAGGAGGTTATTTTAGCCATTGATTTATTTAGCCATCAATTCCCGCTGTCAGAAACAATATGTATGTGTTAAACTATTAATTACATACATATTAGGGGCTTATTCTCCCCGAGGCAGCCTGAACAGTCATCTCCTGGTCGCAGAGGCTTTCTGTCTCTTTCAAGCTTCCTTCCTTCAGCCAGCCGGCTTCTCTCCCCTGCTCCCCTGCTACCATCCTACCTCCAGCCGGAGGCCCCCACCTCACCCGAGGCTTCCACCGCCATCTTATCCTAAAGCCAGCCCGCACAAAGGCTAACCCCCGCCTTTTGTTGGGGCTCCCCTCCCTTATGCCCTCCAGCCACTACCTCAACCGAGGTTCCTCCCCAAGCTACCCTCCCTTTCCCCTAGCCAACCGGCTACCTGCCACATCTGCCTCCTGTCCCTAGCCAATCCTCCAGCCGGAGGTTCCCCGCCTCAGCCGAGGCTTCCCTCCCCACATGCTGCCAGTCCCTATCCAATCCTCCAGCCGGAGGTTCCCTGCCTCAGCCGAGGCTTCCCTCCCCACCCACCGTCAGTCCAAATCCAATCCTCAAGCCGGAGGTTCCCGGCCTCAGCCGAGGGTTCCCCCCCCCCACCCGCCGCCAGTCCCAATCCTCTCCTCCTAACCTCCGCAGAGGTTTCTTATACCCATATGTTTATATTGTTTTGCTTGCCTGCTTTTCCAACCCACTAATCCATGTCTCTGTCTCTACCAGGAGGTCGCCGGACGATCCAGCTCCCCAATTCACCCCGTTCCACACACACTATAAGTAAATAAATTTAAATTAAACTGGAGATTAGGTGCTGGGCATCCAGCCAGAGAAGAAATGGACCCAACTAGGCCTGGTTCTCTCAAGGTTTTTTTTTTTCCCCCCATTCTCTCATGGATGGGGTTTTGGTTCCTTGCCGCTGTCGCCTCTGGCTTGCTTAGTTGGGGACACCTGATTTCCAGTGATCATCGCCGTCTTCACTACAGAGACCGTCTCTGCATTGATAAACAAAAGTTTAATTTTGTCATCTTACATTACCTTCGCTCTATTTTGCCTACTATTCTCCTTCGTCCAGCATCCTCTCTCACTGCATTTTTTGGGCGCAAATTTGTGAAAGAGCCGAACGCCGAACTCTTGCCCATGCTAGGGTTATATCCATTAGGGTTCGAAGTGCACCGTTCTCCCGGCTCGCTCCCCAGACAGCTCGCCAAATTTGCTTATTATTTATTACGAGGAAAGCGTGAACTCTTGAATGACAAAAATCATATTTGGAAATATAAACTGATATTTCCATACCGCATAAGATAGAAATAATCGACTTAAAACCATTTTTGTTGCTGAAAATACTAGTGGCCTAAGACTTTTGCACAGTCCTGTATATATTATTTTTTTTTTTTTTTTTTTTTTTTTTTTTGGAGTGAACCAGATGCAAAAAAAGTCCAGCAATGGCCCATACAATCCCTATAAATTATGATTTTGCACACTTTTTGTAACAGGTAGTGGGTTAGTGTGGTCATTCGTACAAATTAAACATAGTAAAAATATATTTTAATGACAGTGAGATTGGCCTAAAAACTCTACACACTGCATTTAAACAAAATACACATTTTGATTGGTAATCCCAGTCATACATCATTTCATGACAACAGACGCAATACAACACTGTCATTATTTTTATGCCAGCGAGAACCCAGCGTACCTTTAAAACTTAAATATAGGTTGTAATAAGGTTCTCGCACAAACAACCTATAGAGTTGTTTTTTGATGGAGGACAGGCTCAAAATATGAATTTAAAGTATGAATGGATTTAAAGAGTTTTGAGAAGACACTGCAGTACTGAAAACTTTTATGAGGCTATGCTGCAGGACATCTACTCACCAGATTTGAGTTCTATCTCAAGGGATCTATACTAGTCAATTGCACTGTAAGTCAGTGGCAGTGGAGCATTTGATCTGTATTTCGGCGCTTTGTCTCTGGTGACCCTGCCAGTGGACTGTGACGCTGGAACATGTTCAATGATGCTACGGAAAAGCTTATCCGTTGACTTATTTAATTATTTATTTTTTTTTGTATTTATTTATTTTATTTTTGTGTGTGTGTGTGTGTGTGTGTGTGTGTGTGTGTGCCATCTCACCTGAAAAAAAAAAAGTAATCTATGGGCTAAAACACGAAACAGAGGCATGTGGACTCATATAAATACAAATCCCTGTATTGCTCTCTTCTTTCTTTAGAGGGAAAGAAGTTCTTAAAAGCAAATCACAGCACTGCTGAACATAAGCATTGCATAAGTGTTGCGTAATTATTATAGTTAATGTGACCATATCGCCATTATTTACTTTAAATAACAGCTATTTAAAAGACGTATAAAGCCCCTCATTGTGTTTCATTCAGATGCACTGAAGAACACATCCTCTGAGCCTCTCCAGACAGTTGAGAACTGTTGCTGCACCATATGCAGTGTTAGAGAAAACTGCCGTCTAATGAATTAGACTGCACAACGTTCCTGAAAATTATGCTTTAATCACAAAGCTAAAAATTAACTTATTTTTGACACATTTGTTTATAGCTGTAGCATGTTATTGAATGTTAAATAAGGTTAAAAGCAGCATAATGGCTGATCGTTGTTTTTATGATCGATCATTGGTGTCCATACTTGAGTTCTCATGTAACTTATGCTATGCTAAATATACCCTCACATGAAAATGATCTAGTAATGCTTTAACTTTTGAATGCACTTGAAACTCTAAAACTGTCACCAATAAACGCATAGTTCACCAATAAATTAAAATATGCAATCATTTACTCACCTCTATCATGTCCACTTCAGAACAAAAAAGAAGATATTCTGAAGAATGTCTGAAATGTTTTTACCATACAATCAAAAGGTAATTGAGTCAAATACTTTGGATGTCACTTACTTCAATTGTAAGGACAAAAAAGGCTTTTTTTTCAAAAAAAAAAAAGTTAAATTAAAAAAATATGTTCCGATGTTCTTTCATTTTATTTTGTGCTTTACATAAATACAAAAAGATTGGTTCATGTGCCGCTTGAACTGATGCAATATAGTGATTTGCCACAGCAAATATTATTTATTGTTGAAAAAAGAGATCTTGTTTCACATCAGAAGTAACCTGATGTGTCTTTTCTGTCGGCGTTCTGTCAGTTTACTCTTTGCACAGCAATGTATTTTTACATGATGTGTGGTGTGAAGGCAGCATAGCTTGACGGGCATAGCAACAGTAACTAAGGAGGGTGGGGTTTTGTGTTGAAGGGTCAATTGAAACTATCAACTCTTTAACTCTCAATCCATTATAATGGAGCTGTTGTATCTAGTTTAGACATCTGAATTTGGTTCTTAATCTGAAAAGTTGTTTTTTTTCACTAAGTCCATGAAAGTTGTCTTATTCTCTGCAGTGAATACTCAACACTACGCACTCACAAAGTCATCAGGCTAATTGTGTGCAAAGGAAGTGATGGAAATCAATCCAGCAGTTAGACCTACCACAATCATGTTGTAAAGGTAATTTAAATTCACAGAGTGGTGCCTTGCAAACTTCTCTCCACAAATTACTCCTGCAGTCCAGTAATGCACTGTGTCCAATGGGCTTAACTGAAGCTCAGTGATGTACTGTACCAGTAGTTCCCACAACTAACCCAATTATAATATATATATATATGTGTGTGTGTGTGTGTGTGTGTGTGTGTTCCTTTAAAGGGTTACTCCAACCCAAAATGAAAATGTTGTCAATATTCACTTTATTCACACATGATTCCCATGTTGTTCCAAACCAATAAAGCTTTGTTCGTCTTCTGAACAATTAGAGATATTTTGGATAAAAAATGTGAGGCTTGTGACTGTCCCATTGACTGCCAAGTAATGAACAGTCAAGGCCCATATATGTATGAAAGACATAATAATTAATCTACCATCAGTGGTCCAATCTGAGAAGGTATGCTTGTCACTACATAAAATCAATTGCTTGGCAGTCAGCGGGACCGTCAAAAGCCTTCCTTAAAAAGATTTATAAAAAAAAAAAATTATTTGGACATATGACAGAGTATTTCTGTGCCAAATATTTTGGAAATGCAGAATTCTTTGTATGGGCTTCTCATTTTTTCAGTAACGAATGTTTTATAAATAAGATCCAGTTTGACGCTAAATTTGCACATCATTTGATACTGAAAAATGGAGCGGCCCCATAAAGAAAAGATTGCGGTCATGATTCAGAACTGCAGACAGTAAGTAAAACGCATCAGATTTCTGTGTTTTGTTGGCCATCGGCACACCTCCAGGAGCTCATCTGTTTTCAGAGAGAATCGTAAATCTGTATCTTTCTTTGATAAATATGAAAACTAAAGACTCTTTTGAGAAACAAAGTAAGCAATACTACTTTATAGGTACTCAATATCAACATGAGATGAGACTGTGTGTGTCATCAGATTTTTGTATTTGAATTACAGACTATAATTGGTTTCCTTTATTTGAGAATTGATGTTTTTGATCCTGTCAAGGTGCATATGCATGTTTAATCAATGAATTAAGGAATGCAATTTCTTATAATACCAGTAACAATATTATGTTTAGCTGGAACATACAGCAGGAGGTCCATCTCAATTTGCTGATTGATTCCTGATTGTGAACAAAGACTAGAAAACCACCGCGAGTGATATGAGAGTAAAACAGGGACACATATTTTCCATTCATTGACACAAGTAAAATTATTTTCTCTCTCTCTCTCTCTCTTTATAGGTTTCTCTGAAAGTCTTAAACTAGGGCTGTTTAAATGCTAAATAATTGCCCATTTTGTCAAAATATTGTGCTTTATATGCTTTATTACCTGAGATACAAATATCACAGAGAACAACATGATCTGAACTATACTGGATAATTGTGCAGTATAATATATAACATAAACAGACAGACGTCTAATATATAGATAGTCCTCAAGGATGCCCTCTGTGCTTTCCATTTTAAGCTCAGGTCCTCATTCTCTCTTTTATACGGGTATTATTGTGCTAGAGGAAGTCGATCCAAGAACAGAACAAAATCCAAAAGGAGCAAATTTCAGTCCCTCAAGGACAAAAGAAACAAGTCAATTCATAGTCCTGTCTTCTTCCTGCCACTCTCTTCCCTTCTTTCAATGCTTAGATAATTTTTTACCGTTTTTAGCAAAGGGTTTTTATTGGAGTGTAAAACATGCATCTAGTTAATCCCTATTTGACATTGATTATTTCCTGCTATACTTTGTTAGCACGCATCATGTAAGGCAATTAAAGAAGAAAATTAGCATTTTGCCATTTACAGAACAGACAAACAGCTTTAAACAGTTCATCTCACCAAGCAGGTTTCCGAATGAATTAGTGGCACTATCATTTGCATTTTAATACTGCCAACAAAGAGGAATGCAAGAAATAGATAACTCAAACATTCAGTTTTACAGTGTTCACTGATTCATATTTAGCATGTTTTGGTTTGTGACGGGGGAAATGGGGGATGCAACGGCTTGCTAATTCTCTCGTCTCACAGTCGTGTTTAAAAGTCTTATATGCAATTAACTTCTGACTTACAGGAAAAAATTAAAAGATGAAGGAGAGAATATTATCCACTGATTTGGAAAAACCGGATTCAGTTTGCCTTTGTTTAAAATACACAGACACACACAACTGTTTAAACAGCTTGGGGGATGTCAAACAAAGGCTATAACATTTGACTATACCTTACTAATTAAATTAAGAGAGAGATTTTAAAAAATGGTTAAATGTAGTCTATAATGCAGGTTCCTCAATATGTATCACTTTATAACTCATAAAAGTAATATCACACATAATCACACTCGTGTAGTGATTCTGGACAGATCACTAGGTACACAAATGCATTCTCTTTTTCAGAAAGGATACATTAAATTGATCAAAACTGACAGTAAAGATAAATGTACTACTGTTAAAAGTTTGAAGTATAGGATTTTGTAATGTTTTTGTAAGATATTTCTTAGGCGTATTTTATATCACTTTATATAAATAAAAAATTGGGCATGTACATGTACATTTCTACACAAGTGATGTAATGTACAAATTAAAGAACACAGATGTGACATCTCATTAACATAATGACCTGGGCTGCGTTCTCCGATAACGTTGTCTCTTAGCGTGCTACGAAGACTCTAAAGGTACACCTTAACTACAGTTATACCTTTCCTACGTCTGTTCGCCGAACTATACCTTAGGTAAACCTTCTTAAGTGCGACCTTAGCAGGTGCTGTCCATTGATATCGATGCCACAATGATCGATTGTGCGCTCTTTCCTTCACGGCAGTATAGGAAAAGTATTGAGAAAACAATGTTTTTTATAAAGAAGCGTTTTAGAAATAGTACGAACTGCATTCATCAAGGCTAATTTAAATACGAAAATGCAGAAATAAATATGTTTATGTGTTATAAATTAGCAAGTACGCAATCCCACATCCTCACAGCCATAAGTGTGTTAATGTTCTCCGTACGCCGACCCACCAGCCGCATAGTGTTGACCTCGATTGAAGTGCATTATAAAACAGAACGCAACTTATTGAGTGTAAATGTTTGTTTGTTTTTTATAATTCACATCATTAATAGATGGCAAGTCCTCCCTAACCCTTTCCAATGCATTATTTTCAACTTTTTTATTATTTCTTTCATTTTTATTCAAAACAAAGCAGAAGCTAAGTGTATTTGTGTTATATGAAATTATAAAAGGGGTTAAGAAGGGGTTTCTCCCAGGGAGTAATTCAATGTAGAACCGCCGCTTTGAGTGTCCGCATAACAGTCTCCAAAAAAATGCCACAATTTTGCGAGCGCTGTCATAGCTATAAAGTTTGTGTAAACTCATCTTTCTCCATACAGTATAGACTCTTAAGCCTTTTCTGTCAAGTGGTTCGCCAGCTGATGTGCTTTGGGATAGTAATTAAAAAAG
>JAUMHG010000033.1:5102706-5116436 GCA_032359395.1 Enteromius anoplus | reverse complement strand
CAATTTTATATTATGGAATGTAATTTTATTGCAACACTATAGAGGTCATTCACAATTATTTTTATCTTAATATTTTCTGCACGTAACTCGTCATGCATGCATGTGCATGAAGGGTTCTTCCAATTGTGCTGCTTATTAAACTTAGTGAGGTGTGCTATACTTTTTAACCTGTCAAAATTACAATTTTAGTATTGAAAAAATGGTTATTACTTAAAAGAAAAACTATTTTTCTTAATAGTAATAGCCTATCTTCAAATCGCTTACATTTTATAAATCGCCTACAACATCCTAGCAACATAACTCAGCCATACCATCAAAACATAAAAATTAGAGAAACATGTGATTTCCTTCTGTTGCTTAAGGCAAGCAACTGTGCATAAAAATGTGTGTGTTTGTGTGCACATTTATAGTGTGTGTGTGTGTGTGTGTGTGTGTGTTTATCACTTCTATTTCAGCCTGGCTTTTGCTCAGACCAGTATCGTTGAGGGTCATCACACAGAAGCGCCTATCTAGACACACCTGCCATGCCTGCACTCCATCCACATTTCACAAGGTAATTGAAAGCACAATGCAAAGTGCGAGAGCCTCGTTAGGAGCAGAGGCATGTTTGGGGATTGGGGGTGTCCTCCAGCATGGGGCAGCTAATGAGGCTATGGATTCCAGGTCTAATTGGGTGTAGCGAAAAGTAGCCCCACTTTCAACTCTGGCTTGGCTGTGGTCTATTGTACCAGCTGCCTGTTGTGTCACAGTCACGCTGAATGCCCAGCCAGCCAAGAAGTGCTCCTCATGGATAAACAGAATGTGAATACAAATCCAGGAGGGTGCACTGTGCTTTTTCTCTATGTAGGGCTGCATTTTGAAATGGCAGATTTTTAATGCATATTTACTTCACTTAATCAAACTACTGGGTCAGTGACACCATATTTATTTATTTATCACAAAATGCATTACAAATGCAATTCAGGTCACCCGTGGGCCTCTATTTTACCGATCTAAGCACATGGTCTAAACACAAGGCGCAGATCACTTGTTGCATGTCTGAATCCACTATTTTCATTGCTAGTATAATGATGGAGAAAATACATGTGTTGGTCGATAGGTTGCTTGTGCACGAGCCATTCTGATACAAGCAAGACTATCCGTTATGACATGTAGGCATGTTTCATATTTATAGCCTTCACAGTAATAATTACATTTACATTGTAGTCCTTTAATTTTTAATATTTGCCATGTTTGTATTGTGTGTTTAATTGCACTGTGTATGCACGATGTGGAACCGCCTATGCAGTAAGTGCATACAGTATTACTAACATGCTCTTTAAAATAAATAAATACTGCGCTATTGACTTTAGATCAGGTTTTAGTGGCCTCAAAATAGCAATGTGCTAACAATGTGCCTTAAACACACCTCATTTTCAGACCAGCACACCCATAAGCATACAAATATGGGCGCAAGAGCATTTGCTATTCAAACAACGTGCTAAGTGCAAATAGACATAGATTCTATTTAAAATGCTAAAATAGTAGGATTTTCTGCTTACTTGTTGCAAATAGTGGCAATTATCTGTACTTCAGTATTGCAGTACATTATAAAACAGTATGTATTAACGCATTGAGTGTAAATTATAATTTGAAATAAAATCATTAAATGAATACTGCCTTATTTGGACAATGAAGTCCTCCCTACACCTACCCTAACACTTCCCGATACTTTACTTTTAACTTTTTTTTTTTTTTTCATTATTATTATTATTAAAATTAAAAGCCTTGATAAGTTCAGCAAAAGTCGTATTTGAACCCAGGTCAGTTGCGTCAAAAAGACCATGGCACATGCTTTATAATATAATATATATTATGCTTTATAATATACTGGAGCTGATAATTCACAGCCTTTATTTGTAATGCTGACTATACCAAACATATGTTGATGGGCAGAGTTACTGTAAATAGTCTCTGCCAACAAGGCAGGCTGTTTGCACATGTTATTTTAAGGTCCAACCTTAAACAATTAACAATGACTTTTGGTTCAATAAACTTATCATGTTTATTAACAGTAGTTATACTGTATGCTTAGGTATTGGATAAGATTATAGATGTAGAATATGGTCATGGAGAATTTGTGCGTTATATGAACATTCAGGGTAGGCATGCACTGTTAAAAAAAACTGTAGAAATTACAGTATTACTGGCAGCTGTTTGCCAGTAAATTACTGTAGATTTAAATTTATGTTATTTACTGACAACAGTTTGTTCAAAGTTAATTGAACATTAAACATTAACAAGTCTTTATCTTTACAGAATAAAACTAAAAAAAAAGCCTCATGCAAAGCATTCTGGGAACCAAAATCCGAAGGAAAAAAACTGAAAAAGGTAAATGAAGGTTGAACAAACTGTTGCCAGTAAACAATATAAATTTAAATCTACAGTAAGTTATTGGCAAACAGCTGCGTTAACTACAGCAAATTTTTTTACAGTGTGCTGATAAGCAACTGGTTAAGTTACACTTTATTTTGATAATCCGCTTTAGACATTCTACAAGCAGTAACAACTAATTGTCATAAATTTTCACTAAATGTCTAATATTTGTCAGAGTACTGTTAGGGTAAGTTTAGCGTTAGTAGAAAAAGTTAACATATACTTGCAAATATATAAGAGTCAGTATGTTGTATGTTGTGTACCCGTCAAAATAAAGTGTGAGAAGTTATTAAGCAGACCGTCTACTATACTCTAATGACTAATACATACCTGCAGTTGACATGTAGTTGCTAAGTTACTTTCAGTACTGTTAGTATAATGTCTAAAGTGGACTATCAAAATAAAGTGTTATCAGTTAAAAGTGAGCATTTGGCCCTGTTATGACCTAGGGGCAGAACCTGATGTAGCTGTTTAACGTGTCCCTGGGTCAACATCTTTGTTGACCCTGGAACAACATTGTGATTAACCAATCAGATTGGAAGAACCAGTTTATAGTTTTTTGTGAAGCGTATTCTTACAGTCAGTGTTTGGTACTTTTACATCAGTGTCAGTCATCTATCATTCCCTCTGATTTTAGGCATTACTCTTGGGTAAGGTTAGGTTTAAGTGTAGAGATATGATCAAAACTAAAATTTCGAATTAAAAATCAGCCCCTCAAAGTATGTTGACCCAGGAACACATCGAACTCAGCAAAATCAGGACATGCTGACCTAAGGCTAAAAGGCAGCAACAAATGCCGCTTTGCCACTGCATGTTACGGCACAGTACAGTTCACTTTTGTTGGGGGTTTTACTGGGAAAAGGACTGTGTTATTTTGTCAAAATAACCCAGCATTCATTCTCTTCAATGTTTACCCAGCATTGGTTTCAGCACTGGTACCCAGTTGAGTTGTTTTGAACCCAGCATTCTTTTTTATTTATTTTTAAGCCATTTGAATTGTGTGGTCACAGGAAGTGTCCTGATTAACAACCTTCACGTTGTAAAATCTATGTTATGTAAATATGCAAATTTGTGTATTAAACACGATATGTTTTGTTATGTTGGCTGTGCCGGTCATTACATGCATTTCCATAGCGTGGGCTATTATACATCCTTCAAGCTCCTTTTTATTGGCTGCTTATCAATATCGGTAAACACACACATAACACTGACATATTGTGTGATATTGACATAGTCCTAAATGATTACAAGGCCATCAGTCTTTGGATAAACAAACAGCATAGATTTAATCTAAAGCAGTCCATCATGTTGAAAAAGTGTGCTGTCAGTCTGAGACATGCAAGAGTGTGCAGATATATTCAGTTCTATTTTTAAATGAACTCTGAAATGAGATATTGCTCTTTGCCATTGACAGTGATCTGTTTGTGAGAATTATGAATAACTGACCTTTCAAGCAAACTTTTTATAACACTCTCTGCTTGACACATCAATCCATGGTGCTAATGAGTATTAGTGTGTAAAGGTCAAAAGTGACGAACCCTCATCCATTAATCAAGTAAAGATTACAGCAAACAGTGTATGGGAGTTATGTTTCAGGTAGTGGCTCATGTTAATCAAATTGAAGGTTTTTTGATGGTAGGAAAAACAGTCATATGGAGAAACAAAATGCAGGGAAAACAAACAAACAAAAAAATCAGTGATTAAATACTGTAGATGGACATCATATAATGGGACTAAATAAAAATTGAGGAAAAAAAACCTGGGGGAAGTAAAAGCAGGTGTAACGGATGAGATGGAGGAATGCGGATATCTGTATTTATACTGAGAGATGGGAAAGTGGTAACAAGGAACAGGTGTGATGAGTAATCAGGGTGAAGTGCATGATGGGGATTGAAGTCCTTGAGTGACAGATGAGTTCTAGAGTGTGGGGTGGAGATATGCAATCTGGTGGGTCAATGGGAACAATCACTACAGCAGGTGTGAGTCAGAGTGGTAAACATTAATGTCATTCAGTATGGCAAAATATTTTCAGTTTTGGGGGCTCAGAAGTGATTGGTGGAATGAATAAGTAGAACATTTTTCAGTTTCTACTCACATAATTATTCTGAACCTGCTGCTTGTCACAGAATATGAATCTGATTTTTTTTAATTACTCATAATGTCGATCACAAATCAGCAGCACTCATGAAATGGAGACATAAAAGAATCAAAATTCAAAGCTTTAAGGAATCTATTCTGTTTCCCAAAACATTCCCCCACTTTCACAGACAAGGCTTCAGTCTGTCCTAGACTAAAAAAAAATGTAAATCTAAACTCTTTCAACTGAAATAAAATTGCACTGACTAAACTTAAAACATGTCAGTACCTTTGTTTTGTCTTAAGATGCACACCAGTATGCAGACATTTATTTACACACACACAGAGTCAGAGTAAGAGGTAGAGTCAACAGCGGCAAACGGGGACATCAGAGACAACGGCAATCGATTATTCCAATAGCGTAGCGTTGGTCAGGTGATAGGCAAACAGGGTCAGTGATAAATCCAGAACGATACACAGGGAACTCAGGGAAACACGAATGGCTTGACAAAGGGGAAAACACACGGTACATCCACAATGACGAGTGAATAAACATTCAGTCAGGTGCTTAAATACACATACAAACAAGGCTGGGGGTGGACAAACGGAGTGTCCGTGACAATAGACAAGGTTGGTGGAGACATAAATTAATGATCAGAGTCCAGGGAGAGCAACAGAGACAAAGACACAGAGAGTACACATAGCGCTGGAGTGCCATCCAGTGGCCTGTGTTGGCATTTTTAGCTGGATCATAACATAGCCCCCCCTTTAAGGAGCGGCTTCCAGACGCTCCTACTATAGGAGCCGGGGGCATGCCCACCAGGGCGGATCAGATGGCAGAGACGCCCACCTGGGTGGTGCAGATGGAGGAGACGCCCTCCAGGGCGGAGCAGACGGCAGAGAGGACCACCAAGGCGGATCAGGAGACCGGACTGCAAACAAGAGCAAAGACAGGTTAATGGCGGCGTCTAAGGCCGAGTTGGTACCTGTATCTGGTTTGGGGTGAGTGATCCCGGCAGCCAGGTCAGGTCCGGGTGAGAGTACGATGACTCCTGGGTCTGGTTCAGTGCAGGATAAGAGTTTCATGACCTCCATGGCCTGTGCAGGGCAGGGTAATAGTCCAATGACCTCAGTGGTCAGTTTAGAATTGTGCAAGAGTTCAACGGCCTCCGTGGCCGGTACAGAGCAGGGCGAGAGTTCAAATGCCTCAATGACCGATTCAGGGCAACGCAAAAGTTTAAAGGCCTCTGTGGCCAGTTCAGAGCAAGCCAAAAGTTCAAAGGCCTCTGTGGCCGGATCAGGGTCGGGTGAAAGTTCCAGAGCGGCCCTAATGGACGGACTCTGTGGTTGTGCAGCCTACAGCGGAACCCCTGGAGAATATACGACCGAAGTTGATCTCTCCGGGGTTCGTGCAGCCACTGGCAGACCCTCTGGGACATTAGTGTCACAGGCAGGCTCTGGCGGCTTGGGCCACGGCAAATCAGGAAGACTATCAGGCTCTGGCGGATCAGGCCACGGGGAATCTGGATCACAGGGTGGTTCTGGTGAGTTGGGCCAGGGTAATTTTAGCTCATCGGAGAGTTCAGGAGAGCAGTGTATAGGCCACACACTCAAAATAGCAACCACCATAACGGGAAGCACAGAAGACAGGGGAACAGTCTCTGAAATGGCCTGCGTGGAAACCCTAATTACACCCACAGCTCTCACTACCATTAACGGGGGGTCCGTTAAACTGAACATTAACCTCACAGGCCTAGGAAGGACCTTGCTGTCCTCATGCGCAGCACTCATGACGTCAGAGAACACAGGTGTGACGTCCATGGTGGCTGAAGACTGTGGCTGAACTTCCACTTTGGCTGAAGGCTGGTGCTGTGGCTGAGGATTGGCGGCCATCTTGTGCGGCGTCTCGTTATCCACAGCCATCTTGTGCATGGGCTCGGGAGCGGCGGCCATCTTAAAAGATGACTCGCGATCAGAAGCCATCTTGTACGAACAGTCAAGTTTTGTCTCAATGAAAGAAGCCGATCCAAGAGATCCATACCTGGCCGTTGACACTGTGAAAAGCAGCTTGATCCTCTGTGGCTCGTCATTCTGTCATGAGAGAGGAGGCGGGAGGCCTGCAAATTCATACGCAGATATTTATTTACACACACACAGAGTCAGAGTAACAGGCAGAGTCAACAGAGGCAAACGGGGACATCAAAGACAACGGCAATAGAATAATCCAATAGCGTAGCAGTGGTGAGGCAAACGTTATCCAGTGGGGCGAAGACGAGAGAGAATAATCGAGGCACTTCAGCTGGATCATAACACTTTATTTGTCTTTGAAACATCATTTAAGATATTTTAGATGAAAACCAGAAGACTTGTGACTGTCCCATTAACTGCCAATTAAATTAAACAAAGTGTAACATGGCAGACAAAAGAGTACATTGTTTGCGTTTCACAGGCCTCCTGTTTTTTTATCTAAAATATATTAAATTGTGTTTCAACGTTGAGCAAAGTTTTACAGGTTCGGAACAACATGGGGGTAAGTGATTAATGACTTGGGACTCAAACCCACAACCTTTGGGTTATAAGTCCAGCGTCCTATCCATTAGGCCACGACTGCCCCCGTCATGGTGTGGTGGAGTATCACTTTATTTCAACAGGGCAAGGAAGAGGCCAAACAGACTAATAGCCAAATTTGTGAATCCACATCTTGATATAGACAAGTAGAGCATGTTTAAATGATCCATTTTAGGGGAGTGTGGACAAGTCTTATCTTTTATCTTAATATCTCATTGAGTTTGACACTTTAGTCTTTGCAACTTTAGGGATCTTATCTATACACTTACACCATAACACCCCAAAGAGAAAAGAAAACTTGAAATAGCATCATATGACCCCTTTATGATGTTTACAATATTTTTTGCCTTTTTCCCCACATATTTTTCCCAACTCATATTGTTTGATTAGTTTGGGTTGATAAAGAAATTTCCTGCTCTGCTCAGTTTGTTTTGTTCTGTGTTTTTCAAATATCAATTCAACCACATCTACTAGGGATGCAGCGGTTTTCGGTTCGCCCTGTTCGGTTTGGTACACCCACGTGAACCACGATATTTCGGTACTTAGCCTACTTTAGGCATTAAACTTTACTTTTAATTAAAATTGGCATTTTCTGTGTATTAAGCGCATAGACAATCAGGCGATGGTCAGAAATCCTCAAGACTAGTGATGTGTCGTTCTTGAAGGATTCATTCATTTTGAACGAATTTTTAATGTGACTCGGGAAGAACAAATCACTCGTGATACTTTATATCTGATGGTATATTTAGAAAACTTAAGTATTTTCTTGTTGCGGTCAATATTTATTTAAATAATGTTCATGTTTATATTTCACTTTATACTGCACTTTTTATATTGTCCGTTTTTGAAAGAGGGCAAAAATAAGTGTTCTTTTTTTAAAATAAATGTGGTCTTTTGACTTAATCTGTACCTTTTTACATTTAATATCATCTCTGTACCTCGATAACTTGAAATAGAAAGGGCAAATGACCTCCCGCTATGTTAGAGCTCACATGCAGTACTGTACAGTAATATTGATGTATCGAAACTGAACCGTTACCAGAAAACCATGATACAAACCGAACCGTGGGCTACTGTACCGTTGCATCCCTAACATCTACACAAGTATATACTGTAGATAGATAAAATGAAGATTTCTAGGCATCTAGCCCAAAATTAATTAGCAAATGCTCTTTTTGTCTTGACCATACTAAAACACTCAACAGGGATTGTGTGGCACTTGACCAGCCTCTGTTCTGTCTGCCTCTGCTGTCTATGATGTCAAGAGTACAGCAATTAACTTTTGTTTGTTCCAGGGTCTCTACAGTATATGGCCACTCTAAAGATTATGGATATACTTAGAGCAAGTACCTTTGCAAAAGACATAATAAGGGACACTGCTATTGAAAATTTCACAGCAGGGTTATGAACCTGTCACAGCAGCAAATCTGAAAATAACATGTGTCATCTCCAGTGTATTACACCATAAACCACCAACTGATGTAGTCTGTAGTTTCTTTCCTTTTTTTATGTTATGTCTCTAACAGTGATAATATTGCTAGTATATCTGCAATCTGGTCTAAATATATACTTCTCTGTGTGCTTTTTGTGGAACCCTGTTTTATGTGTCTTACTGATTGTTTCACTGCAGTTTCAAAGAGAAATGTCCACTGAGTGCCGCTAAAACACCAGTTCAATACATTAACCCTGGTACATTTTTATTACGTTGGTATAGGTACATATTGCTGTGCTTTTATTACGTTAAATATCCTGGGAATGTTGCCAAAAGTTAATGCTCTATCATGTTGGAAATTTGACCTACACCAAATCCAACCCTTAATCCAATTATAAATACACACACACACACACACACACACACAAAGAATAAATAATAAAAACTGATATAAAAAGGCATTTGCTGATGTAACCCTTCCATTTCAACTTCCTTTTATGCAGATTTGAACTGTTTTGTTAAACCATAGTCACACAGGATTCGAACCAAAGCTCCTCATTCTACGGATTCTACGGCCGATGGAGTCTCTGTGCCACATACTGGTTCCGGAGGTTCAGGCCATGCGGCCTCACAGGCCTCGTGGAGCTCAGGTGAATTCAGTGAATTTGGATCACAGACCGGGTCTGGCACCTCGTACCGTGCTACCGGGTTGAGACCCGTTACATGCGGGCTAGGAACCGCGAAGACCTTCAGCAGCTCGTCAGGCTGTGTAACCGAGACAGGCTGGACATGATACGACCCCTCGTATCGTGCTACGAGCCTGGCACCCGTTACTGACTGGTTTGATAGCATGAGGGCCTTCGGCAGCTCATTAGGCTGCACAACCAGGACCAACTGGACATCACATAGCCCCTCTCGCTGTGATCTGGTTTCAGAACCCGTCACTACCGTTTTAGGGATCGCTAGGACAGGTGATAACTCCTTGAGCTGTAAAACCTGAACTGACTGGGCAGAAAACAGCACTCCTGGCTGTAAAACCGGGACCAACTGGACTGAACACTGCTTTTGAGGCCGTGAAACGGGATTAGGACCCGTTATCTGCGGTTTAGAGACTGCTGGCAACCCTGGTGGCGAGTCGGCATCCGCAGATTCAGCCGCAATTTTGAGCGCATGTGCACCCAACTCCATAATTCTCCTCACCTCCTCTGGTGAAATGATCGCTAGAGGTGACAAGCACGGCGGTCCGAACCCTAAAAACAAATCTGTAGCCGCGTCCCACGACAATGCTGAATGGCGCGATCTCGCAGGCAGACCCCTCCGTAAGGCAAGGCGAGATGGGAAGCCCGCCAAAATGTGCGCGTTCTCTTCGGAGAACGCCATCTCGCTTGTGGTCGGATGTTCTGTCACAATGTGGGCTCATAACACTCGCGCCCGTGCTTCCTCGCTAACACGGAGAAAAAGGAGGCAGGAATAAGTAAAAAACATTTTTTACTAAAAATGTATTTAAACAAAACAAGAAAGGACCGAGTATACACACCTACATGAAATGTTAACATCCGACAACTGGGCACATACAGGACACAGTATTTATACAAACATCAATCAGAGACAATGGGGAACACCTGGACACACACGGCTGGCAGGGAGTGAACACTAATGATGGGGCGGAGACATAAACGAGGGAAGACATGAGGATACAGAAGGTAAACACAGAGCACATGGACAGAAAACATACACAGAACACGCCTATGGCGAGACAAAGTGACTTTATATCTGATTTTTATTCTGTGATATTTGTATTCTTTTTATAACAGTATGTCAGATAGTTTTTTGCTTGAATTATAGTCAGTATCAACAAGTCTCCCAGCCTTTTTAAATTGAAGGCCTCCCCAATTTTTTTTCCATTTTTTCTATTGTTATATATTTGTTTGGTATTTATGTTGTAATTATGACAGCATTGCTTTTTGAGGAGGTGTTGAGATATTACATTTTTTTGTTTGTTTTGTTTTTTACATTGTTTAGTAGGATGTTCAAAATTATAAATCAGTCAATAATTTGCATGACTTAAATAAATCACTGTCAAGTATTATGTACTATTGTTTTGACACCAATTGTGCATGCTATTTAAAAAATGCTACTCATACAGCTGCAACTGTGTCACCTTCTCAAGTTTCCTATAGAAACTTGACCCTGCCTTGATTATTTGCACCAGTTTTACTCAGAGGCTGGTCTCTATTATACAGATCTCAAAGAAAGAAAATAAAAGATTTAGCCAGGTCAGTATATTGTTTGAAAAGCATGTTTGGATGTTCTTGGAGAGAGATTCATTAAAGACTGTGGTCTACTGCAAACAAATTAAGCATATATTATTTGGGTTGGTTTCATGAAATTACCAACATGGTATAGATAACTCATCTCCTGATCTGACCTTGCTCTAACTATACACCATTCATAAAACAAATGATTTAAAATGGGGGAAAGGATACAACTACGGAATTCTGTTCCTTTCGGATTCTTTAGTCTGGAGAGAAGAAAGTCTCCCTTGCATTCAATTTCCATAAAACAGAAGGCAATTAACACCTGAACTATTTACATAATGCAAATGTGCTCAGTAATTTAAGTAGTTGATTTGTATCGCTACTTCAGCAGTTGTTTCTAGACCTGTGAGAAGTATTGGCAATCACAATCTCTGTGGAGAAAAAGTGAGGTGAAATGCTTATTCAGCAGATAGATTCAATATGAAGAACCAAAATCAGGAAATACCATCCTGGTGAGTCTTTTGTGAAGACTCCATGTTTGAGTGTGTGTGTGTGTATTTGTTTATTGTACCAACAAGCATAGACAAACACTGGGAAAATGTCATTGTGAACATGAAAGTTGAAGTATGCAAATGATAGGTCCGACAGGTTCATAAAACTAAACTATTCCCAATTATAGAATCTGGGAGTGCTGAGTTTTTTGTTGTTGTTTTTTTTTTTGTTAATTGGCAGCTCTCGATATTCAAATCTATGCCTATGCCAAACATATTTGTCACGATCGCCAGCTGGAGTGAACCATTAGAGGGCACTCCACCCTGGACTCAGCCATTGGTTTCTGGACTCCATTTCCCATGTGTCCCTTGCCCCTCATGTCACCATGTCTTGTGCTACCTTTGTAAATGTGTTGTGTTCTGATTGGTTTCTTGTATTGCATGTGTCTTGTTCTCATTGGTTGGTTCTGTATTGTGTCCCCCTCTGTCTAGCCTAAAAGAAGCCCTGACCCTCTCTCTTACGCTGGTTTTTGTTTTAGCCTATTCCTTGTTTTTTTTTTTTTTCCCGTGTTTTCCTTGTTTCATTGTGTTCTTGACCTTGGACTGTTTTCTAGTTTTTTGATTGTTTGCTGCCTGCCTTGACCCTCACTTTGTTATCGGATATATTCCTTTGCCTTTGCTTGGATTGTTCAGTTTGCTGGTTTTTGACCCTGCTTGTTAGACCACGTCTTGTGAATAAAGTTTTGCACTTGGAACCCCACTCAAACCTCAGTCCCCTTGTAACACTATTCAAGGCACGGTTTTAAACAAGACATTTGAGTTGCTTTGCCTACTTGTGTCAAATGTATTTATTATAATATATTATATTACATAACATTATGAATGGTATATTAGTAATTTATTAATTTATATTTTTAGGAGCCCTTTGAACCAAAAGGTTTTTTTGTTTTTTTTTTACACTCAACCTGTACTACCTAATGAGACCTGGAGGGCAAAGAGTACATTCCTTTTCATTTCTCAGAACAGAAACAATGTATCATTTCTAATAAGCAGAGTGAACATAGACAATTTAAGGTAATTCATTTAGTGGGTGATAATGTTTCAGCAAATTTTCCAGATTGCTCTTTGTGTGTCCGGTCATGCGCTTAAAAAAGCAACAAAGCCGAATGGGTATTTAAATGTCAAAAGTCTCCTTCCCTGTCAACGAAAATGTGTTTAACTAAAATGAGCCATGGTGAATTTATATGGCAAATCCTATATTGTGGCATTGCATGAGGTAAGGTTGATAGAGAATAAACTGAATAAACTGAAACTGTCGGTGAAAGAACAAAAAAGTTAAATAAATAAATGATTAATTAAAAATAAAAGGCAACTCCCTTCACCTCATCAAATATATATAAATCAACCTGATCTCACGGCAATTAGTAAATATTTTACGAGATGCCAATTCGCATGAATGACCTAAACAAATATAGGAATGGGGCCCTACATTTGCACACATTTACTTCAATCAACCTTGAGGTACCTTTTTTGTTGTCAAAATTGCTACTGCACATTGGTGCCCCATAGTTATGTCCAGTGTTTCTACAGTTTTCATGTACATATTATAATTCTTTCATTAACATTTACATTTAGGCTACACATAAGACAATGACAACAGTGGTGTTCGCAAGAGAAATTAGGCGCAATTAGTAGAAATTTGTACCTCGTTTAGTACTGAGATGTAAATTTGCAGACTCTCCCTAAAGCAGCCTTGGCGAATATCAAATCTAAAACTAACTTTACCGCGCACCGTTTACACCAGTGCATTTTCTTTTTGAAAACAGCATTTAGAAATAAAACAATCATCGTTTCAACTGGCATTAAACCTTCCACGGAGTTTTCAAACTACAACAGGGTCAGTAGTGTTTTGCAAAAGTGCCGCTTTTTGAGGGTGGAAAACGCCGGGATAGGCGCGTAAAGTTATGCATTTTAAAACGAAAAACGCACCTATTGTAGCTAAGCAACATATCTGAGATTCCCTATCAGGAACTCGAGCTGCGTCGACGAGACGCTTTGGGAACGCCTCCAGCGTGACAGCTCTGAACAGTGTATAGAAACAGCCAACGAGAAACTGGGACGACATCAGTGGCGGGTGACGTCACTGGCCAGGAAGTATATAAGCACATGGACTGCTGACAGTCAGACAGCTTCATGTCTTTTCAGCGAAGCTCTGTATCGGTGTGATTAAAAATAGAAATTAGCCTAGAAAGAAAGAGTGTCTCTGTGTGTGTGAAAAAGTGTGAAAGAAAAAGTGTGAAAGAAAAAGTTGAAAGAAAAACGAAAGTTAGAAAAAGTAAAAACATGTCAAAATCAAGAGAAAAATCTCAAAGGGGTAAAAGCAGGCAATACAAGGCTTGTGCAAGCCCGTGTAAGAGAGCCATAGCTCCTAATGACTCCCACACGCTTTGTGTTGTCTGCTTGGGAGCGAAGCACGCTGATGCAGCCCTC
>JAUMHG010000033.1:5077492-5089454 GCA_032359395.1 Enteromius anoplus | reverse complement strand
CGCATGTACTTACCCGTTCTCTGTTTCTTCCATCATAGATACGCCGTGACCGAGGAAGCCCGAGTCTGCACACGCCTACACCGGAGCACCGATCACCAGCACCTAAAAGGAAGAAGACACGAGGGAAAAGGGAATTAGAAGATATCGCACGCCACTTTGCAAGGACTGTTTACTTTGCCACTCACCATCATTGTCAATAAAATCCACCCTCCGGGGTTTGTTCTTCACTGCACTCCCTTGTCTTGTCGTGATCTTTAGCGCCAAGGGCGACACTGGTGGAGAATGCCCGATCCCCGTGTTACCGCCGACCGCCTCCTACCAAAACTAACGGCGGATGATGATGTGGTTTTTGAGAATGTTTGAGGCTACAGCAAGAGCCGAAAGATGGCCACAGGAAGCCTGGGTTACGGTGCTGGCTCCTCTTCTGACCGGTGAAGCTCAGAGAGCATATTTTTCGTGACCCTCACACATTAATACTGATTATAATGAATTAAAAAATGAAATCCTGTCCCGCCTGGGGCTGTCCCCGACCTCTGCCGCTCAGTTGTTTTAGGAATGGGAGTTTAAGACCCGGTTGCCAGCCCGTGCCCAGGCTGCAGACTTAATGCGGTTGGCAGATCACTGGCTGATGGTAGGAGACCCCACCCCACGTCAGGTGGCCGAGAGAGTGGTTGTGGACCGGCTTTTGCGAGCCCTGCCGAAGACCATGAGGCAAGCGGCGGGTATGCAGGGCCCGCAAACTCTCGAGGAAGTGATCGAGGCCATCGAGCTGGTGGACGCTGCTTATCACCGGGAGCTTGGGGAGAGAGCGCTACCCCGGCCAAAACCGTCATCTATTCTCCCGATGACCTGCGTACACGGAGATACCCGTCAAGTGCCAGCACAGATAGTAAAAATAAAAGAAGGAGATGATGAAAAGAAAATTACCGTTGGAATTGTAACTGACTTACCTGTCCCCGTTCTACTTTATTGTCCGCAACGGCCTGCTGTACTGTGTGGCCCAGCAACGGGGGGAGGAGAAGCAATTACTGGTGGTACCAAAGACCCAGACGGAGACGGTGTTGGAACTGGCCCACACTCATCCCATGGCCGGCCATCTGGGCATCCACGAATACCCTGAACCGAATCCGGGACCGCTTCCACTGGCCGGGCATGGAAGCTGAGGTGCAACGATTCTGCCAGTCATGTCCCCGGTGCTAGCTCACGTCTCCGCAAAAACCTCCCCCCAGTCCGCTAATACCGCTGCCCATCATAGGGGTGCCCTTCGAGCGAATCGGGATGGATCTAATAGGGCCGTTGCCGAAGTCCAGCCGGGGGCACGAGCACATCCTGGTAATAGTCGACTACGCTACCCACTACCCTGAAGCCATCCCGCTACGCAAGGCCACCTCCAAGGCCATAGCAAAGGAGCTTTTCCTGTTGGCCTGCAGGATGGGGATTCCAGCGGAGATTCTGACCGACCACCGTCGTCCACCACGAGATCCTCACACCACCAGGAGTCATCGTTTGGCAGCGGCCCTACCGGATTCCCGAAGCCCGTCGCCAGGCTATAGAGGAGGAAATTAAGAAGATGCTCAAGCTGGGGGTGATAGAGCCGTCCCGGAGTCCGTGGTCCAGCCCCATCGTCCTGGTCCCGAAGCCGGATGGTACCCTCCGCTTCTGCAATGATTACCGGCGCCTGAATGAGGTATCCCAATTCGATAGCTACCCCATGCACCGAGTGGACGAACTACTTGAACGGTTGGGAAGGGCCCGGTTCATCACAACATTAGATCTCACCAAAGGTTACTGGCAAGTACCACTTTCTGAAAAAGCTAAATTGAAAACTGCCTTCTCTACGCCCTCAGGTCACTGGCATTACCGGGTCCTTCCCTTTGGGTTACACGGGGCACCCGCAACCTTCCAACGCCTGGTGGATATCATCCTCCGGCCGCATCAAGAATTTGCGGCCGCTTATATTGATGATGTAATAATTCACTCTGAGGCATGGGAGAATCACCTGGATCGGCTGCGGAGGGTGCTGTCCGAGCTAAGACGGGCTGGACTAACCGCCAACCCCCGAAAATGCCATCTCGCCATGTCGGAGGCTAAGTACCTGGGTTTCATCGTTGGAAGAGGGCTGGTGAAGCCACAAGAGTAAAAGGTTCAGGCGGTCCTGGAAGCTCCAAGACCCACCACAAAAACCCAGGTACAGGCCTTCTTGGGGTTGGCGGGGTACTACCGGTGTTTCATCCCCAGCTTTTCCTCTATAGCTACCCCTCTGACAGACCTGACCAGGAAGGGGCATCCGGAAAAGATCGTCTGGACGGATGAAACGGAAAGAGCCTTCAAGGCGGTAAAGGTGGCATTAACCCCCGAACCAGTGCTACGTGCTCCTGACTTTAATTGCCCCTTCCTGTTGCCGACCGATGCCTCCGACAAAGGATTGGGAGCGGTGCTGTCCCAAGTACAGCAAGGAGAGGAGCATCCGGTCGTGTACATCAGCCGTAAGCTGTCCCAGGCCGAGAGGAAATACGCAGCCGTGGAGAAAGAAGCTCTAGCCAAGTGGGCAGTCCTGGAGCTCCGTTATTACCTGCTGGGCCATAAGTTTACGTTGTTTACTGACCACGCTCCCCTCCAATGGATGGCCCGGGCCAAAGATACCAACGCCGGGTCACTAGGTGGTTTTTGGCGCTCCAGGACTTCCACTTTGATGTGCGCCACCGGTCTGGAACAGCTAACAACAGCGCAGACAGGCTCTCTCGGTTCTGGGCAGCTTACGCAGGTCTGTTAGGGGACACTCCTCACCCACCCCCTATTTCCCCTCTTCTCTCTCCCACCAGGACCAAAACACCGCTTGGGGGGGGAGTGTGGCGGGAACGGATCAGCGTCGCCCTGGAAACCAACAACACACACCTGGAGCGGATCATCTCGGGCCAATCGGTCACGGCCACCGGAGGATAAAAGGCGGACGAAAGCCTCAATAAGACAAACAACGACTCCATAACAGGTGCGCATGTACTTACGAGTTCAGATCAGCGTTGCCCTGGGAACCAACGATGAACATCTCAGCGCCCTCATCACCGGTTCATCGGCCCCAGCTGGAGATCATTAGCCCACAGGCAGATAAGCTGTGTGAGGCGCCCCTGGAACTAAGACACATTCTCCACAGGTCTGAGATCTAACCTGTTCTCTCCTTTTCACTCTAGAAACCAGTCTGTGACCGCTCGGCCTGAGTGAAGCAGATAATGACCTCCGTCTATCATCATCAGACTGATGGGCTTATTGAACGGTTTAACCAAATGCTCAAACAGATGCTGATACAAGTGGTGGCAGAGGATTGGGATTGGGATCTGATTTTGCCATACGTCTTGTTTGGGATACACAAGGTTCCCCAAGCCTCCGCTGGCTTTCCATTATTCGAGCTCCTCTTAGGCCGACAACCCAAAGGCCTGCTGGATGTGGCCAAGGAGGCCTGAGAACAGCAACAGCCTGCCCTGCATGCATGGGTCAGTCATAGAACAGGTCACCCAGATGAGACAGAGAATTGACAAAGTAATACCCGTTGTGAAAGAGCACCTGGTCCAGGCACAACAGACTCAACAGCGGCATTATAATTGTGTTGCCCAGCCAAACGGGGAATCAAGTGATGGTGCTGGTCCCCACCTCTGCCTGCAAGTTTCTGGCCCACTGGCAGGGCCCTTACATGGTCCTAGAGAAAGTGGGACCGGTCACTTACCGGGTGAGTCAACCGGGGAGACGACAAAATAAGCAGTTGGACCACGTAAACTTGCTGAAGAGGTAGGTGTGGACCAGCTAAACGCTTTCACCACTGAAGAGCCACTTGCGGTGGACACCAACCCCCACCTGTTGGCCGGGCAGAAGATGGAGCACCAACATCAGGTCGGACCGTTCTCCGATGTGTTCACCCCCACGCATGGGCAGATGAATGTTCTCCATCATGACATCCGAACACCACCAGGAGTCGCCATAAAGCAGTCGTCCTGTCGGTTCCCTGAGGCTTTACAACAGACTATTGAGACGAAAATTCAACAAATGCTTAAGTTAGAGGTAATTCAACCATCACGCAGCCTATGGTCCAGCCCGATTGATCTCGCCGAAAAAGGCCTGTGTCTAAAACCCAGGTACAAGCTTTCTTAGGGTTGGCGGGATATTATTGCTGTTTTATCCTTTACTTCTCCTCTCTAGCCACCCCTCTGACAGATCTGACCAGGAAGGGGCAGCCTGAGAAGATAGAGTGGAACCCCTGAGTGGAAGAAGCCTTCCTGGCGGTCAAGTAAGCCCTCACCTCAGAATTGGTCTTGCGAGATCTGGACTTTGGCTGCCCCTTCCTGCTACAAACAGACACTTCAAAGGCGGGATTGGGAGCCGTCCTGTCCCAAATTCGGGATGGTGAGGAACATCCCATTCTCTACATCAGTAGGAAGCTGACCCCAGCCAAGAAGTGGTATGGTATGGTAGAACGGGAGGCCCTAGCCATCAAGTGGGCAGTCCTAGAGCTGGAGTGTGTCGAGCATCCCGAGTTCAGATCAGCGTTGCCATGGGAACCAATTAGGAACTCCTCAGTGCCCTCAACACTGGCTGATCAGTCCCAGCTGGAGATTGTTAGCCAGATAAGCTGTGCGAGGCACCCCGGGGACTGAGACACATTCTCCACAGGGCTGAGATCTAACTTGTTATCTCGTCTTCATTCTAGAAACCAGTCTGTGACCGTTTGGCCTGAGTTTATTTCCAAAAGTCTATCTCACAGCAGCTGTAAGGACTGAAACCTTCCCGGGAAGATGTTACCACTCAGCCCTCTGCAACTTTGTTGAGCACCTTACTTGTTAATAAATCCACCCTCCATGGCTTTATTTTGAGCTCTCCTTGTCATGTGTTCATTCTCTCCCATCACAATATATACACACCACATATTAGTCAACATTGCTGCTTTTAAATTTTTAATTTATTTAATGTTGTATGTTTGTTTTTACACATAATGAATAATTTTATAAAAATAAAAATAATATATCTAAGGATAAAATATTCATGTGTTTTTTTTTACAAAATCAGCAGAAAATCAGCATATAAGAATGACTATAAGCTATTGTAATATGTTATTGTATATTTCATAATATGAATGTTTTAACTGCATTTTAAATCAAATAAAATGCAGTAATGATCTTGGTGAGAATGAGAGACTTTTTTTTATAAAAGCAGTTTTATGAAACAAATTTAACAGCTTAATATAGGAAAATAATAAAAATGTAAGTATTTATTAAAGAGTTTTGTCAAAAACTAATAAATAAATAAAAGTGAAATTTTCAGACATTGGTTTACTTGCATGAAAACTTTGGCAAATGATTTTCAAAGCAATAATAACTTATTGTACATTTTCTTTTTCCATTCATGTACATTTTATCATTTATTAAAGATTATAGTGCCTTGGAATTTGGTCTGTTCCTTAAACAGAGGTATGTTATGAATTCATAAGACTGAGAGCTTCAGTCATTATATTCTCATGGATAAGAATGTTTCTAAAATAAATACGGGTTTCAACTTTTAAACAACTTGAAAGTGACTAGATTTTCCCAGTTTTGCATGAACAATTTATGCAACTAATTCATTCATTTCCATACCATATGCTCGTTCATGCATCTGACCTATTTCTCATGAATGCATTCTTATATGAATATCTCATATTACAAGGAGCTTATGATCAGTCTCAATAGTTGAATTGTATTGCTTGTCACTGCAGATTAGCTCTTAACAAGCACGGCTTAAGCTGCCATAATCGCTATATGATTCTTATCAGACACATGTGCATCAAAGCAGAAAGGCAACAGGATCACCAGCCACGTAATGGCCTCCACCCATCATTTTATAACGGTGCAAGTCATCAGTGAAGCTATAACATTAATTGACTAGAGCTCCATTTACTCATGAAGCTCAATTAATTTATGCCAGTTGGAGATGTCACACTACATGCGGTGCTGTGGATCAATGCATTTTAGCCTTTGTTCTCTGGGTTTGATTGATCATGTTTGCATTGACTTTGGATATGCTCTCCATCAGATATCTGAGGGTGGTCAAATACCAAGGGGAGTCTTATGGGATTGGATGTGGGTAATGTTTTTTAATTAAATGGACTGTGTGAAGAGTGGCAATTTGGAGATGAAAGTTCATGGGGGAAAAAAAAGAAATGCTTGTGAGATACTGTGAATCATCAACTATAAATAATAAAATAAATATAAAATAATTTAATTTAGTTTAATATTTAACCTAATCTTGGATCTCCTTTACTTTATTCTAGTTGTTTTGTTCTGCTGACTTTTACTCATAAAGATCTCCCATCTCTTTTCTATTCATTTTGCACTCAAAAGACCCACTTTAATGAGTCTGGACACATACCCACAAGTCTGTTCAGTTTACACATGGGACAACAACTACAGAAATAAACATGTCTGTCATTAATAAACAGCTAAATCAGAGAACTGAAGTGCCCTGAGAAGGATGCAAAAAGCAACAGGGTGCCTTGTAACTAGGGACATGCAGCTCCTTTTTAAGTCCCTCCAATACATATTCATTTGCATGTGCAGAAAAGGTTTTGATCATTAAACCACACAGATTTCTTTGGGAAAGTCATTTGAAACTGTAGTCTCCATGAGTCAATGCATAATGCAATTAGTTCAAGATATTTCTTTTCTGCTTTCAACTGAAGTTTTGATTTTATAATGCTTCAAAAACAGGGTGAATTTAGTTTTCCTTGGAATTTGTTCTAATCATTTAAGAGGTAGTTGTGTCTAACTTTTCATAGCAACGACAAGGTTAAGTCTTCAAGGTCATGTATATGGATGGGTCAAAGACATGATATCTGCATCTAAAGAAACTTTCAAAATTTGAAAGAACGGTCTACAATGACAAAGATGCACTTGTTACCATCGGAGGCAGGCAAATCCTTAATGAAGTCAACCCCTAGGTGTGACCAGGGGCGGTTAGGTTTGGGAAGAGGGACCAACTTTCCTGCAGGTAGATGTCATGGGGTATTCGACATTCCCGACACCCTCTCATGTACCTCTGCACATCCAAGTCCATCCTGTGCCACCAGAACTGATCTTTAAGGATCGAGAGGGTTCTGTTGGTCCCTGGATGCCCAGTGCCCAGTGAAGTGTGAGTGGTATGAATGAGGGGACTGCGTTCATCAGCCGGAAACAAATCGGAGGTTAGGAGGGCAACCCGGCGGAGGATCTTGTGCCGGATCTGCAGCGGCTGGAGCGGTCACCCATTGGATGGGAGAGGTAAACAGTTTCTCAGGCAGAATGGGTTCAGTAGACTCAGGTTCCTCTTCTGGAGCATAGAGACGAGAGAGAGCATCTGCATGAATATTCTTCGAACCAGGTCTATAAGAGATCTAAAACGGAAATCTATTGAAAAACAAGGCCCACCTGGCCTGACGTGCGTTCAGTCTTTTATCATCTCTTAAATATTAAAGGTTTTTATGCTCAGTTAATCCCTAGAATGGTTGAATTGACCCCTCCAGCCAATGTCTCCATTTCTCCAAGGCAAGTTTGATGGCAAGAAGTTCTCCTTTCCCGATGTCATTATTCCTCTCCGCCGGGTTGAGTTTCCTGGAGAAGTATGCACACGGCTTTAACTTTGGTGGAGTCCCCTGCTCCTGAAAAAGAACTGCTCCAACTCCAGTAGTTGAAGCATCCACTTCCACGATAAACTGCTTTGAGGGATCTGGATGGCAGAGAATAGGTGCAGAGGTGAAAACAGATTTAAGCTGTTGAAAGGCTTGCATGGCTACAGGAGACCAGGTAAGAGTTTTAGGTTTTCCTTTCAGCATTGACGTGAGTGGACTAGCCAGCATACTGTACCCTTTGATGAATCGACGGTAAAAATTCAAGAATCCTAGGAATCTCTGCAGTTCCTTCATGGTCATGGGTTTGGGCCAGTTGGTAATGGCCTCCACTTTACCTTGGTCCATGCTTACTCCAGCAGGATCAATAATGTAGCCCAGGAACTTTATAGAGCTCTGATGAAAAGAGCATTTTTCGGCTTTTAGATACAGTTGATGTCCACATAATTTTGTAAGTACCTGTTTCACATGCTGGTAGTGTTCTTGAGGAGTTGAGGAGAAGATCAAGATGTCATCGATATAGATGAGAACAAACTTGTCCAGGAAGTCTCTGAAAATCTTGTGCATGCAGTCTTGAAAGATAGAGGGAGCGTTAGCAAGACCATACGGCATCACGAGATATTCATAGTGCCCCGTGGGTGTAACAAAGGCAGTCTTCCACTCGTCGCCGTGCCTTACCCTGATCAAATTATACGCACTGCGGAGATCAAGTTTGGAGAAAATCTTGACTCCGCGTAACTTCTCCAGAGCAGCAGGATCTAGGGGTAATGGATATTTAAAAGGTATGGTCACCTTGTTGAGAGCGCGGTAATCAATACAGGGCCGTAGTCCACCATCTTTTTTGGCCAAGAAGAAAACGCTCAAAGCAGTAGGGGATGTAGAAGGTCTTATGTAGCCATGTGCAAGGGATTCGTTGATGTACTCCTCCATGGCCTTTGTTTCAGGTATTGACAATGGGTATATCCTTCCTTTGGGCAACTGAGCATCCGGGAGCAGGTTTATGGCGCAGTCCCAGGGGCGATGTGGTGGCAAACTAGCAGCTCTCCTGGGACAGAAAATGTCCTGAAATGCATGATATTCAGAAGGTATGTCAACAGATTGTTTCTCTAGATGACTTTCAATAGAAGTGGTACATACTGGCAGAGTTTTCGGGGGAACACAGAGGCAGATGAGGAAAACAGGTAGGCCAACACTGGGAGCCCCACTTCAATATCTCACCATTACCCCAGGAGATGATGGGCTCGTGTTTTGCCAGCCACGGACGTCCAAGCACCAGATCCATTGTTGAGCCCTCCAGTACCAGAAACCAAATTTCCTCTTGATGACATACACCCAGGTTGAGTTGAATGGGGCCCGCATGACGCTGCACGTCCTTGGTGGAAAGAGGTTTATCAGTGATAGATTGAACTTGATATCTCCTTTCCGTGGGTTCAGTTCGTAGATGCAGTCGTCATGCGAGGTGCCCAGCAATGAAGTTGCCAGCAGATCCCGAATCTATTAAGGCAGCAACAGAAAGGGAAACTCCTTTGACAATAAGAGTTACGGGATATGTGCATGGGTGCATATTTTCAGCTATATTTAAAACTTGACTCACCACAGGACGAGGAGGACACTGAGGACAGTTCTTCAATTTGTGGTTGGGTTTTTTGTGGTGTAAGCTTTTACTCACACTGAGCATCGTAAACTGAGTTGAATGAATTACTCCAATCCAATAGAGTCATCATAGGGAGCCAGCATCATTCTGAGATTCGGTTCAAGTACTTGTTGATACGTGGTTGTAGGAATTGGAAAAGTTGGCTAAAAGAAATTTAATCCTTCCGGGAAAGCGGGATTGAGAGAAGTTCCCGCAAGCTTGCAGATGACATGCAATAAAATCTAATCTGAGATCTTCAAAGACAAATAAACACAGACAACAGGATGACCAAAAGACAATGACCCCCCTCGTGACTCTGGTTCATGGCCCCTCCCCTCCCTGCCTCACTATTTTACAGTCACCCACTTTATGGCACCTCACAGTCTTCTCCCTTTATGTCTTCATGGAAAATCACTAAAGCTCAAAGTGTCATATTTTCTGAAGATATTGTTTTCTCACTGTCATATCTGATGTAATTTCAAAGGTATTAACATAAGATGGTAAGATTGTTTAAGGTTCTCAGTAGTCACTCACATCGGTAAAAAGATTTAAACTTTTTAACAAAATTGGTTATGGATAAAAGGCTGTGACCTCCCCCTCGAGCAATAGATGGTAATCTCTCCAACAGATGCAGACCCGGGGTTACGGGACATCTGACCAGCAAATGGTCTTTTGTGCTTAAAGGCTTGTGTGGGTGTGTTGATTTTGAGGAGTATTTAAGGGAAAAGAGCGAAACAGCTCACTAGGATTTTCAGTAATCAGATGCCTCCACCCTGCCACGTGTGGGAGTCTCTCTGGAACTAAAACTTCCAAGTCTCTCCCTCATGGCAGCGTGTTTCTCGGTCAAGTATTCATTCCCTGTTTAGGTCAATTGAATTCTCATTATTTAATTATGCAATTGGCTTGAGATAATTTCTTAACTAATCAAAGTTATACATTCTTTTAATTTAATTTTTTAATCTCTTGATTTGCCTATATGATGCATTCTGCTAAATTGAAATTGAATTCATGTGGTTTAATTATGTAATTGGTTTGAAACAATTTTGCCTGACAAATAAATTAAATGTTAATTCTTGATTAAGTTTGGAATGTTGTCTATTATGACCAGTAGATTGAAAGGACTCTTTTGGGCCCATAATTCTACGTCTAGAATAGTGACAAACTGGGGCGCAGTAAAATAGAGTGGTTTGCATGTTTTATCTGAAGACTCTTGATTTCTGCCTATCACTGGAGTGACACTTCAGGTATGGTTAAGGCTATGGAAACTATTTTCTTTGCAATGTGCAAGCATTTGGCGGCTAGCAGAGAAGATATTAGCCTCCTCTGACCGCTGAGCAACTACCAGGCTAGCGAGGTTATGTTTATGAGATGGGACGCCAGACTCCGACGCATTAGGTCCACAATGAACGAATAATAGACAAATTTAACATATCTAGAATAACCAAGTCTCTAAATTAAAACAACTAAAAACACTCAACTTTAGTATTGTAATCTAAATTTAATAATAACCTAAAAGTATTGTAACTTGAATATCAGAATAATAACTTAAAAACACAAGGTAAAACCCTAAAGTAAAATTAGAAACCAAAGTTAGGAAAAACCCGAGAAGCAGAAAGCATTTTCCTAGAGCTGCTGGGAAGCGAGACACGCAGAATCCGGCCAAAGTAGGCTGGTCCTTACATGGTCACCAAAGCCTTTTTGTTCCATCCACTTGCTGCTGCTCAACGTTCGGAATTTGATGGAGTATTCCTGCACAGAGAGAGAATTTTGACAAAAGTGATACAACTCCTCACCCGCAGATGAATCAGAGTCGGTTCTTCCGAACACTTCTTGAAAGTGGGCAGCGAAAGCATTGTAGGAACTGACGGCTGGTCCGGCTTGACTCCATATTGTTTCTGCCCAGCATAGAGCACTGCCTGATAAACAGGATATCACATATCCAATTTTTGCTCCGTCAGAGTTATAAACATGGGGATAAGTAGCGAAAGTGATTGAAAATTGAAGCAAAAACCCCTTGCAATACCCCGCAGCGCCAGAGTAGGGCATGGATCGCACCATGGGACATACCACTGTTACCGGCGAAGAAGGGTTGTTTACTTCCGGGTTCTCCTGTGTAGCTTGTGATGGCGTGGGTGTCATTGGTGGTGGTGTGGAGAGAATCGTTCACTGGAGGACATCCACAAGCTCCTGGAAGGGATTGGCGGTGCTCTTACTGTTTACGGTGCGAGCTTCTGTTAAAGAAGCGGACGGAGACAGGAGTAAAATCAACGAAAGGTTTTTTAAACAAAGGTTCTTTGCAGACTGCGGCAATAAGGTAAACAAAAAGGTAGTAGATCCAATCCAGAACATCAATAATCAAACCAATAGTATTTGTCTTTCTTTGGCAGCACCGATGGAGCTCAGCACTAAGTGGAGACACACACACACACCACTTTGATGAATCCAGGAAGAGACAGAGGAGGATCACGGAGGAATATCTTCACCAGGATGATCACAGAGAACTCTGGAGGAGAACAGGTAAGTCACAGGTAAGTATTTTACAGAGGTATAGCAAGGAGAGGTCACTTTGCTACACTGGATGACATTTTAGTCTGTGTTTACTTAAAGGTGCCATAGAATGATTTGAGAGAGTATTTTAAATTGTTCTCTGATATGTACATAGAAGGTATGTACCTTAAGTAAGGGGAAAAAATGCCCAGAAACGGTTT
>JAUMHG010000033.1:5044821-5055959 GCA_032359395.1 Enteromius anoplus | reverse complement strand
TTCTGAAGGGAGTGTAGTCAGGCAATAACGCGCTGTATAGCGCTGCAAGTGAAGCTCGGAGAGTAAATTTGTCAGGCCATAACTGAGGCTGAGAATCGCAGTTAGAGAGCCTATAATAACAATCAGTTCGGTCTGACTTGCTGCGCAGGAGGGAGTTCAGAGACAATAAAGCGCCTTTCAGCGCTGTGAGCGAGACTTCACAGAGAAGCGAGTTCGCGGCCGGGTTAGAGCGGCCCGAACAGCAAGTGTCGTTCAGCAGAGAGAATCCTAGCATGTAATGCTGGTATGTCCAGATTATAAAACCTGGCAAAAGTGGACGGCGAAGTCCAGCCGGCCGCCTCACATATCTCTGATAGAGAAACACCACTAGCCCAGGCCGAGGTAGAGGCAGTGAATCTAGTAGAATGACATTTAACTCCCAGGGGACATTCCAAGCCCACTGAAGAGTAAGCCAGTAAAATAGCGTTCACAACCCATTTTGCGAGTCTTTGCTTCGAGAACGGTAGCCCAAGCAGACAAACAGCTGTTCAGAGCGTCTGAAGTCAGCTGAGTGTTCTATATAAGCTCTCAATGCCCTGACCGGGCAGAGAGGGTTGGAATCCTGGCCCTCTGAAGGCGGCAAAGCCGCTAGAGAAACCACCTGAGCTCTGAACGGCGTAGAGAGTACTTTTGGTACATCGCCGTGCCTCGGTTTCAGGATGACTTTCGAGTCATTTTGCCCAAACTCAAGTCATGCGAGGCTAACAGATTGCACTTGCAGGTCACCTACTCGCTTGACGTTGCCTCAGTGCCAGGTCCATCGCGCTGCGGACCTCTCTGACGGTGTCTATTGACAACAGCACACGTATTGCCATCTACACCACTGGCGTTATTGTTAGATGGTTTTCTTTTGTTGTGATTTTAGCTTGTTTTTTTACTAAGACACTTTACATCCACTTCCATCTCAACTGTACTGTTCACAAGAGCAGCAGCTTCACTGGATTTCCGTATGAATCAACAGAGTTGGAACATTTCAGTCGGTCCAGCTTGCAGATTCTTGAGTTAACTTAAAGGTTAGATTACCCAGAAATGATAATTGTATCACAATTACATTGAGTTAATCTGAAATAGTTTTAGACAGATTGAAATGTTCCAACTCTGTTAAATCAATTAGCTTTTGAGCTTCAGTAGAAGCCAATGAGGTTTGTTTTTACACATTTTCTGCTTGATACTGTATACTGTGATCTATGCTAATTGATCAATGTTAATATGTGAATGCAAGTCTCAATTGAATCTGTTCACCTCTTTAGAAGGCTTGGATTAAACTGTCTGATTAACATATTATAATATCTTCATCCAGGTTTGAAGCTTGAAGCTAAATGTTCATTTGTTTGTGAATTAAATATTCCTTAAACTAATGCATGGCAGCACATGGATGTTGATCATTCCACCTAGAGAAATAGCTTATTCTGCTGCATATTTAAGCCATGACATCTCTCATTTTTTAATTTTTGCATATGCAACAACACAAGGCCTCATTTCATTGCGAGACTTTCAAATGAAATTAAATTCTTGAAGGAGTCCTGCTGGTGGATTACATCACTTTTATCCAGGCTCACGCATTCTCTGTCATCAAATATCTAAGCAGTGTTTTATTAACTATGCATGGGAGGAACTTTAAATTGCTCTGAAATATAATTTTCTGCTTCACTTACTGAAGGCCAGCCAAGATTTTGGCCACATGAAGATTCACCAGCAATATTTCACAAAAGCTGTTATGCTGATGGTAATTTTTCCATCAAGGTGGGCGGTAAGGTTGACGGATGAATTGACAGACGGATGGATGAATAAACCAGTAAGAAAGAAAATGAATGAATTAAAGTGAAAGCTGTTCAAGTTCTACGTAAGTAAACCTACCAACAATAAATAAGATGACAGGGTGCGTCATGAAGGTGAATTGTGAATAAGCTAATTTATGTAAATGCATTTATTGGTCTAAGAACCGGTGGAGCAGTGCAATGTCTGCTGTGACTTTATAACATGTTGACAGAAGTAGAGCATGTCAGCACTTGGGGAGTTAATCCTGATTTTTTTCAGCTTTATATCTCTCTGAGAATGCTAATGATTTGTGTTGCTTTCCCTCAACTAGTCCCCAGAGGCTTCTCATACAGATAAATGAACACACGCACACTATTTGTTCGCATGAGACTTCAGTCTACACTCAACTACAGAAGCTCATATTGACAGCTAAAGATGTGTGTGTGGTGGCAGTCAAACATTAGCTGTTAGCTGTCGGCTAAGCAAATAGACACTCTTCAGAGAGTCCCATCAATCATGTCTTAAGGTGTTGCTTTTGCGTTAAAGTTTCTCTATGTGTGTGTTCTGAGGCATCACAAATAACAGCTTGGACTGTGCAGATCACTTGCTTCACAGGCCAACTCTCAGTAGGCATTCCGAGTTTAACACCAACTCAGCCATCACAACCGCATTTGCTCAATGACTTCTGCTGATTACTTTATGCATCCGTACACGCCTGATTTGGTTGTTTTTTCATCAAAATTCTTTTGTATTACCTGCAGGCTGCATGTGGTTATTAATACATCAGGATCACAGTGCTCTACAGGTGTCTGTAAAACCCAATCAAATCAGAACTTGGTAGTCCAGTGTATGTACTAGTTTGAAGCTGTAACGCTCAAAGCCAGGACAAGAGACAGAATTAAAAAAATAAACAGTTTATTTTTGTATTTTTCCATCAACAGAAAAAGAAGGCTCAACAGAAAAACTCAGGCACTGAGGCAAATCACAACTAAAGTCTTTAACTGAGCATAGCAATCTCCAGATCGCTTATAAGCCTGGAACCATGTGCATGGGACGATCTACACTTCGCCAGCCTTTCTGCAGGTTAGTAACAGGTATTAACAATAATGGTGAATCAGAGGAGTGTGCTCAACTAGTAGACACTAGTAGTTCATAATGAGCGATCTCCGGATCGCTATACTTTGGTTTCCTTCCTCAGGTGCAGAGTGACAGATACGAGCAGGTGAGTGTGCAAGGTGAGTATTTAAAAGCTTACAGGAATTCCAGCGGGATCCTACTCCTTTCTTTCTGGACGTGAAGACTGCAAACTCAGGTAGGAGCGAGAGGTGAGTATCCACAGGTGAGCGTAGCAACTAGATTCCTTTAAACAACTTGAAGCAAGATCACTTTGGCAACAGCACAGTCAGCTAGGATCACTAGTGAGACAGAGAAACAGGTAAGCATTGCAAGCACAGCAAGAGTGTAGCTCTGTTACCTCAAGCTCAGCTGTAGACTGAGTGGAGAGTTTGGTTTTTAAAGCTGCAGTCCTTGATTAGCGCAGGTGCAACTAATGTGACTGAGAGGGGCTGCAATGGCTGATCCTGGATCAGCTGACTGTGCTGGCGTTACACTAACCTTATATATTTAAAATAGACTGTTTTTGACCTGGATGAACTGATTAAATATTTAACTCATCTTCCACTACACAGATTTGCATTAAATCAAAATAGCATGTTGTAACATCCACACCAGGCTCCACCCTCACAGGCACTTAACGATCACAGTCCCCGGAATACTGATTACACACACCTGGATTCCTCACCTGTCACAGATCATCAGCACTAATCAGCACACTATAAAACCACACACCACCATTCATTCCCTGTCCAAGCTCGTTACACGAAAGTAGACCTTTTCCCATGTCGCTGTACTTAACTGCTCCTTACCTGTTTCCTAACAGAAGGCTCTGTGAATCTCCAGGTTGTCTCCGGCTCCTGTGTATACTCTCCATCGTCTCCTGGGTCAAGTTTGTGGTGTGTGGCTGTGATCATCTGTGATTGTCTGTGATCGTCTGTCTGCTGCTGAACTTCAGTTTGCTTACCTTGGTTGCTTTTATATCCTGTTGAATAAACATTATTGTTACATTTTACCTCTGAGTCCGTCCGCTTCATTACAGAAGCTCAGACCTACAAAGTTTATTATTCATCCGGATGAGCGGGAAGGATCCGTTTCAGGAGTTAGTCGATGCAGTAAGGATATCGATATTATCCGCTCCCCACCAGCCACCACCACCACCGGTAACCACGCCAAACATTACACACGATCGTAAACAACGCTTCTACTGCTACTGTCATTTGTCCCCTGGTGCGATTGATGCCCTACTCTGGCGTGGTGGGGGACTGCAAAGGATTCCTTTTACAGTGTTCTATCACCTTTGCTACTTACCCAAATATTTATTCCTCCAACAGTGCCAAGATTGGTTACGTTATTTCATGTCTCTCGGGAACAGCGCTGAGATGGGCTGAGTCAATTCGGAGCCAGACGGGGCCAGCAGTGAGTTCCTTTTCGGCGTTTGCTCAACACTTCATGGAAGTTTTTGGATGAACTGATCATGAATCATCTGCTGGTGAGGAATTATATAATTTTCGTCAAAGAGAATTGTCTGTTCATGAATATACCATCAGGTTCGCACCCTAGCGGATGCTAGTGGATGGAAAGAAAAGGCCCTGATCACAACCTTTCGCCAAGGGTTAGAACCCAACCTGCACCTCATGCTGGCTCCTTAAGATGATTCCATTGGACTAGAGCGTTTCATCCAGCTTACTCTCCGCTGCGAGGCCCGATTGAGTTCCTACAGTTCCTTACCTCCTAGCACTGCATTTGTACCCCGTCCGCCAGAGCACCAGAGCCCTCCAGTTACCCAACCAGCTACCCAATTTGAGCCAATGGAAATTAATCGTCGCCGTCTATCTCCTCAAGAACGTCAACTCCGAATGAGTAAAGTACTGTGCTTATACTGTGGACAATCTACTCACCAGTTGAAGGATTGCCCCCTTCGGCCTCCTAGACCAGTGGTGAGTACCATTCTACCCATGTCTGAAAGCAACTCTTACTGCTAAAAAGTTATCTGTTTCTGTGGCAGCTCTTATTGATTCTGGCTCCGCTGGTAATTTCATCGCTGGGGACCTAGCACGGCGTTGTCACGCTCAGAGACCACAGACAAGAGAGGATTCCAGTTAAGTGAGTTTTATTTACAGTGTTCAACAAAGAATAACGATTTCAGAATCATCAGATGTGATACGAGTATAACATAGTCCGTAACAGTCAAGCAGGTCCCAGCAGGTGATTATCTCAGGTGAGTACAACAGGAGAACATCCGAGGAACTCGCAGATCAAACAGGTAAGTAGAGGGTAAGAGTAATACTCAGTCTTTGTAGGAGCAAGTTCATCAAACCACAACAGGAAAGTTCTTTGAAGGACCAGTTCCAGCAAACGACAGACAGAGGTAGGTAGGAGTGAGCGTCTAACCTTGAGCTCAGCCAACATGCATTGTGCTGAGTGATCTTTTAATTGGTGTTGCTGATTCTCCACAGGTGTCAGTAATCGGGAGATAACGAGCGGATCACAGGTGTTTGCGTGTCTGCAGTTGTGGCTGATTCTGGAACAGGTGAGTGAGACTGGGACTGAGTGATCGTGGCTTGTGTGTCTTCCGTGAGCACTGTTCCCGGATCAGGCGAGTGTGATTGTGTGACAGGCGTCTACAGCTAAAGACTTTCCCCAACGACACGATTTACCAAGTCACCTCTATCACGGGCAAACCACTGTCAGGTCGCCACGTGAGACAGCGTGCAGGGCCGGTAACGGTACAAGTCAGCATGTGTCACATTGAGGAAATGGACTTCTTGGTACTGGAGGGCTCCAAGATGGATCTGGCATTAGGGCATCCGTGGTTGGCTCGGCACGAACCCATTCTCTCCTGGGGCCCTGGAGAAATCTTGAAATGGGGTTCGCAGTGTTGGCCTGAGTGTTTTCCCCACTTACCACTACAACCTACACGTCCATTGCAAGTATGTAGTACTTCTGTCGAAAGCCCTTCTGATAAACTGTCTGTTGAAATATTTACTGAATACTTGAATTTCCAAGATGTTTTTTGCCCCAGGAGAGCCACCAGTTTGCCACCACATCGCTCACGTGACTGTGTGATTGATCTGCTCCCGGATGCCCAGTTGCCCAAAGGGAGAATCTACCCACTGTCCATTCCAGAAACAAAGGCGATGGAGGAATACATCAAGGAGGCATTGGCACACAGCTACATCCGGCCTTCTACTTCCCCTGCTGCTTCCAGCTTCTTCTTCATGGCAAAAAAGGATGGCGGACTTAGACCTTGCATCGACTACAGAGCTCTTAATTAGGTGACTGTTCCCTTCAAATACCCCTTGCCTCTTGTCCCCGCAGCACTGGAAAAGTTGCAAGGAGCCCGTATGTTCACCAAACTCGATCTCAGAAGCGCATACAACCTTGTACGGATTAGACAAGGAGACGAGTGGAAGACGGCTTTCATAACTCCAACTGGGCACTACGAATACCTCGTTATGTCGTATGGGTTAAAATGCTCTTTCCACCAGACCCAAACACAGTTCCTGGGGTATAACATTGCTCCTACTGGCATCAGCATGGATGACTCCAAAGTGGAAGCTGTAGTCAACTGGCCCACTCCAACCACAGTTAAGGAGCTTCAAAGATTTATTGGGTTTGCAAACTTTTATCGTAGATTCATTGATAATTTCAGTCTGTTATCCAGTCCCTTGACTTCCCTTCTGAAAGGAAAGCCCAGACACCTCACATGGACCCCAGAAGCCACCCAAGCTTTCCAGAAGATTAAAACAGCCTTTACCTCTGCACCCATTCTCGTCTTGCCAGATCCTCAAAAGCCATTCATCGTGGAAGTAGACGCCTCAACGTCAGGAGTAGGAGCCATACTTTCACAGCAGCAGGGGAATCCTCCTAAACTTCAGCCGTGTGCCTACTTCTCGAAGAAGTTTAATCCGGCGGAGGTGAACTATGACATCGGCAACCGGGAGCTTCTGGCAATGAAAATGGCCCTGGAAGAGTGGAAACACTGGCTGGAGGGGTCAATTCATCCATTCCAGGTACTCACTGATCACAAGAATCTGCTATCTCAGAGAAGCTAAAAGACTTAATCCACGGCAAGCCAGATGGTTCCAGTTTTCTATCTCCTATAGGCTTGGATCCAAAAATGTGCGAGCTGATGCATTATCCCGAATGCATACTCCGGACAGTGAACCTGAGACAGCCGAGTCTATCCTTCCAGAACAACCTTTTCGTCTCACCCATTCAGTGGGTGACCCCTCCAGCCGTAGCTGATCCCGCTCCTGCACCTCTGCCGGGTTGCCCGCTGAATGTCCGCTTTGTGCCAGATAATGATAGATAAAAAAACCACTTATCCACACCACTCACACTTCACTGGGCATCCAGGGACCAACAGAACCCTCTCGCTCCTTAAAGAACAGTTCTGGTGGCCCCACATGGATCGAGATGTACAGAGGTATGTGAGAGGGCGTCGGGAATGCGCCATGTCCAGGACACCAAGACATCTACCTGCAGGGAAATTAATGCCTCTCCCGACACCTAACGTCCCTGGTCACACCTAGGAGTTGATTTCATCACTGACTTGCCCGCCTCAGAAGGTAACACCTGTATCCTTGTCATAGTTCATCGGTTTTCTAAGTTCTGCCGTCTAATTCCTTTGAAAGGTCTGCCCACAGCCTGGGAAACTGCTCAAGCCCTTTTCAATCAAGTGTTCAGAAATTACGGATTACCAGAGGACATTGTTTCCGAAAGAGGCCCACACTTCATTTCCTGAGTATGGCGGGCATTCTTCAGGCTCCTAGGTGTGACCGTCAGTCTGTCCTCAGGTTACCACCCCCAGACTAATGGACAGACTAAAAGGAAGATCCAGGAAGTGGGACGGTTCCTCTGTACCTTCCTCACGACCACTAGGACACCTGGAACCAGTATCTGGGCTGGGCCGAGTATGCTCAAAACTCCCTGCGTCAGGCCTCCACTGAACTTACCCCGTTTCTATGCATACTCTGTTACCAGCCCCGTCTCTTCCCATGGTTAGGAGAGCCCTCGGATGTTCCTGCAGTCGATAACTGGTTCCGGGAGAGCGAGAGGGTCTGGGACGAGGCTCACCATCACCTCCAGAGGGCAATGCGTAGACATCAGACCAACGCAGATACTCGCAGATCCAATGCTCCAGCCTACCAAGTAGGAGATAAGGTATGGCTATCCACCAAGATCTACGTCTACGCTTGCCTTGTCGTAAATTAGGTCCCAGGTATGTTGGGCCCTTTACTATCTTGGGGCAGATCAATCCTGTCACTTACCATCTTCAGTTACCAGCACACTACCGGATTTACCCTACCTTCCTTGTGTCACTCCTCAAACCCTGTCACGATCCTCTTGTTGTCCCCACAGAGCCTGGTGTTGAAGAACCCCCTCCTCCTATGGTCATCGATGAGGGAACCATCTACAGCATCAACAAAATCCTGGATTCCCGACGTCGTGGTGGTCAACTACAATATCTTATTGACTGGGAAGGATATGGCCCAGAGGAGAGATCTTGGGTATCCAAGGATGATGTGCTCGATGAGGGACTACTCCAAGAATTCCATGCTTCACATCCGGATCATCCAGCACCCAGAGGCCGGGGTAGACCACCACGGCATCGGAGAGGCCCCACCATAGACAGCAATGCAACTGAAATTATTCAGATCCAGAAACGTGGTAAACACAGGTAAAAAAAAAAAAAAGTCTGTGACATCAGTGGGTCAACTTCAGGTTTGCTAGGGGAATACTTTTTTTGCACAAAGACAACAAAAATAACATAATTTAACTTTAACTACTCTTCCCTGACTGACATCTTCCACCATTTTAGAGAGCATCACAATGCATACGTAAGCTTTAACATATCTGACGTAATCAGCCTTGTTTAAATTCCGGGGGAAAGCACACGCATGAATGTAATCACTTGTTTACACCTAGTGGACGGCATATGCTTACGTTGTGATACTCTCTAAAATGGAGGAAGATCTAAGTCAAGGGAGAAGAATGGTAAAGTTAAATGGAGTTATTTTTGTTTTCTTTGTGCAAAAAAATGCGGGGGATGAACTAACTTCTATCACATTTGATGATAAAATCAAGTTGAAAAAAAATCTATTATTAAAATATTATTTAGATGTAATTTATTAACATATCATACCATTCAAATATTCAACAAATATCTGTTATAAAGAATTAAAGACTCCACACTGCACAAACGTTTACGGACAGATTAATGCAGGCAATAGGTTGTGGAAGCACGTTAGTTACGCATGACTACTGCTTGAATTAAAACAGCTCCATTTATAATTATACTTATAAACAAACCAATAAGTACTGGGCAGGCTGCTAATTGTGAGTTTCTTGATGCCTGAATCCACAGTAAAACAAACTTAAACAGGAGAGGTAGAGATGATACACTGAGGCACTATGATAAGCCAGCATGTACATAAAGCCACAGAACAATATAAATATATCAACACAAAAAGATCAAACATTAGAACATTTCCTTTACTTACCACAATGAAAGAGACTAATGCATTTATTTAGATAGTCATTTAGTTATTTTACAGTAAATCTTAACATACATTGTGTTGTTAATTAATAAAAAAATTGCCTGCCTCTTTTTTTAGACCCAGTTTAGAATCGAACCTTGAGCATGACACTGCACTGATGCCTTGACCAAAGATCTTATCACACAGATAAAATGCCTCTTTTTTTATGTCCATCTCATGAGAATGCGTTTTTTCCCCTTGTCACCGTGGGTGACTGAGGTACAGATATTATTAATATGGTGAAGTTACCATTACACTGCAGTGTGGCTGCTCTGAAAGTGCGTACTTTAAGCCCTTAGCTTGATCAAGTGTTAAAGCTTTTTGTAATAATGTAAAATAGACAGTCAGATTTCATTAAGTTCTATGATGAATGGCTTTAAGACTTAAGTCCTCACCCTCCCTCCAAAGCCTGACACCGGTAACTAAAGTTCTGCTACTCCAATTTGTACAGAACTGGGTAAAAGGCTTGAGAGAGACTGTGGAATACGTTTTGGAGAGAGCTGAACCAGTAGCCTAATGGAAAAAAAGGCAGAACTGACAAACAAGTACTCTTAGCAGCACTTCTATATGTAATGTGCAGAGGAGACCAACCAAACCAAAGACTAAGTCTCTGAAAAGAGAAATTGGGGTGTAAATGGAAAAAGTTTAAAGGTCGATATAACAACATAAAATCGCTCCTTGTAAACGCTGGCAGCTGTGGACAGGATGGGTGCTGATGTGCAGAGATATTTGTGAGTGTGTGTGTGTTTGTTTGTGTCCATTGCTGGTCATAATAAAGGTCCCAACATGGACAGCATCCAGAATCACAAACACACTGCTGGGTACTGCTTTACCGAGATTGGCGATCAGGGCAGTGGGAGAGAGCCAACTCACTTACTGAGGACTCAAGAGAGAAGTGATTTTATCGACCACTGTCACTATGCCACTCTTTCTTTTCTTTCTCTTTTTCAGGTCGAATTGTGACTATTTTGTGTGTGTGTGTGTGTGTGAGAGAGAGAGAGAGAGAGATGAAGAGAGAAAGAAATAAGCTCAGCCAAAGCTTTATTAAAATTTAAACAAAATATCCAGGGGTGTCGCTAAGACACAAGCTCCAGTAAAACATGGCTGTGCTCTTAGTAAAATAGTACTGATGAATCCTTGTGTCAGTGGAATTGACATAAATTGTTCACAATTCAGTTTTTGTCATTCGGAGAGTTCACTCACACACATGATCATTTGCAAAAAAAAAAAAAAGAGCCCTGGATGAGAAGAATATTGATATTTGCGCACAATTCATTTTCATCTTAAATCATTTTAAAAGTTGTTAAATTTCTTGTTTTTATTGCTGTGATTATTTTTTTGTTAACAATTTAGAATAGGTACAGCAATACTTATTCACTACTAAACAACAACTTTCTTAATAAATTCCTAATTTGCTGCTTAGTAATAATACAGGATTTCTTAAGTTAAGGTATTAGGGATGTAGAATGAGGTCATTTATAATAAGGCATGTATGTACTTAATTACTGTCACGATCAGCAGATGTGCCAGTCCAGCTATGGATGGCACTAGAGATGAGCCGGATACTTGGCTGAAACGAGTATCCGGTACGGATAAAGCAGTTTTTCCGAGTACGAGTATGATACGAGTAATACTAGTTAATATCTGTGCTCGGGTTGAATAAAAATTCTCATTGGGTAGCTG
>JAUMHG010000033.1:4999467-5009745 GCA_032359395.1 Enteromius anoplus | reverse complement strand
TCCACTCTATGTTAATTAAATTATGTTTAACTGTTACGACGACTCACTCCGTGCTTCCCATGAGGACAAACGTTACACCAGCACTTTGTAGAATCATTTTTAAGACCTCTCTATAGACACAATTTTAAGACAGATTTTCAAGACAAAGCCCCTATGTGCAACTTCTTGAAAACATAATCTTGTTAATTTGTGTGAAATAATCAATTTGTGCTATTTGTAAAAGTCCTTTTGGTAACACTTTAGATTAGGGGACACTTATTCACTATTAGCTATGACTTTTCCCTTAATAAATTCCTAATTTGATGCTTATTAATAGTTAGTGCAGTTTTTAATTTTAGGTATTGGGTAGGATTAGGGATGGAGAATAATGTAATGTAGAATAATGTAGAATGCTTAATTACAACTAATAAATGGCTAATATTCTAGTCATATGCATGCTAACAAGCAACTAGTTTAGAGACTCTAAAATGAAGTGTTACCATATGTTTTACTGAGAGAGAAAAAACCTATAATGTACTCAAGGTGTTAGGATGTTTTGTATGTAGTTCTATAGTAATTGCATGTAATTATATGATAATTACATATCACTGTGGCAGATCGTTTGTTCTTTATGTTCTTCAAAAAAAATATATAATCATTGCTGTCTTCTAATAGTTCCTTTGATAAATCCAGTAAATTCAAACAAATAGAAACAGAAGCATTTTTATTATTTTGACTATAATATCATGATATTATAGTCAAAAGAATAAAAATACTTTTTTGTTTGTTTTGGTTTGTTTTAAACTGGATTTATTAAATGAACTCTTATAAGACACAGCAACTTGTTTATGGAGTTTATAATTCTGAGGGGTTTTTTTTTTGTTTGTTTTGTTTTTTTAGAAGAACAAACAAAAATCTGCCACAATCGGCCCAGAGGAGTTCTAAACATCTCCTTCAGTGACTATATGCAAGAGGGAGAGTTTTAGCAACTGCATCAGCATGGTTCATGCCATCAAGAGAGGCAGGAGAAAGGGGGAGGGGTTGAAGTTTCGACAGGTGTGAGAGCTTGTTTCACACTAGAGCGCACAGCAAATAAACATACTGGAATTGGTGTGTGTGTTCACGCAAGGCTGGTTCACAGCTGGTTATGAGAGAGAAATGCAGTGCGGTTTTCCTCTTTGACAGTATGAAATAAGAGATGGGAGTGTGGAATACAATATTTATCAGGAGAGACAGCTCCAGTATTTTTTTTTTATAAACACATACATTTATGTTTTCGTAGTAGGTTGACTCGGGTTGCCTCCCAATGGAGATTCTTCAAAACATTAATTCATCAGTTAAAAACTTGAAGTTTCTGAATATTTTTCATGGTGAAATGTATTTCTTGCAAAGTGTATAACATTTTAATTCATAAACATTGTTACATTATTATATATTTTAGAACATGAACTAGCCTTATCATATTGCCTGATATTTTAAAAAGATTTATTAAGCACGGCATCTTCTCTAGGAGATCCTTTTCTATGTTTCTACTATCGATGGACAAAAAATACAACTTGGTCGCACCACATGACTTTGATTTGCTCTGCAAAAATTTTTCAAATATTAATAAAGAGAGGAGAGGTCTAATTAAAATATATTTTTATAGTTTTTTAACTTTACTTTAATGCAGAAACTGAAATCAAAAAGATTCTCATCATAGAAGAAGTAAACTCAAGTCATTGTTTGCCTATTTTCAAGTTCAAAATGTCATGAGCTCTCAAAATGTCAAAGAAGAGAGCCTAATTAGAAAAAAGACATTAGGGGAAGAACAAATTGCATACTTTTCCATATTTTTTTTTTATTGTTATTTTGTTGTTTTTTTATGTATTTTTTTAATTAACCAGTGGATATGATTATATAAATAAATAAACACATTATTAAAAAATCATGTCACTGACTCATACCAAGCCTCCGTAGTCTCAGATACTGATTTGCCAAAACACAACTTTAAATAAGAGAACGTTGATGGTTGGTTTAATGTCCATTTCAATTGCAAAGGCTGTCAAAAAGATGTTATACACTTAATATCCAGCTGAAGGGACCCAGTCATGTCATTCTCAGCTCAAGATTCTTTGATTTAGACAAATGGCAGAGGATCTGTGTATTTAAAATCATGCACCAACAAGAAAAGATGGTGTAGAACCACTGCTCCCCCACATGGAGAACGCTTGTAACTTCTCCCTCCAGTCCATGTTTACAGCCTTGAGTAGGCGAGAAGTCTCTACTGATGAGTCGTGTTTCTCTTTCTTTTACACACACAGACACAAAGTGTTAAAATAGCCTTTTGGTGTGCACTACGGAGGCCTTTCAGACAGGATGCTTCCGAACAGCCAAATGTCAAATGCTGAAGTTGTGGACAGGTAGGAAGGTGATTGAGGTAAAGATCGGTCAGGGGTACACAGGGGCATTTACAGACTATAAAGGAGACTGGAAATTACACAAAATGGCACACCTGCAGGGACAAGGTAGCATGAATCTCAATAACTGCCACTTTGTTGACTTAGTGCGCAGAGTGAGGATCCCTTTTATAGCTTGGTATTTGCCAACTGGGATCGTTGCTGTAGGTGACAATTAGCCTTTAATGCTTACGAGGGTGATGATCTTCTCTTACCCTTGTCCTGAGTATAATGACCAACGCAGAGCATGTACAAAGATAATCATGAAAATATGTTGATGACACCTCATTAGCATAGTCCTTAGATGTGACCTTCAACATGATATGGGGTATAAAGCCTCTCGGTGTACGTGTGGGTGTGGGTGCACCTGTCTTTTTATAGCAAGATTCAATAAAAGCTGCCCTCTGTTGGATTTATCTTACAAGCCCTATGATAACAATCAGGCTGGTGTACAAAAGCATCGAGGGTGCTGGTCTTTGAGCTACAGATGGACAGAATCAGTTTGATAAATGTCCTGAGCCCTGCTAAAAAGAGAGTGGCATTCAATGGCTGTCAAATCTATCATTGTGTGGTTAGAGTTCAAATGAGAACGCGATATTGTTTGTGTGAAGGAAGAAGAGGCGCATATACACTTGTAGACACACTCGCTGTCCTCAGCGGTTACATAAAAAGGTTTTTCATTGAGAAAGAAGGGATTTGTATTTTGGCAAAGGCATGAGAGCTGATGATGTACTTGTTGCCAGGGAAACTTGGATAAAAAAAATAATAAAAACATTGGATGTTTGGTTCTTTGCGAACAGAGATCTAAGTGTCTCTCTTGACACTGACAATTCATTTGTACTGCTTTTACATTTATTGGTTCATGACTTGCTCTCAAAATATCTGTGCTTGTATTGCACAGAATAAAGGTTATTAAAGGCTAATAGTTAATCCAAAAAATTACAATTGCGCTGTGTTTTATTCACCCTCTATGCATACTAGGTGTGCATCACTTTCTTCTTTCGGACGAATCCAGTCGGAGTCGTATTACATATTATCCAGACTATTTTAAGCATTATCATTACATTAGGCAGGTGTTTCTGATTAAGAGTCCAAAGCATGTCAAATAAAGTGTGTTGGTCCATAATAAAATGTGCGTCACATGACTCCTGGACGTAAATAGAGGCATCCTATTGTAAATCCATGATGTAGTTTGTATGCATCACGCACCTCTGTTGTCTCTTGAGTTTGTTTACAGGAACTAAAGATGCTAAGTTTTCTTACTTTAGCAAAGGAAAACCAGTCTCCTCTTGGCTTATATCCTGAAATTTCTCTCTGCAAATTCTTAGTTTGTACTTCTAATTAATGACTTCATTTATTGTGATTTGTTTTGTTTTGTTTTCCTTCTACGATCATCACTAATCATGCAACGTGACATCCTACACCATCCGCTGGAACGGCTGCTGCATACTGCAGTTAGAAGTGAGAGAGAAGTTTATAACTATTTTTCTTGTATGTATGTATTTGCTACAGGCTACAGTCTAACATGCTGTGTTTCGATGGACACGCGATGGATTCTGATTGGTTAGCTGGTCCAGTGAAAAATACAAACCCAGAGTTTGTGAAATCTCTAAAACCATCCACAAAGATTAAATATTAACCCGGGACACAGATAAAATACAGTATGCTGTGAATTGTGAAATATGAAGCAAGATAACCCAAGTTAATGTTTACCAAGGTTTATGAACAGCCTTATAGGTACAACTACAAGTGTGAAAGCCAAGTTTTAAAGTTAGAGGGCAATGTCTCCCAAGCATAAAGGTCACAAGAAGTTTTGTTTTAAATGGATCATTTCACAAAATCCATCTCAAGAGGCTCCAAATCTGGAGTGTGAATTCTGATAGCCACCTCTATGGATACTTTAGAGGGCATTGATTTGAGTGACACAGTTACTCTTCCTGTTCTCTAAGTGAAACATTAGGATGCTTCACTGTGCTCTCTCTCTCTCTTCCTCTCTCTATCTCTTCTGCTTTTCCTATTTTAGGAGGAATGTTCATGTATAGACTTAAAGTGACAAGCTACAAAACTAGGCAGAGAGAAATGACTTCACTATTTTTAAATATTTCAACTCAAGGCATGAAAATCAAATGGCTTGACATGTTCACATAATGCCACATAATAATATATTTTGTGATACTGGCTTGCCATCTCTGACAAAGGACAATTAACCAAAAAACAAAACATTACAGAAAATTACATAATATGTGAACATTTACTCAAGTTGTTTCAAACCTCTAGAAGATCCTTTCCATACTATGGTCAATGTGGTCCAGCAACTGTTACCAGGAAACGCAAATATCAGTGACATCATGCACTGCCAATCCTGTCATGTCATTTTCTTAACATGCAGTTCAGGGAAATGGTTATGTAAAAATCACTACTTCTATAAAAATTAAAACTGCATAGGTGTAATTTTTTTATTAAAGTTTGTGGTATTAATTACAGGGCAGGTTATCTTTGCATATAAATCTATTGTAGGCATACTTTAGATTTAGATTTGGTTTTATTATGTGTTATGACTGATGTTTAGGATTAGGAATTAACTGAAAAATGTGAACAAGACTTTTGCATAAAAGACTACAAATAATTCCAGCATAACACCATTCATGGCCTTGGGTCGGTCTGCTTTTAAACAGATCTGTTGAATTTTTCCACTCCATTCAAAGATCAATGAATATATCAGACTTGCAGTGTGAAAGAGCCTTGGGCAATACATGATGTCGGCAGCTTTTAATTAAAGTCAACGTCATTGTTTGCATGTCTAAAAGCTGCATTTTTTTTAATATGTAGGCATAAAAAAATGTCAACCCAATTTTTTTTTTTACTTTCATGCATTATTTTTTAATTATATCTTTTTGCTTTATGTTATGATTTGTGTGTTATGATTGCACAAATTAAGTAATGCTAACCATATTAACAATTCAGATGCTTGACACTGAGATGACCCTGACTTTTAAAAAAACACAATATTGAGCTGTTGTTATAACCATTATTATTATAAAAAAGGCTGGCACATTTTCCCGAACCTTCTTGCTGCATGCTTGTTTGATGCAAACAATTTTGTATAGTAGCCACCACTACCATAAATGAAAGAGATGATTTTTTTAATAATTCCATGTTAAGAATGTGCCAGCATGGTTTTTTCTGATAGTAAGATTTGTTATGTGTAAAGAGAAAAGCGGTCAATTACCAATGATAGTTAAACCAAATAACCCTATTCCCAAACTCTATTGGCTGAGCGATTTTTCACTGACCTGTCCTTGATACTGATAATGAATCAGTTTCTTAATCCCAAATCCAAATCTTCAAAAATGTGCAAGTTGTTTTGTGTCTAACCCACTGGAAATAATCCTGTATGTAAACAATATGGAAGCTAAAGCTCCCTGGAAAATGAACAGTGGGATTTGACAGATGTACAGAGAAAACTCTGGTAAGACTCATTAGATGTAAACAGAGGCTCATCAAAAAGAGAGAGAAGGATGAATGGATAATTCACACTGGAAGAGCGAAGAATAAACTCGCTGGCAGCAGACAGACATTTAAAGATATAAATATGCTTAAGCTTGATGAAACCTGCGTCAAACAATGTCTCTATGGATCTCTGCAAAGCACCAGCAAATGAAACACATCAAAACCAAAGAAGGTTTTGTTCAGTTCCAAATATGGCTGAAAATGGATTTGACTAATGTAGCTCATTAGAGCTGGAGCAAGGTTTGATGACACTAAGCTGCTCCAAAGGTGGAGAGCTGCAAACGCTGAGGACTGCTAACATTTTAAATCTTTAAGATCTTCCCCATGATTTTTAAACTGGTGCAAAGCTTCAGTTGTACATTTTAAAGAAATAGATTTATTTGCCTACTTAAATTTCCTGAACCAATATACAATCAATCCAAATGACTAAGAGTACTTAAGAGTTTATAGAGTGCATTGCAAAATGCTGCGTTTTAAGTCATTTAACAGATAAGATCAGCATAATGAAAAGAATGTGCAAAAGGTCTCTTAGAAATCTTGGCTGCCTTAATGTTTATTTATCAGGACTAATTTGCAGGGATGAGCGAGACAACGCTTTACCCACCCTTCTCACCAGATGGGCTCTTTCTGACAAGCACAGCTGAAAACAGATCATCTGAATTTCTGAAATGCATTCCGGTTTATTTTTGGAATCAAAGATTAATATTTGATCAGGTCAAATACTTCAGACAAGACAACAGAAATATGCAACGGAGCTCGGTGTTTGGGTTATGCATAATTCATTATTTTCAGCTCTCATTTATGAAGGCATGGCAGAACAGGAAGGGTGGGAAATAAACAGAGATGTTCAAATGATGTGGTGTGTGTTCTGTCTCATGAAATGAATTAAAACTAGGGTAAATATTTGGTGGCTAGTCAGGACTGACTATCCCTGACTATTTATTAACAGATACAGTAATTCCTTACTGCATGTAAAATTGCTAAATGCACCTTGTAAAATAAATACTAAAAATAGGACACAGTGTATATTCATTTATGTATTTGCAACTACTTATTAATTTGTGGTGAGCTTGGTATGTTAATTTGTATTGTCATGAGGCTCTCGTTCGCATATTTACAGTCTAAAAACAGAATATTTTTAAGATTGTAGACCTGTTTCAGTTTGTTCCAAATGCCATAAATTAAGCACGCTATGTAAGAGGAGTAAGCAGCAACTTTGAATGTTTGAATATTGTTTGAAAGACATGCTCAAAATATAACCACTAAAGGTCATTCAAAAAATGTGTTTGACAAATGTTTGTCACTGGTTTAACTTTGCACCCAATGTTTTTAGTGGTGGTTTAAAAGGACTTGAAATCCCATTCTGGGCCCTATTCAGCCTTTGAATTCCTATGTAAGTTTTGTATATGAAAAATGATGCATGATTAAATCTGTTAATTTAAATAGCATTATGAATAAATACCTTAAATAAATGCATTATTTGCTGTAATCAAAAGTCAACAAAGCTCTCTCTCTATATATGTAAATATTTATGATAAAACAGTAGCTGAAAAAATTGCAGGTAGCTGCTATAAACCACCCACGTTTCAAACTATCAAACTCTACTGCTGTTCATAAATCTGCATATGTTTTGCCAAATGCGACAAATGAACTGCTACTGCAAACACTCTGGCTCTGTAACAAAAAAAGGCCTTCATTATTATGAAATAATAATGCTCTGTACCTCTCCCTGACCATTCCCGCACCCTGACAAATTTTCAATAACTGTAAAACCGTGACGTAGACATGGTATCATTCGGTAGCTTAGAAATTCAGCTTTATTTTAACATGAATCACTTTTGCATAAAAAACATTTATGTCTCATTCTTGCTCCAATTACTAATTCCTTGTGCTAGAAGTAGCCACAAACTTTATAGCATCTCTTAGATTAGGTTGTTATCTTTAAAATAAGATGAAGCTTACTTTTCTGTGAGCTTGCCTGGCGAAACTACACCTTAATATGTCTCCGAACAACACAAGCGACACAGTTGAATAGTTTGTTTGCAAACACGTGGTTTTGAGGACGCACAAAATACAGCAAGAGGGCAGGAAGGGATTTTTCTCCATAGGAATCAGTAGCAGAAACTCATAATTCCTGTGTTTTGCATTGTTTATGGATGATCAAATCGGTAAAATGTGTTGCTATATATATATATATATATATATATAGTTATATTTATTTATTTAATAACATCCTCCATTTGATTGACTGAAATAATATCACTGTACTCAATAAATAATTAATCAATTATTATATATAAAAAAAAAAGAAGAAAAAAACAACATTTTGGAGTCTTGCACTCTTCAGATGAATAAGACACAAGCATGATCGCTTCTGAATGGATCTTACAGCAAGAGTTAGTCTAAGCAACTATTTCTTCACATGGCACAGCACAGGAGATGAGGTCAGAGGGTGAAAAAAAATAATGCGCAGCTGCGAGCAATAAATGTCCATTTACCGTTCAGCCCCATGGCTGAGAATGCCACCCAGTTCTTGACCTGACCTGAAAACAGAGTTGGAAGAATGGAGACCTTTACTGAATAAATAATAAAAGAAAAGCTGGAACAATAGCACATAATTGTTTTGTGTGGCCTTGTGGCTAACCTTGTGATCGTGCTGCACATGTGAGACATGCGAGTTCAAAAATAGCTGCTCGATTGCACCATTGAAAGGGAAAGAACGTATAGGGAGTTTTGTTTTTGTTTTTTTTTTGCTTTGCTTTTATTTTGCAATAGGGATAGATTTCCAGCTGTTCTGTTCCAACTTCATGTTCATTTGCATTTTCAGAAAGCCTGGCTGAATCGTCACTGATAAACTGAATGAATGAGTAATTCAAACAGGGCCGCAGATGAATGTCATCATTTGTGTCCAGTGTTATAGCCTTTAAAGCATTGTACATAAAACAATTGTCATGCTCATTCATTTCTGGCTTTTGCAATGGACCCTTACTGAGAACAAATCAGGAGCATTTGTTTAAAAGACACTTTCAATGTGATTCTAATTTTGTATGTACTATTTAATGTATTGTAGCATGATATCTACAGTATGACTCATATTCACATCTGCTGTTCAAATTTAAGATATATGTTTATGGACAATTGCAATTCACAGTGTGAAATCCATCTCAGGTTCAAACATCAGAATCGCATAAAAGTGCCACTGCACAAGATGTGAAAACACATGTATTCTCCAAGTCAAACATCTGATTTGCACTTCTTTTGTTTTATGTCTCCGTGAGAATGTATTGATCCTTTTTACATTTCCAGGTTCTCACAAGTGGAAGTCAACACAAATCTGAACAAACAAAAAATACTATAAATATAATATTTTTTTGTGTTCTCAAATCACAATATGACGTCCCAAATGAGGGGTGTGGTTCTTCCTTTTTTCTGAAAGTAAACAATTTCCCATCATGCCCTTAACAAAATAAGAAACACATTTTTTTATTCACAAATTTTAATGGCAAGGTGATATATATCAAAATATTGTGTTATATGAGAAAGATCACACAAGTATTTAGTTGTCTTGAAAAAACATCTTTTGTGCAAACTGCTTCCTGACAGCTTCCTAATTCAAAAACATCATTTTAGAACAAAGAAGCATTGAGTTTCTTTATTGAAAGCTTGTTGTTTTACTATATTAAAAGCTCTCTGTTTTATGTAGAGTATTATGAGTGAGTGTGAGTACCTGCCTCTGAATCAGCAGACACGGAGACTGGGGAAGACAACCACACACCACATATACGAGGGGATCCTGGGGATGGAGAGAGACGATGGAGAAATCCTGGAACATGGAGAGAGACACTGAAACTGTAACGCTCAGACATGGACATGTGAGGCAGGATAAAGTGAACTCAAAGTATATATTTTTATAACAGAAGATTAAATAAAAAATTCAGCAAGGAGAAGCTCAAAGACAAATAATGACATTCAGTAGGGCTGCTTCGTAAAGCGGATCATCTGAGCATTTCGTGCAGATAGAATATACAGTACAGTCAGGTCCATAAATATTGGGACATCAAAACAATTCTAACATTTTTGGCTCTATACACCACCACAATAGATTTGAAATGAAACAAACAAGATGTGCTTTAACTGCAGACTATCAGCTTTAATATTTTTAATATTATATATGATATGATATACTACCAGCTTTAGTATTTACATCCAAATCAGGTGAATACTGTAGGAATTACAACAGTTTGCATATGTGCCTCCCACTAGTTAAGGGACCTAAAGTAATGGGACATTTGGCTTCTCAGCTGTTCCATGGCCAGGTCTGTGTTATTCCCTCATTATCCCAATAACAATG
>JAUMHG010000033.1:4974915-4992611 GCA_032359395.1 Enteromius anoplus | reverse complement strand
TAAAAGTCCAGAATCAGCAGCCAGTAGTAAGTCATTTGAAATTTTTACAAGAGCAGTCTCAACACTATGTTGTGAGCAAAACCCCGATTGGAATATTTCAAATAAACCATTACTAGAAAGGTAACCGCGGAGCTGGGAAGTAACAATCCTTTCAAGAGTTTTTGACAGGAATGGCAGATTGGAAATAGGGCGATAGTTTTCAAATTTACATGAATCAAGCCCTGGTTTCTTAAGAATTGGTGTTATAACTGCAGTTTTAAAACTGGGGGGAACAGTACCAGAAAAAAGAGATGCATGCATGATGTGTTTTATCAGAGAAGATACAAACTTTAGCTTTAACTAAGCAGTGGGTCCAGTTGGCATGTAGCAGAGTAGCATGTAGACGATCTCCTGGTTGTAATGGTGCACGCCAGCACACAGTGAACAGGTAAGTTAATCAGGTCAGTAGTCATGTAAGTATCAAAAAAGGGGTTTCTTCCATAGTGTTGGCGATCTCCAGATCGCTTTCTCTATGTCCATGAACAGTTTCTCTAGAACATGATCAGCTCGCGAATCCTTGAGGTCAGGTGCTCGGTGCAGGTAAGTGCTGTGGTTTAAAAGTCTTGACAAGGTATAACTTCAATCATAACGTGACAATCCACTCCAATAGCTAAGATGAAAGGTAAGTAAGGGTTGTTACCTCGTGCTCAGCCGTCTACACTCTGGTTTGGACAGCATGTATGCAGCAGCCTTGATTAGACTCAGGTGATTTCAGCAGCTTTGATTGGACTGATTTCAATTAAAAGTCTGGTGACTGAGATCGCATGTAGATGGCTGCACTGGGATCAGTACCCATGGCATGACAGAAACGGAGGGGCAGAAGGAGGTAAGTACAGGGTGAGTATATATCAATCAGAGTCTATAAGTAATGAAAGTCAAGGGTGGAGTCCACTTCGATCAAACAAGCACGGACGTCAAAGTGCTCATTGAGATGGAGGTAATGAATGGCAGGTGGTGGTGATTAGAATTCTGAGGAGAGTGAGCGTTGTGATTGGGTTGTCACAGAGCCTGGCAGATCTGTGACAACTACTGGAGCGCACATCTCTGAAAACATTTAAGCTAATTTTCAGTTAGACATTATCTTTATTAACAAACCACATATGTGAAGTCTTCATACTCTCCTCAAAAAAAGTCTAAAACGCCATCCCATGACACAAAAACAGTATTATTTATTAAATTGTAGCAGGGGCGTCGTAGTTGGGTGAAAAGTGGGACTAACTTACCAGGGCCCCAAGAGGGGGAGGGCCCCTGAGGAGTGAAATTTTATTTTCCTTTAAATACAATTTTAAGATCACAATAAATGTTGTTATCTAATGTAAATATTTGGGGTAACTGCATCAGCTGATTGATGTATTAAATGGTGTCGTAGGTAGTTGTGAACCTTGAGCTTACGGGGCCCCATGGCCACTGCTTGTGCATAGGGTCCAGTATTTGGTGCTGCGCCCCTGATTTATAGTGTATTTGGGCACCTGCCATGATAATTAAGTGATACAAAAGGTGAAACGGTTGGAGCTCTGTTATCACAAATTATTCTCCCCTCAGCCAGATTCAAAGACCAGGAAGAAAAGTTGCATAAAAATGTATTTTGCATTAATAACTGTGGAATACCGTAGAAATGCATCATCACAGTCCAAAAAGTGTCAAAGAATTTGTTTTCTCCTGGGTGCAAATAGTTCCTCTGAACTAACTGTTTTTGAATATTATAAAGTATCAAAATACAGGACTAAATACAGGATTATTTGTCTATTCAAAATATATCCTAAAGGTATTTTCATCCTAAAGAAGTTCAGAAGCAGTGAAAATGTATTAATATATCAAGTTAGTGTGCAATAGATAAGTGCCAAGTACTGCCCTTAAAAGGTTACATTGCCTGTGTTTTCTTGGTTACTTGGCTTTAATGTTCCTGTTTGATGTTGTCAGATAAATGTATCTACTTAAATCTTTGGATATAAATTTGATTTTGAAAGATGATCCTCTTCTATCCCTGCTCTTCAGAGTCGAAAAAAGCAGAACCATTTCTTTCTTTGGTTTATCCCTTGCCAGACAAAGATTGAGTTTAGCCTTGACCCAGGCTTAAATTTGATACAGATTTCTCCACACAGTCCACAGCATCCGCTTTGAGACTCCCAATTATTCCAATTATCTTTTTCCTTCTTTCTCACTTCTAGGAGATATCCAATTTTCCTCCCCTTAATAGTCCTTCCTCGATTTATCTTCTGGGACACACTGTGATCTCTAAGATTGTTGGAGGCCTGCAGTACCTCTTCAACTGATGTCTGTGCAAGTAGATGCTTGAGATGACACATTGAACAATACCTCAATCCCTGGAATCTCACTAGAATTATTGTATATTACATTTCCTGGTTATTGGTGGGATACTGTTTGTAAGAAATGTTACTCTTTTTTTTACTTATATACAAGATGTAAGCATTGTGTGAAAAAAAATAGAACTAGAATTTGAATTGTAATGGCAGGAGGAAAACATTCAATCTACTTAATTTTAATTCAACATGTATATACAAAGGTTGTTATTGTCAAAAGGTGTGTTTTGTGAGAGGTAGAAAAACAATTGTGCTACAAAACTTTTGATTCTGCTTTGGAATGTCAACACATTACGTTAGCACTGCTTATTCCAAAATGTGTCAAAATACATGAAATTAAAAAGGGACTTGTCTGCTGCTCACTGTGAACAGATCAGCCCTGTTCATACACTTTAGAAATATTACACTCTATGCATCACCTTCTCATCATCATGTTCCTGTCACACACTATCATCTCTTTTTTTTTCTTTTTTTTCTCTATGCGGAGGCCCATCACTCTTCTATTGTGTCCCCTGTCTCATTCTTTCTCTTTCTATCCCCACTCCTCCATATTTCCTTTCATCTTTGCTGCCCCTTGAGAAGGCTTTCGGCTCTATCTAAAGGGGCCATTTGATCTAAGGGGCAGATTTTCACTATCTATAGTATGTGACCTTGCCCTGACTTTGTCCATGACTGTGTGAAAACAAGCACCTTAAAGCCCAGTTTATCCATCTGCTGGATGGGAATTAATCCCCCTATGATAGGTATTAGCTAGGAAAGTTTAATTAGCTGTGATTAAGCACGACACGGTGTATTAAAAAAGTATAATTTTTATTGAGGCACAGGCGAAGACAGCTTATTTTCTGCAGACGTATATCTCTGAGAAGCTTTTCGTGATTAAGAATTTGTCCTTATTAACTTGATGCTGCCAAAAATGTATATTGCCTCTTGAGAAAGATAGAGAGAAACTTTTACTTTATGGGACGTGGTTCATTCAAATCACCTCAAAGTGAAATTTATTGTCACATGCATCTGTGTTATTGTAACGCCATAGGCGTGTCCTGTCTGTGTTTTGTTGTCATTCTGTCCACATGCTCCTTATGTTTTGTTTTCATGTAATTTCCTCACGTTTCTGATCGTTTGTAACCCCGCCCCTGTCATTAGTGTTTGATTATCTGCCAGCTGTCGTTCCCAGGTGTATTGTCTTTAATTTTGATTGGTCTGTGTTTTATGCCACTCCCTGTCTCAAGTTAAATGTCAGTCGATAACGTTGCATGTCAGTTTATAACTCTTTGCTTTGCTCTTCGCACTTTCCTTTGTTTGTTCTTTGTTTTAATAAATGTTCAAGTTTAAAATTCAAGTCCTGACTCCGAGTCCTGCCTGTCCGCTCTGGGAGCGAGAACGCGATTAGCGACAGCCGGCATTCGTGACAGATCGACTGACCACAAAAAGGATGGCGTTCACCACAGCGAACGCACACATCTTCGCGGACCTCGGTCCAGATCCGCAGATCCAATTACACGGCTCCCGGCTCGCCATCAGGCAGGGTCCGCCTCCAAGATCATCCCACTCTGCCGAGCCGTGGGGCGTGGTTTCGGTTTCGCGGCCCCGACCACCGTGCTTGTCGCCTCCAGGGATCATTTCGCCAGAGGAGGGGACGAGAATTATGGAGTTGGGTGCACTCACGCTCAAAATGACAGGCGAGGAGGCAAACATCAATCCAGCCTAAGGGTTGCCAGTGGGATCAAAATCTCTCGCCGTTTTCGAACCCGACTTTAGGGTTGCCAAGACCGTCTAAAAGACTTGCGGTCTCTAGGCCACAAAAGAAGGGTTACAGTCCCAGTAGGGTTGTCCGAGGCCTGTGACCCTGACTCATGGTGATCGGATCCTCCAGACCCAGTCTGTGATCCGGAACCAGAGTGGCCGGATCTGCCAGACCCAGTCTGTGATCCGGAACCAGAGTGGCCGGATCTGCCAGACCCAGTCTGTGATCCAGAACCAGAGTGGCCGGATCCGCCAGACCCAGTCTGTGATCCGGAACCAGAGTGGCCGGATCCGCCAGACCCAGTCTGTGATCCAGAACCAGAGTGGCTGGATCTGCCAGACCTGATCCGTGATCTAGTTTTACTGAGTTCACCCGAGCTCCACGAGACCCTTGAGGTTCCATGGCCTGAACCTTTGGAACCAGTGTATGGCACAGTGACTCCATCGGGTCCACCAGAGGCTGCACTACCTCTGGAGATGTCGGTTTCGGCTGTAGAATCCCCAGAGGCCTCCATGGTGGCTGCACAGCCCATGGAGGTCCCCAAATCAGGTTTCAGTTGGTCTAGGAGGGCGTACCCACAGCGTAGTCGGTCTCGAAGGCCGTATTTATTCCCAGTCCGGTCTCGAAGGGCGCATTCACTGACCAGTAGGTTATCGAGGGCGCAATGTCAGTCTGGTGGCCCCAAGAGGGCTCTGTCGTTGCCTGGCTGAACCAGAGAAGCTCTGCTGTCGTCTGCTCCTCCCTGGAAGATGGCCTCGCTGTCTGTCTCACCCAGATGGGCGTACCCGCCACCTGATCCACCCTGGAAGGCGTTCCCGTCGTCTCATCCACCCAGGAGGATGTCTCCTCCGCCTGCTCCGCTCCGGTGGGCTTCTCCGCCATCGGCTCTGCCCTGGAGGGCATCTGAACTGTATGGTCGGCTCAGGAGAGCATCGTCACTGCCTGGTAGGCCCAGGTGCTCTGCACGCGTTTGTTGTCTTTCTGTCCACATGCTCCTTATGTTTTGTTTTCATGTCATTCCTTCACATGTCTGATTGTTTGTAACCCCGCCCCTGTCATTAGTGTTTGATTATCTGCCAGCTGTTGTTCCCAGGTGTATTGTCTTTAATCTTGATTGATCTGTGTATTTATGTCATTCCCTGTCTCAAGTTCAATGTCAGTCAATATTGTTGCATGTCAGTTTGTAACTCTTTGCTTTGCTCTTCGCACTTTCCGTTGTTTGTTCTTTGTTTTAATAAATGTTCACGTTTAAAATTCAAGTCCTGCCTCCGAGTCCTGTCTGTTCGCTCTGGGAGCGAGAACGCGATTAGCGACAGCCGGCATTCGTGACAGATCGACTGACCACAGAGAGGATGGCGTTCACCACAGCGAACGCACACATCTTCGCGGACCTCGGTCCGGATCCGCGGATCCAATTACACGGTTCCCGGCTCGCCATCAGGCAGGGTCCGCCTCCGAGATCATTCGGTTTCGGTTTCGCGGCCCGGACCTGCGTGCTTGTCACCTCCAGGGATCATTTCGCCAGAGGAGGGGAAGAGAATTATGGAGTTGGGTGCACTCACGTTCAAAATGACGGCCGAGGAGGCAAATATCAATCCAGCCTAAGGGTTGCCAGTGGGATCAAAATCTCTCGCAGTTTTCAACCCAGCTTTAGGGTTGCCAAGACTTGCGGTCTCTAGGCCACAAAAGACGGGTTACAGTCCCGTCTCACGGCGTCAGGGGCCGTGTAAAGCCCAGTTGGTTCATGCACTACAGCCTAAGGTACTGTTAATGGTCATGTCCCATTAATACAGCCAGGAGTGCTGTTGTCTCCTGAGTTGGTTCGTGTTTTGCAGCCTGAGAAGCTGCAGTTGGCCCTCACGGTGTCTAACCAGTCAGTAACGGGTCTCACTGCCGTAGCACGGTACAAAGGGCCGTGTCGGGTCCAGTCTGTCCCGGATTTGCAGCCTGAGAAGCTGCAGAAGGCCCTCATTGTTCCCAGCCAGGTTTTAACGGGTACTAGCCTCGTAGCACGGTATGAGGGGCCGTGTATTACCCAGTCTGGTCCGTTTACACAGCCCGACATGCTGCGAAAGGCCCTCATGATTTCAAACCAGTCAGTAACGGGTGCCAGCCCCATAACACGATACGAGGGGTTAGTGAATTAGTGAATGAATTAGCACTAATAAATGGCTAATAACATGGCCATCTGTGGTCTCCCAGTGGAGCACATTATGGACAGCTTAGCATTATGGGATTAATTTACAACAAAAGAAAATATGCCTTCATCTCCAAAAATATTTTGTATTTAATTTCATAATAAAATTGGACAAACTCACTGCAGACTCTCTTTTTTTTTCTTCGTCAGTTCTTTTTTGTAATTTGAAATGTGTGCCAAGGATTGTGGGTGATTAGAGGATTTGAAGGATACACTAAATGCATTCTTCACATTCTTCAAAATACCTCAAATTAAGGATCCAAAATGAAGGATCCTTTGAGTTTGCACTACAATTGATCTTGAAGATCTGGCAAGAAATCAACCAGATCAACAATTAGATTTAAAAAATAAAATGTATTATTTGCTTTTAAAAAAGTCTTACATGTATGAAAACAATTTCAAACACATGCTGTTCTGATTTCAAAGATCTCAACATGTTTTCTGTCCCTTTTCTGTTGCTGCTCACACATGCATGCTCATCTGTTTTAAACCAGGAAAACCCACATGAAGATATGCTAACAGGCACAAATCCTCGCCAGTTTTATTATTCTCCCCTGAGCCATAATTTGTCTTCAGCACATTATATGTAACCGTAATCAGAAGTAAAGGAGCAAGAAATTTGTGCTGACACCTTGATAAGCAGTCACAGCAATGGCAGAATGAGCATTGTTTTGGGTCTGTGAGAAATAAGTGCTGACTTAAGAATGTACTGGAGGAATTACACTCCAGGGACTCAACATAAAAGACAAAAGCTCTCTGACTACATATGGGGGAATGCCCACAAGCATTTAAAGTTTGAAAGGTATCATTACAGACAGATTTATGATACAGACTGGCAATAGCTAATAGCAGTGTCTATATTTAGAGAAACCATTTTAATTGTAACAGTAACCTCTAAACAGTTCCCTAGTGGTGTAGCGTACGGAGTCCCTTAAGGGACTTGATGGAGGTAAAAAAAAAAAAAAGAAAAGTATATTTTCACATTTCAAATATTTTGCGTTACCTCTCAAAATTTTGCGCTCTCTCGCAAAACTTGCGTTCTTTTGCAAATTTATTTCCGTTCTCTCGCAGAATTATTTGCGTTCTCTCGCAAAGATATTTGCATTCTCTCGCAGAATTATTTCCGTTCTCTCGCAAAGATATTTGCGTTCTCCCGCAAAATTATAGCTACACCACTATGACGCGGCGCTGCAGCAATGATTCACTAGAATACCTTGGGTGTGTTATTTTCTTAGCTTAGAAAGCACAAAAGCTCTGTTAATATTTGCTGGTTTCACAAAATAGGCAAATCTGATTCTTTCTAATGATTCAGTTCATATATATATATATATATATACATATATATAAGTCTACTTCATTAATTGAACTTATTTTCATCCAAACATTCATTTATTTGTATCTGTAAACAAAGGTATTTTGCTGATCAATAAGCAAGTTCAAATATATGGTTCTTATCAAAGGGATAGTTCACAAACAAAAAGAAAAAAGAAAAAGAAAAAGTAATTTCTGTCATGTATTCACCCTCAAGTTGATATCAAAATTATATACCGAAGAATGCTGAATGAAGATAATTATGTGAACCCACATTTTTATGATATCTTGTGTTCTTCAATACAAAAGAAACTGATATGGTTTTTGGCGCAACATTATGGTGAGTAAATAGAATTATTATTTTTGTGTGGGGGGAGGGGTAAACTATCCCTACCTATCCCTTTAAATTATCCCTTGATCCTTTCTTTATATATTATACACACACACACACACACACACACACACATTACACCCTTAAGTAAATTCAGCATATCTACCTATGTGTACTTCAGGGCCTGTAGTGTAAAGCTAACTATATCTTCAAAACAATAGCTTTGCAAGGGACATTTTCAAAGCGGTTTCCTTAAAACAACTCACAAGCACAATTCTAAAATATAAAATGACAAATGGGACAACTACAGCATGAGGACATCAAGAACACACGAGTCAAAGGCAACGAGACCACAAGTCCACATTAAGTATGATAACTGGGACAAGGCCTAGGATGAGTGAACCCACAAACACAACCTCTAGCACCTTACATTTGTGAAGTGATTTTGATCAATGGAGAGGTGACCTAGACAGGGCAAGAACAATTAAACCACAAAGCCCCCCTCAATCTTAGCCAAGGTTATGCTTCTTAATAACAAATGAGATGTCTTTATCTCAGGGGCTTCACTACATAACATCCGTTTATTGCGAGGTTGCTGAAGTCATTTGAAATCATAAATTAATGCTCAGTACATTTAGTCACTCGGTCTAAATTTTCCGAGCTTTAATGTTGGTGAAGGCTGTTTTGATTTCACATTTGTCAACATGACATGTATCCATTGACATGAACGATCATATGGCTTACCATGGTTATGTACATGTCAACCTAAAAAAGCGATCTTTTCACACATAATTACGGTGGCCGAGAGAGCTCAGCGCGCTGCAACTTAAGAAAACACATGCAAACAGAAAAAAACACATGCAAACAGAAAAAAAAAAACGACAACACATTAGGAAAACATCTTCATCAGTTTGACAACACAGAACCAAACACAGAAACGCGCTGCACGGACCACAACGGAAATGTTTCTAATAATATCCAAAAGATCGTATGATCAGGTTGTTAAAATAAACGAAAAACAAAACTCACTTTTTTAGTTCAGTGACAACATCTCTGCTCTGACCAAAAGCCACTGAACAAATAATCAGGTCCCAGATGGGTTCGTCACTTTTTGAGATCCCCCTGAATCTGAAACTTTCCGTCGTGGTCCGTGCTGTTTGCAGCACGTTTCTGTGTTTGGTTGTGTTGTGAGAATTTGCAGTTTGCATGTGTTTTCTTCTGTTTGCATGTGTTTTCTTAAGTTGCAGCACGTTGAGCTCTCTCGGCCACTGTACATAATGGGTAAACTGTCATGTAAATAATCAATATATTTTGAAATATTGTTAACTGACATAACTGAATCTCAGTAGAAATAAGATGTACAAATAATAACAATTTAATATAAACAATGTATTTTGACATATTTTAATCATCAAACAATTCTATAAACAATGTTTTCACACAATTATTTTTCAAAAACAATATTTTCTGATGTGTACATAAAGTGTACATGCATTCTAGATACAGTTTTATTTACATATTTAAATACGAAATTTATTATAGTTAATCCCTAATGTAAGTTTTTACAGTCTATGGTACCCCCTTAAAAACGAGCGTTGGACTCCACACAAAACAACCTGCTAACCATGCAAATACTAATGACTTTTATTTTGAAACGTCTAAACGCGGAAGCTGCTTGCATGCGTGCATTCCTGTGTTGTCAAACAAAACTATTGCTCAAACTAATGATACCTCTTATATGAAGTAAGTACAGTTAGACGATTTAAGTGTGCAGATAAATAATTACACGCATATTTTACACCTAGCTAACTGGCTTAGTTTATTAAATCTTACAAGTAACGTTAAAAAAGTTTTTTTTAACTGCAGGCTATACTATTGCACTACTATTGTCGAACAAACAAACAAAATCAAGGACACACGTAATGCTCTGAATTGTGTGTCTTTCAATAACTCTTAAGTCAAACAACAAAACAGATTTTAGTTTTGATCTTTAAACTTGAAGTTAAAATATCTATTATCAGTTCACAGGAATGGCGGTGGTGAATTTATCATTTGCCGCGGCTGGATTTTTAGGAGCGTATCATCTGGGAGTAACAGAAGCGTTACTGAGACATGGAGATAAGCTGCTGTCCTCTTTAAAAGCCTGTGCTGGAGCTTCAGCTGGTGCTTTAGTGGCCACTGTGATTATCACTGCTCCCAAAAAACTACAGGTAAAGCCATTCACTCCAGAACATATGAAGAAACAACAACAAACTATACATAAACTAATCATATAGAGAGAATTTCATGCTTTTAAATATTACAGATATTATTAAAATGTCATAACATGGTTGAAAAACAAGCTTCCTTAAACCACACTTTTTTGTTACAGAGTTTAAAATTTACTGCATTTGAAACAGATTGATGTGTCAAGCCAACAAATCTATAAAAAAATACAGATTTCTCATAGTTGCATCACCAAGGCCCATGCACATGAACTGACTGAGTTCTTTACCTGCATGTTCTGGATGTGTGTTTTCACACAGGATTGTAAGGAATTCACCTACAGGTTTGCCAGTAATGTAAGGAGTCAGAGGTTTGGAGCTGTGACGCCAGGATATGACTTCATGCTTGAACTGAGGTAAACTCACCTCTCAGACATAATTTTTGATCGAACGAAAAACGATTCCATAGGTTGTTGAAATTAACCCGAGGGTTTTTTGATATCCTTTTTTTTTTTCTCTGTCATGCAGAATTTTAATCAGTACGGCTGTCTAGGTAAGATGTCCTACTCAGCTGTTTTTTTCACATAACTTATATTCACCTCATTCCAAATCAAATTAAATTTAAAAATGGCTTTAGAATATTGCAATAGATAGCACTGAGGCTCAATCAAAATGATCCTGCACTAAAACTCCTTATCACACACTTTTAGATATTTTTTTTTTCCTTTTTGCCAGTGCAGTGAGGTTTAAATAAAATGCATTTGTAAAATAATTAAACTCTTTTTTTGGTGTCCTCTTCAGATTGAGTCTTTAGTAGCTCATTGTTTTTGAAGTGGACAAGATCAGGGGTCATCTGCTGAAGAGAGTGCATTTTTCCTTTTTATGTTTATTTTTATAGAAATTGATTTAAACTCATACAAACAAACCCTATAAAATAAAAAAAGCCATATAAAAATAAAAAAATTCAAAAACCATTACAAAAAAAAAAATATATATATATATATATTTTTTTTTTTTAATTATTATTATTAAAAATATATAAAAATAAATAAAACTACATTTTATTAAAAATTAATTATTTGACAAGAAAAGCTCACTTAACCCTAGGGGATTCAGAATAGTTCACCTTAACCAAAAAAAAAAAAGAAATATAATTTTTACATGAAGCTCTATTTTGCACAAAATACAGTAGCTATATGGATATAGTAGCTATATCCAGTTTATTAACACATTTTTTACTTTGAGTCTGTCCCTTTCACTGAGTCTGTTTATTTATTTGGAAAAGCCTAAATGATCCATTCACAATCCCAAACCACACTTATTTGCTTCTTAAATGTCACCTCATTGACTGATTTAATTCATTGTTCACTGAATTCAATAATCATGTGGGTTTGATTCATACACAAAGCTTTCAAAGATGTGGATTACAGACCTGGGGTCATTTTATTATACACTTTATAGTACAGTATTTTTTATAGTATTTTACCTTTTTTGCAACCTTTTTGGAGCTCCAAGCTTTGTGTTACAGTTTACTAGACAAAATGTGTTAATTTGGAACAACCTACACAATCTTTAAGTAGGCACCACTTGAATTCTGCATATTAGAGGAGGTTGAGATATGATAATGTGGTACTTATGTCTAGTATGAAAATAAATGTAATCATGATAATGAACTGTTGTGTCATGCCCTTTATACCGATAAAAATAGCACACAAACTGCATCTCTGACTTATTAAATAATTTATTAAAAACACTTTGTTTTCGGTGCTCTTTAATATGAACACGCACTCCTTTTGAAATGGTTTCTTGCTTAAGATTGCTGAAGATTATTTTGTGTTCCACAGAAGAAAATTTCAAGTTTGGAACAATGTACAGTCGAGTAAATAACATAATTTAATTTATTTAGATTTTTTTTTTTTTACTATTTCTTTAAAGATGCAATGATCTAGATAGTAATTTGTAATTTGAAAGCTTCACGTATTTCCACATTGGAATTCACTGTGTGACATCCAGCAAATGGCCTTCAGTGTTAATTTAGAGTGAAAAGAGGAATTACCATTTAAAAGGTGCAGTCATGAATAGGGTACAACAAGACCATTTTAATCAGGTCATTCAATTAAAAGCTGACATCCTGCAAACTGAGATGAAAAGATGCCAAACATACATAAAATATTCCACGGCCAAAGTGGGAACAAAACAATAAAATAAAACAAATGAGTGCAGTGAAGCACATACTCCATTGATAATTTCCTTCTTGCAGTCGTTTTTGTAAGAGAGTTGATTAGACAATGTTGCGTTCTTGATTAATTGGCTTCTGTACGTTTTAAGCAGTCCTTCCAATGTTAACTTGAGAAAGCTCTTTAAACGGAGAATGTGTATGGAGGTGGAAATTGATTTGAGACACAGACAGAGCTGAAGAAAGACCTCGACTGTGAAGTAACTTCATGGATGCTTTCCAAAACTCATTGGTTTCACAAGTACTTGAAATATTTTTTTTTTTTTTTTTTTTTTTTTATTCAGCTGTGCATATCTGTGGAGATCTATAAAAAAGAACCGGCTCCAGTAGAATGAGGTTTGAATGGTCTGACGATGGTGCCATTCTGATGCTATAATGTGTCACCTCAGTGCTACTTGTGAAACCGCAGATACTGCTGGCATGATATGAAATGGGAGACTTTTTTTTCCTCTCTTTCTGTTGAAGGAAATAATATCTGTGATGTGCACAAACCTCCAAGGGCTTCTGATAATCTTGACACACCGCTTGGAGCGGATAGCAGACTTCATCCATTTTGATGAAATATCCTTGGAATGGAACGTTGAGTGGATTTTCCCTTTTCTTATTTTTCCTGCGTTACCTCAGTGGTTCGGCCAACAGATTGTGTAATTACGATAGGATGTTGAGGGAAAAATGGTTTTCACTGAGGTTGTTAATTATGCAAACACAACAAATGAGCATCTGTCCTTTGGTTTTCCTCTAGGGAGGGTATCGACGAGATTCTCCCGCCCAATGCCCACCAGTTAGCCAATGAACGCCTCCATGTTTCAATAACACACTCAAAGACACGCAAGAACAGCATGGTGTCCAGCTTCTCCTCAAGGGAAGATCTCATTAAGGTATTCAAGCCTGAGGTCAATGGACAATGATTTATCTCTCAACTGGCAGAGTAATGCCCACAACCCAAAGGGAACTTGCTTATTCAATTAGACACATCATAATAGCCGTCACTGGACCGAGTTACTGCTGTGGAAAATTGTTGCTGAGTTCATTAATTCATTCCCAGCTGAAATAAAGAACAAATTGCACTGGTGCTTCAGTAGTGCAGCTAACGTAATGATACAAACTGTCTTTCTGGCTTTCGTTTTTCTTTTTGTTTGTGTAAATGATCTCTTTATTCAAATATTACATTAAAATGCAATTCATACATATATATACCTCTTATATATAGTCGTTTTCTTTTAATTTGTTTTAAGTTAAAAGAAAAAGTCACTTTTTAAAGTCTGGTTGAAATATTAAAGCATAGTATTTTATAGATTACATTATTTAATGTATAAAAATAAATAAACAAATGCTACCTCATACCTGTAAAAGCTTTTATTTGTCAAATCATAATTATGTAGTCCAAGAAAAAAATCATGTTTGACTTTCATGTAGAAAAAAGAAAAAATATATAACTATTAATATTATTAATAAAATAATACAATAATGTTAGGGTGTGTTGTAGGTGAATAAAAAAAAATCTAAGAGAAAAAAAATATTTATATACGATTTTTTTGTATATTTTGTGAAGAATGATGCAATACTGAAGACTGGAGTAATGCTGCTGAAAATGTACTGTAGCTGTAACATCTCAGGAATAAAGTGTAATTGAATTTAATATTTTAAATGTATATAAATATGTTATTTATATTGACATTCATGATATTTTACAATATTATTTATTTTTTTGTTATTTTTACTTTTTTTTTTTTTTTTACTTTAAATTGGTGAGCATTAAAAAAACATGTACAGAATATAGTTGTAAGAGAAATACGTTAGTTTTTATGGCAAAGTTACCACATGATTTATTTTATTTTTTTATATCACAGACACTCTTATGTACCCTTATAATGGTATACCTACTAGTCCTCTGTCTGTCCATTCTTCTGATGTATTATGACTGTATTGTTTTTAAAGGTGCTCTTGGCCAGCTGCTTCGTGCCTGTCTATGCTGGAGTGAAGCCAGTGGAGTTCCAAGGGCAGGTAATGGTGTCTTGCGACTGACTCTCTAAGCTTCAGTACTTTATGTGGCTCTGCTGAGACCTGCTGTTTAGTTTTGGACTGTTTGTATTTATTTAGATGAATGAGCAGACCAGCTCTTTGGTTCTGCTTGTCCTCTCCACTGACAGAGGCCTGATAAAACTACATTAGCAGCCAAATGTTGTGGTATTTCCAGCCAAAGCAATTTGGTGAAGTTCGAGCGTGTAGTCGTGGGAAAACATTGTTGTTTTAATTCTTTAACATGACAAAGACTATTAGACAGAATTCATATTGTGCTCACAGAAATTTATCATTTGCAATGCTCTCCGTTAATCTAGTAAAAATTAAACATTACTTTAAAATGTATAAAACACATTTAAATCTCTGTTGCACACATGGCAATTTGTAAAAGCAGAGAACATGCCCTTTAAAACCCATTTACTTACTTATTGTTATGATCATGTAAAATAAAAATATAAGATTAAAGTATGTTTTATTCTCAAGTGGACAGTCTTACAGATCATATCAGAGTTAACAGGATCAATGTGGCACTCTAGAGAGAAAAGCTGTATGTGAATAGGCAGCATTTCTATTATTGAACACACAAGTGCACATCCTTTTATGTCTGTATTGTACATCCTTATCCTTCCTTTTTGCTTTATATCTACAAAATATATAGTTTGCTTTTTGACTGGAGTTGAGCTCAGACAGACTGGCAACTTCATTGTAAAACAGATCACTGAGGCCTGAAGGGCAATAAAACAATATATCGGCTACTTAAGCTACTGTGTGCAATATATTTATCCATACACTCAAATGACGGAAATTGCTTAAATTATCTTTATTATGTGAGATTTTCTCAGCAAATATTGATCCATAGTATGATATTATTTTTTTAATAAGAACGTGCAAAAAATAAAACTGTTACTGTTTTGACAAATAAGCATCTATTTATACGTTTCTGATCAGTCAGATTTGTATTTCACTCTTATTTTTTAAAGGGGTCATATGATGTTGCTAAAAAGCATATTTTCTACCTACTGTACATTACCATTACTTCTCTATGCCCCACCTTTCTGAAACCCATGGAATTTTACAAAGCATTTGCAGAATACCACAGGTTTGTAATGGAAATGTTATGCCCCTTACCATAACATGAGGCCATGTCCTGGCACTATGACACAAAAACAATAAAACCCCTCATAAACAAGATATTTGTTGCATTCAGTGGGGACATAATTACTGATTATAATGACTTACACTATCTTTTTTTTTTTTACGCTGTCATGCCTGCATTCGTGATAGAAGAAACGACAAACAACAAGCACTACTCTACAATGCTCAAAACTTGTGTTTGTATAGTCATTGGCAAATCCTTTAAATAAATAAAAAAACAGTATTTACAGGAGTTGTAAGCGCCAAATGCTGATTCCGGGGGTGTGGATAAGTTATAACTTTTATTTAAAAAAAAATATCTTTGATTTTGGGACTTTAGTCTTTGCAACTTCAGGGATCTTATCTATGCAATTCAACTTCAAAGAGAAAGGAAAACTTAAAAACCACATCATACAGTATGACCCCTTTAAAAAAATACTATTATTTAGCAAGAAAACATTAAACTGATAAACTGATGGTGAAAACATTCATGATATTACAAAATATTTTAATTTCAAATTTAATTACAGCTATTTTCAGATTTATAACAGTTTTTTTTTTTTTTATTATTAATATTAATATTTCTCAATATTACCATTTTGACTGTATTTCTTTATCAAATAAATGCAGACATGATAAACATAAGAAACTTTAAAAAAATCTAAAGCTCTTAACAACCTCAAACATTTGAATGGTAGCGTATATGCAATTAAATATGCAATTTTCCTCAGAAATGGATAGATGGGGGATTCACAGACAGTCTTCCTATCCTTCCTGTGGGACGCACAATCACAGTGTCACCATTTAGCGGCCCTCAGGATATTTCCCCAGCTCACAAAGGCATAAGTAACCTTCATCTCAGATTGGCCAACATGAGCGTTGTGGTAAGTTTTTAGCATGACAAGCCTTCTTTGTTTATTACTAATAATTTCAACTATTTTCCTCCCTCAGTTCTCCAAAGACAACATCACACGGCTGAACCAGGCTCTGTTTCCTCCCTCATTACCCAGACTCAAAGCACTGGAACAGGAGGGATACCAGGATGCAATTGACTTTTTAAAGAAAGAAAGATGGATACAGTAACTGACTTTCTCATTTTTAGCTCATTCAACAACTTGAATGTCTAAAATGACACATTGACACCACTTTTGTGTTTAGTGTAATAATCATACTTCGATTCGCTGTCTTCTTTTATCCTCCAAATAAAAAAAGCACAGTAAAATGCATCGTGTATTGTGGGAGACTGAATGAGACTGTCATAAACAGTCATTTTCTATTGTGCAGTAATAACTTCTGTTCTCAGGGCACATCCGATACACAGTGTTCCTTGCGAAGGACTAAATCAAGTGTTTAAATATTTCTAAAACTCCTTTTGTTGGAATCTGTTTATAATGTTATTTAAACCTCAGTCAATCACAAGAACAACAACTCACCTTTTGCTAACACTTGCTGCACATATCAGTGCAAGGTTTCTGTAGGTCCTTGAGGAGAACCATGGAGAACAAGCCTTTGAAGTAAAGCCACAGGAGAGAGCGTTTGAACTCCATGAGTCTCCTCACCTCACAGAACAATCGCTTTACCTGCACTTGATTCCACAAGAGAGTTATGATCATTTTTCTGTCTGTGAGAATAACATCTCCCTGGGGAAGGTTAGAAGATTAGCAAAGGCTTGTGGGTATTTGTGATGTGGCGGCGTAGAGATAAACGGAGAAACAGAGCTGACACACAAATCCAACTATGAGTTATCCAGTCATATGGAATAAATTGTACATTTTTGCAATCAAGTAGCGATTTTATTGATTTAGAGCAGTTAGAGTTAGAGTCCTTTTAAGATAAAAGGATGATAAGAATTGCTTATGTGCAAATACATCAGTTGTAATTGGTCTTCATTAGAAGGAAGAGGAATGTTATAAACTGAGCACCATTAGCTTGATGAAGATGGATTGTTTAGCACGTCGCTCAGCGGCAGCATGGGACGTTAACATCCGTCTTTAAATGTATGATGCACACATTCATATGTGCTAAGCTGATCTATGAACAGCAGAAGAATCTAATGGAAGTTATTATAGAGACGGTCTTATCATGCCTCATATGCGTGATGTCAAGTTCAGTGTGCGTTTTCAGATATGCTGCATTTCTCTCATTGAATGGATATAC
>JAUMHG010000033.1:4941031-4965926 GCA_032359395.1 Enteromius anoplus | reverse complement strand
TAATTTACTGGCAAACAGCTGACAGTAATACTGTAATTTCTACAGTTTTTTTTAACAGCTGGTGGGTCGCTTTATCAATCATGATCCTAATCCATACTGAAATCTAAGATGACCAGACAGTAATTGATCTTTTATCAACTGTTAAAATATTGGTGTCCATGCAGGACATAGAGAGCCCATACAGCATGAAGTTTGTAAAAGCTTAGTTTAAATGGGATATGAATAAACAGTGCTTGGCTGCTGAGAGCAAATGTACAAGTAAAGCTTTGAACCAGAGACAGGATTTTCATGCATCAAGACTTTAAGCTCCAACCTTGATCAAACTCACCTTTCTGTAGGTTTTTAGGGATCCTGAAGACCTGAAGCTTGAGCTTGAGCTCCTGAGCTTGTTCCGGTGTGTTTGATTTGAGTTGGAGCTTAACTCTTGGGCCAGAGAACCCCAGTTCTATAGTGCAATGGCTTCTCGAATGAGAAAGGTTTGATTTTGGAAACTGGATGCTTGTAGTTTGTTAACTGCTGCAATCTGATGTTAGTGACAGGTTGCTGAAGGGAAGGGAATATTGCCAGTCCCTTGCACAGATGCGCACAAACTCATGAAAGAACAGACTTATATTAAGGTGTGAGGGGAAGGGAAAATAATGTTTTTTAAAACAAAATTACAATGATGCAGATGCTTTGAAATAATTTATAATAAATACTATGATATTGTATACTGCAAATACTGAGGATTTCTACTTCTGCCTAAATCTGTTGCACAAATCCATCAACTATAGTTTTTTTTTTTTTTTTTGTTTTTTTTTGAAAAATTAAAGGCATGGCATGCCTCTGCACTTTGGAAAATAAAAAGCATGAATCATTTCAAGCATGAAGTATTTTAAGCTCAAGTGAAACCTAAGGTAATTGCACTGCCACAACATTCAGCCGCAGGTAAAACAAATCTGCAATCAAATGAACTAGCAGAACAAGCCTTAATTGTTAATTACAAAGAAAAAAAAATGAAATGCTTTGGAACTCGATTATATAGAGACTGGCATCCCCTCCCCCTCCTCGAAAAAAAGTATCTCCAATATCAATTCATTTATGGAAAGAGCAGTTTTCAGTGCGGAAACAGACGGCGCTTTATGGATGCAAAAGAGAATATTTTCTTAGATGGGAGATGAGATCAAAGTTTATGCTCAAATATGCTTGGAATCACATCTGCCAGAGGAAACGATCAGAGTAAATCAGACAGCTGGACAGAGAGGCAAAAACAACTTAGATGCCAACTGCCATAAGATTATATTGTTAAAATGAGCTTGGAGTCCAGACACTGTGCACTTTCATCATCTCTCCATTAATACATATTTACATAGCCTATGGACTTGGGAGATTTCAAATGTGTCTGCTTTAAAATCCATGCATTTTTATTCTGCGATACACAGAATGTCAAACCAAGTCTGGTATTACATCTGTCACTTTGTTTTAAGTGTAGTTTTGCCTGTTTCTCCTCATTCATATTCCTCTAATGTGTGAATATCAGTGGTCCCGTGTGACAACAACATACCTCGAATGAGCAGTAAAGGTTGTGTGGTGCCAGGCGCGGTGAATAAGGCGACTCTTTATGGTCCACGTGGGCATTAGCCTTGTCAGATAGCGTGGCGTTAATAATAATTTTGGGCTAAACTGCCAGAGGCTGAAAGTGGTTACAGGAAAAACACATAAAAACACAGGAGCCCCGCCAAAGCCTGACTCAAATTAATAGCAGTTAACGTCAAAGCAGAGGACAGGGCTGGCTATATCTGCTTCACCACTCAGATAAACAGTGAATTTGACTGTCTGAGTAATACACATTGGCAGTGTATTGCTGAAACACGTCAATGAGGAATCAAAGGTCAAAAACTGTAAAGATGTTTCTTTACCCTTGTGAAAAACAAGTGTATTAAACACAGGTTACTTTGGAATGTGATAGGTTACAGATTACAGTACATATTACCTTATTTAAAAATAAAAAAAAAATAAAAAAAAAACGATTACATTTGATTACTTTTTGATGACTTCTAAAATTTCTAACGAATATTTTTTTTTACCGTTTTTAATTTTCAAACATTTAAACCAGGCAAGGTTATCCTTACAGTGGCACTGATTAGTGACTTTGAAAATCCTTCAACAGTTGAATTAAGATTATAATAATTTAATTTTAAAGCACAGCCAGCACAAAAAAAGACTTTAGCACTTCTTTTTACTTTAAAATCATTTTGAGGTTAAATAATTTGTTTAAAACATATTAAGACATAGTTTAATACCTAGGATACTGTTACTCCCCAACATTAAGTGCTGTTGATAAACAAGTTTCGGGAGGAGCGCTGACGCATGATTAGCCGCAGCTGGACTCGGTTTTCCTAATCAATCCAATCATAATCGCATCCAATCAAATCCTATAACCTTCCCCTTAAATAAGCCTGTTTCCTGCCCTTCCACATCTCGTTACGCATCCCTCCACCATGGGCCGGATCCCGAACTCGCTAGTGTTCAATCAACTAGGGCTTGGTGTTCGCCGACCTCTGGGCTCGTTCCCTAGACAGCACACCAAATACGCTTTAATTGTTTATCATAAGGAAGCACAAACTCATGAAGTAAAGCCCCAAGAAATTTACCCTATAGTCAGACTGCCCAATGTGTTGAAACTGTACCCAAGAACTATACCTCAGACTCTACAGGCCTCAGTTAACGTAATAAATGCTAAAGTTTGTGACAGCACAATTAGAAAAAGACCTGGCATGTATGGCATGTTTGGAAGGTTTTCCAGAAGAAAGCCTTTTCTATCTAAAAAGAACATAGCTTACGTTTGCAAAGTTGCAACTAAACAAACCATATTATGGATACGATATGGATCTTGAAGAATTAGCCTCATAATTATATATAATATTTTGGATTCTATTGCCCCATTGAAACTGAAAAACCTATTTCAAAACTTTCTTTCTTTTTCAAATGTTTTTTGACGATGACGATTTTTAATTAACTCTCCTTCTTAAGGAATAGTGGCATATTGAACAAACTTCAGTCTGGGTTCAGAGCTCAATATAATACCAAATCTGCTCTTAAAGTATTAAATGATGCGTTATTAGCTGTTGACTCTGGGAAATTTTACCTTGTCTTAACTGCATGTACATGTGGGGTACCATAGGGTTCTGTTTTAGGCGCTATTTTGTTCTCCTTCTATCGACTTCCTTTAGCTAAGACCTTTCTTAAGCATTAGATCTCACACCATATTTATGCAGATGATAAACAGCTTTATCTTCCAATGAAACCAGATGAGAATATATCTCTCCAGTTTTATTAATATTTGGAATTTTTTACAGCTAAATGATTCTGAAGTGCTGTTTTTTGGAATGTTCTGAGTGTTTCCATCCATTTCAAAACTCTGCATCCTGTAACTTAAACTGAAGGCACTTGTGCTTGGAATCTGGATTTTTGGGAGTGGGTTTTTTTTAACCAACTCTCAAATTTGATAAACCGATAAATTCAGTTGTCAAGTCAGCTTAGGATGATTGCTAAAATAAAATCGTTTCTTTTCTTTTCAGGATCTGGAAACTGTTATTCTTGCATTTATTTAGGGATCATGCAGTTTATCTCGTCTCCAGATGGTCCAAAACGCTTTGACTTTTAACAGGGACCGGAAAGGAAGAAAGAATCGCTCAGTTTTTATAAGAGTACATTGGCATCTTAACGAAATTTAGAATTCAGTTTAAGGTACTGATGTGTGTACAAATCTATGGCAGCATTTAAACGGCTTATATGGTCTGAAGTAATTGTTGTATTTAATGTTTTTGCCATATAGAACTTTGGTCAACACTGTCGTTATGTTATATATACAGTAAATAAATAAAACTAAACCAAACAGATGAGACCTAAGGGGAGATGTATTGCACTACATTAGGTGAAAGCACCATAACAAAAGACAAGCATGCTGGTGGAGGGATGAGGATTTGGGCTTGTTTTGTAGCCACAGGACCTAGGCACCTCACAGTCATTGAGTCAACCATGAACTCCTCTGTTATATCAAAGTATTCAAGAATCAAATGTAAGGCCATCCATCCAAAAGTGGGTCATGCAACAGGACAATGATCCCACACACACCAGCAAATATAAAACAGAATGTTGTGGAAAACAGATGAAGTTCTACAATTATTACATATTGCCTTAAGTCATTGCTGCTAAAAGTGGATCTACAGATGACTGGATTACAGGGTGTCCTGAGTTTGTCACCCATGGTTTTTCCATACTGGCTTTATTGTTGCTTAAATAATAATAGATCATTTTTATTGTTCTGATACAGAAATCTATGGAATTCAGTAGGATGTCCTTTCTTTTTTTTCCCTTTCCTTTTCCTTTTTAAAGAAGCAGCTTTACATTTACGTTTTCCAACTTCTAAAAAGTTTCTATAGGTTTTAGAAACCTATCCTTAAGCAGACCACATGCTCTCTTTTGGTGCCTTTGATCATTTAAGCCAAGCCGACCTCCCATAATGCAACTGATTGATCTCTCCCCTCTGCAAAAGTGCCCAGAAAATCAGAATGATTGAACTTGTCTGTTTTGACATAGGCCTAGATCTTTTTCGGTTTGAGCAGCCGCATGGTTCAATCACTTTCAAGGCTCCCCTGGGTACCGTCATCTGCTCTTTTAGCTATCTTTAAAAGTCAGTATCTGTTCATATAAAAGTGATGCAGTTTAGCAGATATGTTGTAAAAGCGGTCAAAATGGTTTCAAATTCGATTCAGAAAGATGCTAGTAAGAGATATTTGATCATATGTCAACTAACACCCACTTGAAGTAATTTTAAGAAGCTCTTTTAAGAAGCTGGACTATTTTTTAGGACTGTGGATAATCATGAAATCTTGAGAAAAATTGCACGTGAAACTATCAAATGGTAAACATTAGTTAAGGATGAAAAGCTCACAGAGTTGCCACATGAATTTACCTCATGCAGATGGCTATCAATATCTGATTAACAAATATATTAAATATTCCAGAAAGAGTGATAAATACATCAAGCCGTAAAGTACAGCATAATGCCAATAAATATCACATCTGGCCCTTAAAAATTAGGCAAAACATCTTTTTATTTCCTGATACAGACCATTTTGAATGTGATGAGATTAGTGTAATGAACATGATGTTGAGAGCGTGGAGAGCCTCTTATGGCTGGCAAAAATTGTAAACCATTCAGTGCAGCCTGATTAGTCACAAAAATAAGCAAAACAGATTGGATCCCAAAAATACCCCCAAAAAAAGCACCAAAGCCTGTAAAAGGTATTACTGGTATTGAGTCGTTACCATTTGCAGGCTAGATCAAAGCTTATGAGCATAAAGGTAGTAATTACTGCTTCACAAAATCTCTGACCTTACGATGTTCAATCTGGATGATCTCCAGACTAGGAGGAATACCGAACTCAGAACAGAGAACCTGGCTGTGCTTATAAACACTGTTGCAAATGACCTTTGATGAGCTATCTTGATACAAATCTAACTAGAAAATGTTTTGTTTTGTTGTTCCTTTCCTTTTCTTCTCTTTCTTTAAAATCTGTATAGAATGGAATGTTTCTTTAAATTGTATTGCATTGAAATTGTTCTACAATTCAGTTAAATCAGACAAATTTTGGTAACATTCTTGCAGGCAAATATCGACCACTGTCTGTCATCAACAAATTAGCAATGTATGAGGCGAAGCTCACACAAAATGTCACAAAAAGTAATTTCTTGGCAAACATGGCGAATCTGAGTGAAGAGCCATTTTCTTGCACAAAATTGCAGATTATGTGGAAATTACAGCATTTCATCCACAAAATTCTCAGAACAACATTAAATGTGACCACACTTACCTCAGAATTAACTAGTTAAGCTAATGTTGTTAATGTTAATTCACCCTCATTTCGATCAAAATATGTATTTTGTATGAGTTTTTTTTTTTTATATAGAACATAAAAGAAGTCCAAACTGTTTGGTTACCAAATTTCAGAACCAAAATACCTTTTTCTGTGTTCCATCATACAGGATTGGGACGACATGAGTGCAGAAGTATTACATGCCCCTCTTGTGCAAAGCCTGTACCAGACTATTCTTTTTAAAACTAATTTCATAGCTTCTCTATCTGATGATCTTGTTCACACGTGCAGAGCTGACTGAGAGACGAGCAGCAGGGCTGGAGCCAAGGCTTCCATACTATTTGCAGAGGAGAAACTTGTACTGGGACAGGCTTCAGAGTCTCTGCGTGACGGCTTACTGCTGCCTTTATGCCCTCCAGAATTGAGTAGAACTTGGGCTCGGTCTCTGGACTCAGGGGGTTGCTTTCTGTCGGGTCTTTTGACAGGTCATAAAGCAGCGGAGGGTCATGGAAGGTGACGTATGGCTGGATGCAGAGGCAGACATGAGTGTGGAAGCATGCAGAGCTGTTCTCTGGGTAGAAGTCAGGTGTAAAGAAAAAGGCCTTCCATACTGCGTTACCTGAAAAAACAGGAAATCTAGCTTTCAAAATGTAAACAATCAGTCATCATCTTTATCTATCCATTTCTCAGTGATTTACAGTGAAAAATCTTATCTAATCTAACCATTAAAATGTATGTGTGTATACTGTATACGTACAGTATGTGCTGTCAAATTGAACTCTAAAATGTAAAAACAAAAAAGTTTACATAATATATGTTATCATGTGCACTTTGTCCATAAAGCAACTTTAACTTTTAGTTTAGTTGTAATATATTTTGTATGCAATACATACATTATCTAGACTTCTAGATAATCTGAGCAATGTGGAGTACTCAACTAATATGCTACTCAATTTAGTCCTTATTAATATTCTCAAAACAGTTGGTAACATGTTAGAATAACCTTCCTTAATTAACCTTAGTTAGTACTGGTTAATGTTAATTTACCCACATTAACCAGTACTTCTGTTACAGTATTTATTAGGGATGCAACTGTTTTCGGTTCTTTATCGAACCGTTTGGTTCGCCCTGTTCGGTTCGGTACACCCACGTGAACCACGATATTTCGGTACTTAGCCTACTTTAGACATTACACTTACCTTTTAATTAAAATTGCCATTTTCTGTGTATTAAGCGCGTAGACAATAAGGCAATGGTCAGAAATCCTCAAGACTAGTGAAGTGTCGTTCTTGAACGAATCTTTAATGTGACTCGGGAAGAACAAGTCGTCTCGTGGGAGTGATTTGTTCAGTCGCGCACGGTTCAGGCTGCCCATAGATATATATACTGACTCAGTATTAAGCTTATGGGGCTGTCACATGATGAACAAACGACTCATAAAATCCGAAGACTCGAGAGACGAACAAATCAATTCTGTTTCCGCCTCAGGCTGCATAGGTTAACATTTCAGCAGCAAGCGAGACCACTTAGTGATACATTTTGTTATTGTTGTTTGTTCTGATGGTGTATTTTCTTGTTGCTGTCAATATTTATTTAAATAATGTTTATGTTTATATATCACTTTATACTGCACTTTTTATATTGTCCGTTTTTGAAAGAGGGCAAAAATAAGTGTTCATTTTAAAAATTAAATGTGGTGTATTGACTTAATCTGTACCTTTTTTACATTTAATATTGTCTCTGTACCTTGATAACTTGAAGTAGAAAGAGCAAATGACTATGTTAGAGCTCACATACAGTACTGTACAGTAATATTGATGTATCGAAATGGAACCGTTACCGTGGCCAGAAAACCATGATACAAACCGAACCGTGGGCTCACTGTACCGTTGCATCCCTAGTATTTATGAATCTTTGTTCATTTTTGTTAAGTAAGAAAAACATCTATTCATTGTTAGTTCATGTAAGCTCAGATTCATAAAATAACATAAACAGATACAAGTTTTGTTAAGTACATGTTGAAACTAACATTAACTATGACTGAAAATAATGTTAGTTAATTTTAACTAAGAAATAGTTCAGCCAAAAATGAAAATTTTGACATAATTTACTTACCCCCATGTTAATCCAAACCTGTTTCTTTCTTATGCTGAATTAATGCAAAAGAAGATGTTTTGAAGAAGCACCAAACAGTTGTTGACCCCTTTCGACTTCCAGAGTGTGGTAAGAAATGGTATGGAAGTCAATGGGGTCCATCAACTCTTTGATTACCAGCATGCTTAAAAATATCTTATTTTATGTTCAACATAAAAAGAAATTCATACAGGTTTGGAATGACATTAGAGTACATAAATGATAACATTTTCATTTTAGGTGAACTATTCCTTTAACTAAAGTCTATTGTAATATATAGATATCAGTTACAACCATCACAAGTGTGTATTAAAGTTAGCACTCACTGTTAGGTGGGTGCCATCTGACGGCATTCAGCTGGGCATTACAGTAATGAAACATAAATTCATGTCCAGAACGTTCCACTTGCCCTTGCAACAGAGGCAAGAGATCATGACCATCAATGACTCTGTAATGGAAACAAGTGGTAATGCACTGCAATTACTAGCCTAGTTATTGAGTCTATTTAGCAGTATGAAGCAGCTATAATACAAAACATCATTATTCCATACTAATGAGCTACCGGGTATACGTTCATCTTGCAAAGTGCCTGAAAACAAATTCTAATCTACTTCAAGCTCCTTCCAGATTAGCTGCATCTATTGTATCTGCATCTGTTGTCTCAGTAATCAAATCTTTGACTGGCAGATTCTGTTGCTAGGCAACAGATTCTCACCTGTCGCTGGGTATAGAAGCACCAGCTAAATTCAGCACCGTGGGGAAAATATCCATGTTGCTAGTGGGCTCATCAATGACCTTCCCGGCAGGTAAGACACCAGGCCAACGAAGAATCCCTGGTATCCGAATCCCACCTTCCCAGTTAGTTGACTTGCCAGCTGCTCGACAGACACCAAAGGATATAATACTGCATACTGTTTCTGTTTACCTCATATTTAAAACTGGAAATGTGATACTCAAAGTGATAAGCTGGCTCCCAGGACTATTCTAAGGACAAACCCTTATAAAACATACCTTTGTAAATGCCGCTATAACCTCCATGCATCTCTCCATCGATGGAAATCTCTTCCAGGTGAGGCCCCTGATCTGAAGTCATGTACACCAGCGTGTTTTCCTTCAAGTTTAAGCGCTCCAAAGTCTGCATGATCTGACCTAAGAACAGCAATATCATTGTGAGAAATCAGATTGACAATTAGATCGATATTAAAATACAAAAAAAAAACAATATGGTGCAACATTTCACTATAACTCCTGGAAAAGTTACATATTCAGCACTGTATTGATTTTTTACCAAAACTCATTTAGGATTTGTTTAAATCCATAACACTACGCTACTTTTGCAGTTCGTTTACATAAAACACACACTTTTATATGAACAACTTACTATAAAACTGCGAAACACCACAAGCATTTTATCAAGGTCCAACGAGCAGAAATAAAGAGGAATGAAGAGGTCTTTGATTATAATTGTTTACATTGTCTTAAGTTGTGACTGTCTGCGGATCTAGTGGCTTATTCTTTTTTTGAACCCCAAAAGATGATTCTGTCAAAATATACCTTAATGTCATTCCAAACTTGTTTGCAAAGATCACATTTTGGTTACTAAACAATTTGGATTAAAAGTTCCACAGAAGTCAGAAAGTCATGCAGGTTTGGAATGACATGAGGATGAGTTAATGATGACATAAATATCATATTTGGGCGAACTATTACTTTGTTTCCTTATTATGGTACACTAATTAGCACCTGTGTCAAAAAAAAAAAAAAAAAAAACTATTTACCAGTCAAACATTTTAACACACTTTACTGATAATTAGTCATGAACCAAAAACATTTGATCTAAAGGTTGTTGCTTTAATACTAGAATAATGCAAGACAAATAAATTGTGCCAAGACATGAACCTCTTTAAAATACCTTGTTTCCTCCAAAACTTAAAATGCGCAAACTGATTACCAGCTTGCGGTTTACAACAGACACAGCATGACTAAGAAAATTGTCCTTTACTTTAAAACAGTGCTGACAGTATGCATCCTGTGCTATAAACAATGTCACTTTTGCATTTATGTGTTAAGTATACTCATTTAGTAAGTTCTTTTTAGAAAACATTCATTGTGCCCTTTTAGGAGGCACACTCATTGGTTTATGATAAATTCTTTCTAGCCTCAGCTGCCTCAAAAGATAAATTTAGCAAATATGATAAGTTTACGTTAATTAAAAACAAGCAGTACAGTTTGAGATAGCAGCTTATTAACAAGACTTTCCCTGTAAAACCAAAGGTCATTTATTGCACTCACTTTTAATTAGCAGCTTATTTAAGACATGACAAGTCAAAAGTCACTCAGTACCTACACTCCAGTCAACCTCCATGACAGCATCACCATAAAGACCATGCTGACTTCTTCCCCTAAAGGGAGGAGAGGCAAAAAGTCCAGTGTGGACTTGGAGGAATGAGAAGAAGAGCAAGAATGGTCTCTCTGAATTCCTGTTCAAAAATAATAATGGAAAATCAATGTACAATCTTTAAATTACCGTTGGACAAACACAAAGCGCGTAATTTCTGGGTTGTGCTATGCCATCAATTCAGGGATTAGAGCCTGGCTGTAAGGGATTTGCTCTTAAGTAAGTTTTGTTTACAAGGCTTTGTTTTACATTAAGGCAATGCCTTAAAATCCATATAATACTACAACGGGAGAATTTAAACTTGGTCATTACTATATCTTATGCTGAAGCTGAAAACTCAAATTTTTCAATAAACAGACTCTTTGTGATACAGTCAAGAGTTGAAGCTTAGAGTTCACAGAAAAATGAACATTCTGCCATGATTAACTCGCGCTTATGTGTTCGATCTCATATGACCTTCTGTCTTCTGTTGAACATGAAATTTAAAATTTTAAAGAACTGTACGAGTCAATCTTTTCCACACAATGAATTTGGTTCAAAACTTTAAAAAGAACACAAAAGCACCATAATAGTATTATTAAAGTGGTCCATATGATTTCAAACCCATTTCAAATCTTCCGAAGCCATGCACTACAGTATGATGATCATTATCCTGAAAAATAACACTTTTATGCTTTTGTGGCCTTTTTGAAGCTTAAAAGCCTTAAGACTGGAATACACAACATGACTTTCGCCTCTAGATGTTTGTAGAGATTTGCAGCTTGGAGGAGTCAGCAAACACTCTGCAGACACTGGTCAGCCATTGATAGATTTGACAGAAAATCACATGGCGTATAAATGGATTTTTGTTTTAGCTGCAGAATAAAATTCCATCCATTCAGACGATTTCAAGCATTTATAAGCAGATATTTTGAAGTTTCAGAACAAATACTGCAACCAGGTGCACGTTTCTGCAAGAGTTGTTTTTTTCCGAAAACAGCGTACAATTTGGCTAATATGTGACCCTCAGATTTAGTATGATTTTAAAATCTGTTCACATTCTAGTTTTGTATGAATTCGAGCATTTAGCCAAGCAATCTGTCCTTTCTTCAAAATCTCTCCTTTCTCCACAGAAGAAATAAAGTAGTACAGGTTTGGGATGAAAAATATAATTTGGTTTTTGGGTGAACCCTACCTTTTGAGGGTTAATCAAATGAATAATGCAGAGGCTTAAGCAAGACCTTCAATTTCAATACAGACCTTTCAAAATGGACTGACAATTTCCCTTGATATTAACTCAAAGCGAGTCCCTGAAAAAAGCTTTTCACACTTTAATATCTCGATAAAATGTGGACACATACCTTTCCAGAAACTCGATGGCTTCACTGGTCATCCTCTGCGTAAGGTTTTCTGATTTATATGGTTGCTCAACAATCTCTGGCCCTCGCATGACAAAGCAATTTAGATTGGGGAATGTGTACACCAACACACCAAAGAGACTGACCACTACCCCTAACAAGACCAGAAAACCAAAAACTACCCTCCGGGTCACAGTTATTATCCCTTTCATATGGAGTAATACCAGGGAAACTAGACCAATACTAAGGGCCTTGTATGGGATGTAACCACGGACGAAAAATAGAACAGAGCCATGTCCAGGCTGGCAGTCCCGAAGATGCGTCATAATGGTGCCGTAGAAGTAGTCAAAGCCATGAGAGGTAGGATGGTGGCAGAAGTCAGCCCTGTCTTCACAGTTGAGACCCAAGTGCCATTTCCCTAAAAAACAAAATGTTTATAAAAATCTTAAATTAATTTAATGACTGGCGAAACATTACAATAAAGCAGGGGTCATCATAGCCCTTGAGGTCCACTTTCCTGAAGAGTTTAGCTATAAACCTAATCAAACATACTGTACCTGAACAAGTTAATCAATGTCTCCAGGATCATTAGAAAATCATAGGTAGGTGAGTTTGATCAGGGATAAAGCTAAACTCTGCCGTAAAGTGGATCTTGCAAGCCAGATTTGAGGAAATAGACTTGTTTTGTCCACTACATTTGTTTGATATCACCACAGAAAATATTCAGTGCCGTCTGAACCTCAGTGTGCTTATCAAATCACAAAATGCTGCAAAGTACATAAGTCTGTACTCTGGATTTCAGAACAAAGCGTGGCACTCTGTTTATTTACACTGATGCATTTTATTATTCATTGTTTTCAGCTTTTCATTGTGCACATCTGTGCATGCGCTACCAGTTTAACATCTGCAGTATTTGAGAAGGTACAGTACCATGCACCTGGTTCATTTTTATTTTCTTTATTTTAACTTTCCATTGTTAGTTCAGGTTAGCTTAGGTCCATTAAATGATTAACAGATACAACATTTGATTTTAATAATGCATTAGCAAATGCATAAAATGTTAATAAATGCATTAGAGTGAATTTTCACTCTTAGTTTATGTTAACTACTTTTTCCATTTTTACAGTGTAGTCACAGTTAGTTATACATTTCTGTCTGAGCTAATATTAATAATAATATAATTTGGCTCCTTGGAGATGAGAATGTGAGCATAATATAGACTGAGACATTATCTTTTTATTTTAAATCAAATTGGTAACTGAGAAGGTGCAGCACTTTCCTCCAAAGTGTTCCATATATTCAGCCACATCTGTAAAGGATTTTTCCCACCAATTGGTTTGCATTTTTTTTACATAAGCATTTACCTGCAAACAACAAATTTCCTAGGTTTGCCTGAGCCACAGGACTCACAAATATCAAACAATAGCTTTTGGGCTCTCACTTGCCCCTTGGGTGTTACAGAAGGCTTTGAGAAATGTCAGTTTTAGAGTGTCTGCTTATTTAGACAATCTCTGCAATCTCTTCTCTGCACTCCCTCTAAGAACGAGGAAGGGACAAGCAGATTCCTTCAGGATGTGCCTCCTTCTGTTGGTCCTAATGGTTTGGACATGGGCTGTTATTCTCCTGGGGTTTTTGGACAGCAACGGAGCATTTTTGTGCCGATTCTTACCTCAACTAGCAGCTGATAGGTTCTTCAGCTTGCATGCGATGCTCCTAATTTCTAAAACTTTAACCTAATTAGGTCTGTTTCACCAAGAAAAGTCGATAAACATAGACACTGAGGTGCTGAGTTTGAGGGCAGAGGAGCGGAGGGCTTACAGACCCCATAATTTTAAAGGACACATAAATTACACTAAATTAGTCTTCCTGTTTTTTGGTTTTGAAACTCTGCTTGCTTTTTCTGAAAACACTGCATTTTAGTAAGATCAGACAACACCACAGACTAGCAGGAGGACACCCACTCGTCACAGCTGCACAGTTTGGCAGCCGAGAGGAGGAGTGCACGTTCCCATTCATTAAATGCAACTCTAATCAACTGGGGAGTTGAGTGTGTGAGAGATACAGATATGTCATTTTATGAAGGATGCATATTGTCTAAAAACCACTAAACCCATTCTAGGATCTAACTATGATTTTGAACACTCTCTCTCAGCCCCAGTTTATACCATACATTGATTTCCTACAAAAGATGAAAAGCATGTACAGTTTCCTGCAAAGTGAGTCATGCACTTAGTTCTTTTACTTAAGATAAACCCCCATTTGTCCCTGAGGTGAGCCAGTCATTTTTTATTTGCTCATCAGAGCTCCTAGCTTTTCATCCACTTTTATATCACGTGATATCACCAATTCTTGTGGACACAGGACAAGATAAACTACTGTACAGAAGTAATGAAACAAACAATCAATCAATTAAATAGCAAATTAATCAATTAATTATTTTCGATTATTCAGTTAAACAGGTTACATTAAATAAGTGTGTGTGTGTGTGCGTGACATAACTAATTATGGATTATTTTCAAAGGGGAAATGTTGCTATTTTCAAATCCTTTGACAAGTAAATTTATTGGCATCTTTTGCCTCATGTACCAAAAAATCAGTGATACCAAATTATAATAGTTTGAGTTTGCAACGCCAGGAAAGCTTAAGCAATCTACAGTACACTGCAGATGATATTTAAGTGCATATCTTAAAGATGTGTCAAGTCAGCTTGGACACCACTACACTTGATCAAGAGATTGTATAGGTTGTATAATACTACATTGCTCTTAATTCAAGTTTTGTAAATAATTGCTAGAATGCATTTAATTTGATTCATACAAGCTATAAAAACTAGTCAACACTCTGGATTATCTACATGCTATTTGCAATACAGAGCTATTTGCTCTCATAATAAGATATCAAATGATTTTAAGGCTAAATGCTAACATTCTAATAATAGTGATTTTGACCCACACTTTGAGACACAAGAAATGTTAAGAATTGCGCAACAACCCTTGTCATTCCTGCGACCTGTTGTTCAGTCATCAGGGGTATTTTCATTGATCACGTCTGAGGCATTTCCCACAGTGACATACTTTACAGGACCCTGTTACTATATAACTGGAGTTTTGCAAGTAACATACCAATTACAGCAGTAGAATAGCCTTGCCCTTTGACAGCCTTGGCAAAGGTGATTTCTTCTTGTGGAAGGCCTCCTGACGATGCAGAAAAGAGAAAAATTCCCATACGCCCATGTGCTGCCATACCTATGACAGCCAAAAAAAGCAAATGTACACATGAAGTGAAAGACCTAAACCAATGTTAAAAATACAAACTGACAATTTGTTACGAATGTGCTGCATAAATATGCAATTAATATACCGAATGTCCCCTATTAATAATAATGGTAACACTTTATTTTAAGGGTCCAGAATAATGCATTAGTTAAGCATTAATTAAAGGTGCTCTATGCGATTTTGCATTACCCCATCTTGCTGTCTGCCCTCTGAATACATTGGGAAAAAACCCACTCTCGAAAGACAAAACAGAGGCTGCAATACCAAAAGAAACACTTTGAGCACCACAACAAAAACAAACTTCGGCAAAACAATCGGCAAGAAGAGGTGGTGTTACGTGCGCGTTAAACCCCACCTCTTCTTGCCAAATGGTTGGCCGAAGTTTGTTTGCGCACGTTAAACCCCACCTCTTCTTGCCGATTGGTTGGCCAAAGTTTGTTTTTGCTTTGGTGCACATCCTGTACCCCTAGTGTTTTGCAAGATCGCATAGAGCACATTTAATGGTTGATTTGTTTACAATTAAGCATATAACTAATCATTATCTGAACATATAGTAAGGGCATATTAAGTTTTATTTACAATTCATCAGTCATAAACTTGAATATTTCTCAATAGATGCCATAATTAATATGGATTTAAGTTTCACTTTAGAATAGGGAGTCAAATTCCATATATTAGCACTATATTAATAGTAGTTTAGCCTTAATTATTAGCTTATCCTAATCAATAAACTTGAATATCACTCAATAAGTGTCATAATGTATATTTAGAACAGGGGGTCAAAGTTTTTACTACAATATTTTAGCCATATGTAATTGCAAACCAGCAGTAAATAAACATGGCAATAGCAATGACAAAAAAATTAAAAAAATATTGAGAGAGAAACATTTTTAACCTAATTTTTCTATATGTACAGATAATCATTAGTTACATATGTGTCCATGCTTAACTGATGCATAATTGTTAATTATAAATTACTAGTTTATTTGTGCTTAATTAATGCATAATTCGGGCCCTTATAATGTTAGGTTAATCATTAATTACTAGTGTGTTTTTCCTCAACTAATGCTTTATTGTGAACAAATTAACCATTAATTAATGCTTAACTAATGCATTATTCTGGCCCCCTATTCTGAAGTGTTACCATGCTAATAACATTATAATTAAACTATAATAATACTTGTCCTGCAGTTCTTACACAATGAACAGTGTTAACACTAAGTCTCTCCAATGTTTTAAAAACAGCACATATCACTTATTTCAGCAGAACTCCATGCTCAGTAACTCTGGCACTGACCTGATCGAATAGGGTATCTGCCTGTGAGAAAGGCTGCCCTGCTGGGAGTGCAGAGTGGCGCAGCAGCTATGTGTTGGGTCAGTTTCACCCCTTCTAGGGAAAGTCTGTCAATGTTAGGCGTCCTGCAGTCCAGGACAACCACAACACAACACAGTCTCATTATGTTTACTCGCCTGGGTTCTAAAATTATGGAAGCCTGTTTACTCTATGGGAATAAAAATACAGATTTTTTTTTTTTCTCTGAATTTTGAGTTTTCGTCTTGCAATTCAGTTTTTTTTTTTTTTTTTTTTTTTTTTTTTATCACAAAAAGTATTTTTGTCTTTTAATCTGACAATTCTAAACGTTTCTACCACATGTTCTACCACAGTTCTAAGACTTTTTTATAGAGTTGCAAAAAAAGAATAAACTTTTTTTTTATCTTTCATACTATTGGAGAAACAAGCTTCCATACAATCTTTATTCAGCAATTACAACATACTGTATATGAACCCATCAAAAAGAAACTGCTAATTTTCTAAATCTTGAATTGTTCTTACACATCCTCTGCCACTGCTGGCCTAACTGTACATTCATTTACATGCAGAATACATACATGTAACAATTAAAATGTAAAATGTGACCCACAATTCACAAATCAAGTGGACAGTTAGTACAGAGTTCTTAGAAGAACTATGAATAAAAGCAATAAACTATAAATTCTATGAACAAACCTCAGTGTTGTGTTTCCATAGCATCCAAGGTCGCCAATTCCTAAATCGTCCACCATCATAAAGACAAAATTAGGTTTTCTACCGCTTCCTGCATCAGCAGTACAGAGAAGCAGCAGGCCAAGGGTGCAACATATCCATGGAAGGGATTTCATTGTATACACTGAAAGAGAAAGATATTGCAACAGATCATTTAAAACACTGTAAACTTTAAAATGTAATATATAAATAAACGTGTGTATGTGTGTGAAAGAATATATATAACGTTATTGGAATTGATTTTTTTTTTTTTGTCATTATTATTATTTTAAGTTCACTCAGTAAGTAAACTTTTTGTTTACTTGTATTGGGTATTTTTTCATTTATATTTCATTTATTAGCTACTATTGAATTCTAGTACTTCAGCTCATATTTATTTTATATATATATATAGTTTCATTGAATAATTACAATACTGTTGGAAGCTTCGGAAACTTATAGTTAAATATAGTCAAAAACATTATGAGAGTCTATTAAATAAAATATAACTCGCACTCACTCATAGGTGAAAATCCAATGTTTTACATTTCTAAACAGACTAACGTTATTGAAATGCAAAACTAGCCTATGCAATACGTTTTTAGTACAGGCTAAATATATTTTCTTTTAAAACGGTCGGTCTGCCGTGGCCTACCTGCTACATCCAGGACGAGAGAGAAATCATCTGACTGATGCCTGAAACATTAACATTACTGCAGATGGCAGTTAATGCATAACGTGCTCTAGTTTAGTGTAAACAAACATTACGCTCACGATATAAGGAAGTAGAGTGCAGAAGATCACGTGCTTCACATGTGTTAGATTGATTGGTTAACTGATTGAGCGGAAATGTATTTTTAAAAATTCAATTTTTTGACCATTAATCTTCTGCATGATGTGTCCTCCACAACACAGCACTTTTCATTTTCAGCTTGGTTTAAATAAAGTGCTAAAATAAAATGTCCATAAAGAACCGGGAAATGTCGTGTAGCGCACGTGCAGCAGTTATTTCAGGTTCTCTCCGACAAAACGATCTTTGGTTGCAGCTTCTACTAAATTTCGCTTGTGTTCTGTCAGTTTGTCCTCCCCACCATGCTTAGAGATATTGATAATAGGTTTTCAGTGAAACAGCGTCACCTCTCGTTCATTTTTAATATAAAAGGAAGCAAATCTTCCACCCTCAGTATCAGAATTTCTGTGGTTTACTGTTTTCATGACAGGCAAGAGATCATGCTATGACAAGCTTGTCAAAACACCGTTTGCAACCGATAATCCCGCTGCATATTAGCATAATATTTAAATTTTAACTTTTAAAGCTCACACATCAGAGCCTGACAGAAATTGCTCTGAAATTAGCTCTTTTGAGGTTTATCTCATTGTGCTGGGATTGTGTGCGTTGATGGAAATTGAACTCCCTCGGTGAAAGTGTGTTTTGGTTTTTTCTCTTTTATATTAAGCTAGGCATGCGACGGATCCCACAGATTTACTTTATACAAACACCAGCAGTCTCATGCTGTTTAGCTCAAGAATATTCTGGATTTTGCAATCGACAGCACTTGGCATAATAACTAAGAATTATTAAATGACTTTTTCCTTACAGAGAGAGAGAAAGAACAACAACAACTTAACAATACAAATATTATATATATTTTAACGAAAAATTGTTCTTGAATAAAACATATGCATCAAATTCTGATCTTAAACCCTGCAATAATTGGCCCCATTTACATTCACTGTATATAACTGCTTCGCAACCTACTGTATATATCTTTTCTGCATGAGTAAATTATAACAATTCTCAATTTTAATCCACCCACACTCTTTGCAGACTTAAACAGCCTAGCGTTTATTTTCAGGGGATGCATCCAGCCTTATTAACTGCATTACTCTTCTGTTAAACTTTGAGGCCACTGGGACTTCCGAGGGTCATTTGCTAACATTCATGCTCAAACGCTCAGAGTGTGCTGTGAGCTGCTAGCCAGCAGTTGGTGCTGAGCACTTCACACTGAAGTACATAAAAATAAAAAAGCTAACTATGCTAAAAAGCAGTAAACACATCCTGGCCATTCTGTTGCTTTGTATGCAAATCTGGCTTCTGGCCATAAACGTGCCAGCTGCCTTTACCGTCTAACATGATTCTCTGATTAATTGCGTAGGCTAATAAAACACAGTTCCCGCAGCTTGCTGCCGCACATCAGTGCACAAGCAGTTGTGTTGACATTTTACATAACACTGTTTTATAACATCACTGCATCGCACAGCTAAATGTTCTCTTTGTAGGCCTCTGAGGCACTGACTCTCAGGTATCATTTGGAAAAAATACTGTAAATTACTTTTCTATATGAAGTACAATCTAAATAAACAAAATATTGAATTCTTAGTGCATCAAAAAGGTGAAGATTTGTCTTATTCAAGTGAAAATCCTCATGGGAAGTTATTGACAGAGTACAATGATCAAACACTGATCCCCTTTTTGTAAACTGCGGGAAGCACGATTTGGATGAGTCTCACTAGTGTCACTTTACACAGTCACTGGAGAACCCTTCAGCAGCAAGCCTCCTGTTCTTATTTGATCAAAGGACTATAGTTGGATGCATGAGGGTAACACTTTTGTTCTTCTATTTATTAGTAGTATACCTTAATTTTACTTTTAGATTACCATTGACATTGTCTTACGCCCATATAAATGTACTGTTTAAAACTAATTTAATAACACTGTAAAAAATAAATAAATAAATACATAATGTTCTAGCAAGTATAAAACCAAGTTTATTTAATCTTTTAGTGTTTTATTTTAAAAATTAATGAATAAAAAAAAAAGTTTTTCAGTAAGAATGCATTAAATGTACTGCAGTAAATGTAAATTATATATAAAAGTTTATTAAAATAATTGCACTACCATTACACAATATTACTGATTTATTTTTTATTTATTTATTTTCAAATAAATATTTTTCCTTTTTTTTATTATTATAATTATTGTATTTATTTATCTCAGAAACAAGCATTTATATTGTATTGTATATTGCATATGCACTGACTATTATATCCAGACATTGTATGCACTGAATATTAATTTTAATTTTGGAAAATAAACCATGTAACCATGTAACTGTTTATGTTTTGTACATGAACAGTAAAATGCATTATACAGTCAATGTAACATGTTGACCAGTTGATGGCAGTATCAGCTTTCTGGCATGGACTGAAATTTCGATCACTGCATAGGATTGTAGTCTAACTGCTGACCATTTCCAGGAATCTCTTAGCTTTATCTTACTGAAATAGAAGGTAGGCTCTAAAGTACCTACTATATACAGTATTCCAGTAGAAAATAAAGCCTTTATGCCATATACCTGATTTATTAAACTGAAACACTCAGCACATGCTGACTATGGATCACTAAACAAAAGAGTTGTCCATCAGAATTAATTTTCTTCCAGAACAGAACTGAAAGCAATCCAGTATCACACAGAATGTGCACGGATGCAAGGCACACAACACAAGAGCTTATTTAAAGTAGCTGCTGGGCATCACATTGCATTAACCTTAAGGATATTTTACACAAATAGACAGAAAAAAAAAACTCTTTAAGACTGCTGTTGCACACGGATTCTCAGAATTTGGATGAAGTTGTCCTCAGTGCGGCATACATATTAAATGGCAGTCTATAGTAATACAATCCACCCATTCTCTCTTTCAAAAATACCAGATCTGCAGATTATTGTTTGCAGTTCCTTCACCTTCTCCAACCAGGGTCATGCCACTGTCACTCAACACATGGGGGTCTCCTATCAGCAAGAGCCCGAGGGTCCTGTCTGAGCAGGTAGACCCCTCTGGCTCGTGTTGGCGTGTTCCAGCACAGATGGCCCACCCAGGTGGAACAGACCATTGTATATCATGTTAGGGTCCTGAACTCACCTTTCATGCTTGGTGGTCGATCTTATCATTAAGGGACTCTGAAAGACAACACACCTGCAGCAGCGTCTGAAAGATAGCAGGGTATTTAAAAACATTTAAAACAGGTTTTACCAACGCTTTTATTTGGGGAAATTAAATTGTGTTATACTTAATCAGTTTTGTTTTCTTTTCATTATATCTAGTCTCACTTTTTCTCTCTCTTTTTGCTCTGTATGAACAGAGCCTGGTGCATTGCTTGAGGCCCACATCACCGCACTCCTGTAATGACTGAATAAAGACAATTTGTCAAACATGAGTGAATGCCTTAAGGGAGATAAAAGAGAAAGGAGCATAAGGATCAAGTTCCTTCACAAAAGCTATAGAAAAGGCCCCTTACAAGTGTCCAGATAGTTTACATTTATCTTGTAGTAACGTGCCTTTTTAAAAGTAATACGGTCTATAGAACCTCAGGGTAAAATGATATCAGTATCAATAAATTAATTATAAGATCAACACTCTATGTAATTAGATGTGTTATTAGATTTTATTGGATTAGTAGTAATATGCCTATTCAATTTCTCAATATTTACATCTGCTAAATGTGCAGTGTCTGATTGAATACATTTAAATCATTCTCTTTAATTCAACCAAATTTTACCCAGTTCTAATAGATCTGTTATGCTGCTGAATTGTTGCTGCTGTAAATTATTATTGTTGCTGCGAAGCATATGCTGCCATGAGTATTTAAGAAATGCTGATGTTGCACCAATGGCATAAATATGTAATAACCTGTAGCAGATCTATGCAGGTGCAGCTGGGGAAGGTGGAGGGTTTCAGAGTAACTCTAAAAGCCCGCTTTGAGATGTTGTAGAGAGTGGTAACCAGCCATTTAAATGTAAAGAAGTAAGCTCATTGGCTGTGTGTTTAACATGAACCAATCGGCTTGTGCCAAATAGTTTAATGCTGTGAATTGAACCAATTTGCGCTTACGACCCTTCAGTCTGCACCATCAAAAGTTTCATGACAGGGCTTGGCATTTCTGTTTCAACTGAAGCAGTTATTTTTATCCCAAGTCACAGTGCCTTTTATTAGGGGCTTATAGGTCAGTCAGGGACTTTTAGATATTTTGTTTAAAAATGTCAGGTGCATAAAATAGAAAAGAACAAATTGCCTTATTTTAACTTTATATGACACTTATATAACTTCACATATTTCATGTGTGGTTTTTAAAATGTCATTATGATTTAAAATATCATAAATATAAGTTCCAGGGACATGGGTGATAAAGTCATATTTGCAAGTCATGTCATGGTAAGAGGTGTGTTGATTTAATATATCACACAAACACTGATCTATAACATATATAAAAAAAAAATCAGTGATTGAAAAGTAAAGCTGTAGTGAATTAATGAATGGTTTTGCAAATAAAATTGTTTTGTGCACATTTTATGTACTGTTCCATACTGTTTTTGTTTGTTGGTTTTGATTGATGAATCGGTTACTGACCCATGTAATCATTCACTTACAGTTTGTTTCATGTAACAGAAATGCTTTGCGTAATACCATGTATACTTTGGGTACGAAAAGCATTCAGACCCCCTTAAATTTTTCACTCTTTGTTAGATTGCAGCCATTTGCTGAAATCGTTTTTTGAGGGGTTTTTTTTTTCTTTTTTTTTCTCATTAATGTACACACAACCGCATATTGACAGAAAAACACAGACATTTTTGCAGATTTATTAAAAAGGAAAAACTGAAATATCACATGATCCTAAGTATTCAGACCCTTTGCTCAGTATTTAGTAGAAGAACCCTTTTGATCTAAAACAGCCATGAGGCTTTTTGGAAAGATGCAGTTTTTTTCACACCTGGATTTGGGGTTCTTACGCCATTCCTCCTTTCAGGTCCTCTCAAGTTCTGTCAAGTTGGATGGTAAACGTTGGTGGACAGCCATTTTTAGGTCTCTCTAGAGATGCTCAATTGGGTTTAAGTCAGGGCTCTGGCTGGGCCATTCAAGAACGGAGTTGTTGTTCTAGCTGTGTGCTTAGAGTCATTGTCTTGTTGGAAGGTAAACCTTCAGCCCAGTCAGAAGTCCTGAGCACTCTGGTTTTATGTATATATATATATATATATATATATATACTTTTAAAAGCCAGCATTAGAACCAATGTACAGTTCAAAGAACTTTTATGGCAAAAAAGGCCTTGTGACCCAGTGTTTATTTTCCATTCTGCTGCGCTTTTCACTTTCTATGCAATCAGCCCTTATTTTTCCTTTGATTCTGTTTTGTTCTTTTTGTTTAATGACTTTGGTATCTTCTCTGAGATGAAGATGGTCTCAGGAAATCCCATTTCGAATGTAAACACAGTTTTTATTAGGTGGTGTGGTTCTCTTTAAAGAAATCTGAAATGCTTTATGGGAAGAATGCTTTTAAGAGTAGATAACTTCCAGATTTCCTCTTTTTTTCTGTTTCATCTGATGTCACTTTTGGGAAATATACTAAGAGACAGCAAACTGTTAACTGGAAAAACAGCAGTAAAACAATTTGTACCAACAAAATGCTGCTTGACAACTTTGAAATAAAAAAAATAAAAAAATGTTTGAGCTTCCATTTTTTTGGCAAGCTCACGTTTGCCTGTGTTTTCAATATAATCATCAGACATATTTCTGTGGCATGATCATTTTGTTCTATTAAAATAAATTGCACAAGCAATGGCTTTCTGGCTCAAAGGGCTCTTGTGGGAAACAAGGATATTTGTTGTGTATGTGGTTTTGTCATTGGAAGACACAGTACTGGCTTATGTCCACTGCTCTCACCAGAAACATACTCATAAGCGCTTTCACACTTTTTTAAATTCAAACAACAAATACAATATCAAAATGGTCTGTTCACTTGATGAGAGAATGCATTTATTAATCTATCCATACACAAGAACTGTCTGACCTCTCTAGTGGTTTAGAAACCACAAGAAAAGCTTTCATAGTTTTTGTAAAAATATCTCACAAAGGGGTGAAATGTAATCATCTTTTCTGCTCAGATTCAAAGGGAAAGCAAGCATGGACCATTAAAGGCAAATGACCCTTGGTTTATTGTAAGGAGGATCTTTTGAACCAGTCACGACCACTTAAAATCATGTAGACCGAAATTGTGAATGATTACCAGACAGAACACTTTGCCCAAGCAGTTTTTTTTGGATTATATGTAGCAAAGTACCCTGGTATCAGACTTTGAATTCTGTGAGGAACTGTCACCGAATGTCAGAGGTAAATGATAAACATAACATAGAAAGTTTTCATCAAGCAAAGTCGATTTTTCTTCTATCTGCAGTTCTACAAAAAAACAAGGTCGTGACAAGAACAGCCTTTCTCTCTCTATTAGACATCATGTCATCACTTGTCGCTTCTTGTTTATTCTGCTTGGGCTGAACTCTCCCTCCTGCTTTCTTTTCATCTCTTGTTGTTTTTCATTTCTTGTTCAGTTGATATTATTACCCCACTGTATCCCTTTGAGACCTGAATATGTATAAATATATTGCAAACTGTAATTTTTCATGTAGGTCTACAGTTGTAAAATGGTTTACATGAAGTGATGTGTCATCTTGAGACAATATTGTATGGCTTTACAATGAGTATAAAGTCGGTTTCAGCTGTCATTTTCTTTTTAACCCATTGTTGAGTTTCAGAGAACTTGATTCCAACCAACAGCTTGAGGTTCATGCTTTAGTATGAACAGTATAAATACATTTAGTATTAATAAATTATTATTTTAGCCATAACATTGCCAGTTTCTGCCTATTTTGCACAGACAAATAATTTCAAATAGGGTCAAGGCATAATTAACAGTTGCAGATAGGAGTTTTACTTATCCAAACATGTTCTGAGGGCAGAAAGGAAAATGATTGGTTCACAGATTCGCCCAATGAAATTGAAGCGGAGGCGGGACCAAGAGGTGGAGGGAAGGATTGTACA
>JAUMHG010000033.1:4925833-4938877 GCA_032359395.1 Enteromius anoplus | reverse complement strand
TTCACCATCGGCCTCGGTCGCTCCGGCTCCGCAGCGGTCCTCCGAGTCCCCGACTCGGCCTCAGTCTCCCGAGTCCTCCGCTGCACCGCGGCCCTCCAGCCCATCGGTGTCACCCAAGCGCTCCGTCTGCTCGGCTCCACCCGGGTCTCTCTACACCGTGGGGTGGTCACAGGTGGTCGGCCCCCTGGAGTCATCGACTTCTCTGCCTCCTCCTACATGGCTTCTCCCATCATCGACGCCGCCCTTGAGGTGGTGTTTTGCGGTTCCAGGGATCATCAACTGCCTCCTCCTGCCCCTGGCAATAATTCTTTCCTTCTCACATGTGTCTCCCTCGTTTACGTTGATTGTCTCCCTTACAAAAGCTTACCCTGTGTTCCCGTCTGTGTCGATCATTGTTTATGGTAATGTCTATGTTAACGTGTATGTGTTCAAGCTCCGTGACTGTTATTCAGATATTCCTGCGTGTTCCAGGATTTACTTTTGTTTCTTATTAAAAGTCTTTATTTTTGTTACTTTTCGTCTCCTGCGTTCTCTCCACACTACACCGACGTTACATCCATGTGATTCCCGTCCATCAGTGAATGTCTTGTGAAGCTAAAGGTTAAAGACTGTGTAAGAAACAAATCCATTATTAAAGTGTTTTTAATTTTAAATGGTTGTTTCTAGCCAATGAATCCATAATAATATAAACATACAGTATAAACTAAATTAATAAAAGTCTGTCCTCTGTTGTCCTCTCACATCAAACATATTTGTTTAGAATTGCTAAACAGAATTTCATCTGGAAGCAACATTTTAAAGTTAAAACGTCTGAATGATGGATTTGTTTTCTCACAAACATGCAGCTTTTCACTTCACAAGATGGTCTTTCTATTAAATGATAAAGTTGTGAAACAAATTCCCCTACATCTTGGAATTGGTGATTACTAATATGAATTACTATGGTCTCAATTATACGTTTCCATAAGATCTGCTTGCACAGGTTTTTCATTTCATGTGCAAGGCTCCATACTGAGCATCACATTTTGTTGAATCAGCAAATCAGTGTGTTTGAACAAATTGGTTGACAAATTTTATGACTTTTTATCTGAATTTGTTGCAAATTCTCTCTCTCTCTGACTTTTTTGTGCTCACACCTCCGTTTTAGTTCAAGTCAATACAAACTCATACAAAATCGCCAACTCGTAATTCTTATGAAAGTTCATAAGAGCCTGTCTGGAACGCATGGACAAATGGAGTGATTCAAGCTGTCCCAGTCACTCTTGGAACACCAAATCGGCCAATTAAATTTAAAGACCTAAAAAAAAAGTTGTATTTGAAGGCTACATGTAAAGTTTAAACTTGAAATTGGAAACAAATGGATACTTTATATTAACAAGTCAAATTAGTCCAGGATCAGTTTTAGTCCAGGTATAATAAACTAAATATCACTGTACCTTCTTGTGTGGTCTTCAGTAATTAGATCATTGTGGTATAAAGCAGAATCAACATCCACCCCCCTCCCACAATTTTGTTTAGACACAACACAAAAGAGGTGGCCTTGAGCTATGTCTGCATGTGTGTGTTCTGTGAGTGTCAGTCCCCCACAGTCCAGTAATGCTCTAGAATTGTAGCACGTGTCTGAAGGTCGAGGCGGCCCCGTGTCCAGACGCATCCAGCATCAACCAAAACGAACCACTTAACTTGAAGAGTCATTTCCTGGACATCCTTTTGAAAACAAGTGGTTTGATCCCTCTACACAGAGCCGTGCCACAATCTCAGCACTGTTGTCTGGAGAAAATGGAGACCATTAACACAGCGGGCAGTGACAGTCTCTATTATTTCTTTTACTATGAGAAAAATGTGGCCTGGGGAAGCAATCACACTCCCTTCAAATGCTTTGTTTTTTTGTCATCAAGCTGGCCCACATTTTGTTGCGCGAATAGAAGGCTTTTTTTTTTTTTTGTCTGAAAAATGTAAATATGGAGTAAAATTTTGTAAATAACATAGACTTAATATATATATACACATATATACAGCCTATTGGCAGCAGGGGAAAATCAGCTGTAACGGGTAACCCTGTCGAATTACTAATCAATTTGGGGGGTTGCTTTTTGTAAATTATGTTCACTCATTAATATCTTTGGGAAGTTCATGCAAGCCAAAACTACATGTTTTAGGGCAAATACTGAATTCATGAGATAGAGTTACATTATCAAACAAAACACACAGAGTGCACATAAGCGACATGATGAAGTCTGCTGTTGGTGCGTGAGCGCATTTAACGTTACAGTGCATTTTTTCACTGTGTGATTCAGTCTAATAATATGCATGAAGAATGATCACACAATTCAAGATAAGGGGCCAAAAAAATGTATATAGCCTATTGCAATTCAATATATCATACGAAGAGTCTGAAAAAATCAGTTTCATTACAATTGTTTTACAGCAGTTCAATAAATAATAGGTTAATATCAAGAAACTTATGTTTCAGATACAATATTGGCTGTTCTTGTTCTATTTCTAATTCGGCGAGTTTTTGCATAAAAATGTTTAGCGCTTCAATATAGCTGATGGCAATGCTAATTATCGATAGAATTTAGAAAATATCAACAGTATTTTTCCATTTAACTTTAGCACATAAATTCTATGTCAATACTTCAGATGTCGCAAAAAAAATTGTTTGCAAACACCTTTTGTAGAGAAAATGGGCTTTAAGGCAAATACTGTAAATGTAGTGTCACATGACAGACCCTATTGGCAGCATCCATGTTCGTGGTGTTGCCCGGCTCGCCAACAGGTTTTGAGAAATCGCTGAGTCAAAGGTGATCAGAGGATCTCTGCACTGTAAAGCTGTTACTGACAACTTAATCGTTTCTTATAAACACATGTGAATTGATCCAAACAAAACTGCCATCAAGGTCTGCGAAGCTCAATGGACTCTTTGTTAGTTTTACATAAATACTCTGTAATTGTCAGTGTGCGTTGCTTGAGGTGTGAAACTTGTCAAGTATGTTATTTATTTATTTATTTATTTTACAATCAGAAAGAAAACTTCATTTCAGAAAAGTAGTGACATGCTGTCTGAGGGGATTAAGTGGCCAAAAATGATTTCACTTAAAATTACACGATTTTGAAGTCTGTAATGTATGGTTTGTGCAAAATTTACTCCGCTCTATAATGCCGTAATGTTGACAATACATTGTCTTATTTCATATCTCCCCCCTCGCTGTTCTACTTGGAGGTGTCTAAACCTCACTTGGGATTCATTCCCTTAAGGTGGCTTGTCTAATCTCCTGAGAAGTAGTTGCTGAATCCTCGGTTTTCATTTCAACCGCATTTTTGCCTTCAGCAATGCTAACTGGGACAGTATACAGAAAATGCCAGTTTTGAGGGATGACTGGCACTCGTTGAAGTGCTAGCATTAAGTTTTCATCACCTCAAACCTCTGTCTCACAGGTTTAGCAATTCTATAAACAATCATACAGGTGTGGTGAGGACCAGGTGCCCTTCACCATCTAAACATCTTGCACATGTCATCAATTCTATCAGGTGTACTGTATATGCTTTGATGTCTTTGGAGAGCTCTTCCTCTGTTGAAGCTGATCTGTTATTTGTTGTTAGGCTATCTTTGGCAGCAGCTTTGACTTGTTTTCATTTTAATGTTGATTTTGAGTAATCCCTGTACTATCATCACCGTCAGACTGTTGTTTTCTGAGGATTTTGAACAGAAACCACACCCTAGAGAAACATCTTAACATCTTATAGTCTTCCAAGTTTGACTGTTTCAGGGCAAGTGTTGTTTTCATGTCTCTTCTTCATATAAATCAGAAAAATGATCAGACCAAGTGCTAGTGCTCTTATTATGCTGCTGACCTCTTATTGCTGTAAAAACAAGCTAGTCAAGGATGAACACTGATCCTGTAAATACAGTAAGATCTTCATTCATCAGGCCTGATCAAAAGACATGATAATGCTTGATCTGTAGGGGATAATTTGAGGGTCAATGAGAAATTGTGTTCACAGTAAAAGCAAAAAAATACTTTCAAAATAAAGGTTTTTGTCATAAAAAGCTTCAATACGTTGATATTTTAAGAGACTTTATGACCTTGACATGCAGTTACAAGGGTCTGCAGGGTCCTCTTCGTGATATTTAATACTGGTTTACGTTTATTTTTATTTTCATGTTGGCAGCGCCACATGACTTTGATTTGGCGGACAAAAGTTTTTCAAAATATTAAGAAGAAGTGAGGCAATTTTGTTCAAAAAGTGAAAAGGGACGTTTATCATGTATTTTTTTAAAGATTATGAACAATATATGAAACATGCTTATGATATAAGTGGTATGTAATTTATTTATAAATACCTCTGAAACCAAGGCTGACAGCAAAATAAATAATTTGGCCATGATCAATGTCAGTCAACCTTCCAAAAGTAAACATATTTAGCTCTTCTGAAATTGGCAATATTAGCCCGTTTAAGCAGCACTTTCAGTTCAGGATGAAAGAAATCAGGTCAGCTTGGATGGATGTCAAGAAGAAAGTCTTTGAATAGAACTGGAACATTAAACCGCATCATTAACATACAGGAAAGAGAAATAAAGAGCAGAATCATAGAATCATTAATCATAAAGAGTCTGACAGCGGCAGCAGTTCAGAATGATTGATGATGAGCCAAGATAAATTTGATCCCCTTTCACATCACCGTCTGGATATGTCACATAGTGAACTATGATTTGTTTAGTACACAACATCAATATTTTGACAGCCATGTAGACTCAGAGGAGATAAATGATGCTATAGTCACCAGTGCGAAAATAAACTTAAATGAAAATTAAGCTTGACTGACAAATGTTTAAATGTAATTTAGTTGTGTATGTTTTGTTTTGATTTTCCTGTAGTTTTAAGTGCTAAAACCCATTTTGGTAGAAATGTATGAAAAAAAAATGTAGAAAAAAAAGGCTTTTGACAATATAAACCCTGCATTTAAGCTGGGTAGAAAGGAACATTTCGCACTTGTAATTTAAAAGCAGGGTTAGCACCTTGTGAGAAGACCCTTTTGAAATATTTAATAACAAGCCGAGATATTTTTTAAACTTTCTAAAAATAAATGCAAAACATAATGTCAGCCTTCCAATATTGTGTCAGATGTCAGTTGCGGTTGTGAAATCGAGACGCTCGCAAGCTGTCTCATAAGCTAGTGTTAGCGCTGTTCATTTTCCCGGGCTTTGGGGGCAGATGTGCAGTGGGAGTATCTCTGTGCAAAGTTTCTCTGAGTCTGGAGCTAAAGCTCCCCAGAGGAGTGTTTGCAGTGGGTTTGCCATGAAGTCTGGATGACTATCTAGACGATTGCCAAAGTTAGAGACTTATTTAAAAAAAAGCCAGTGGTCTCCGATGAGTCAAAGCACGCAATATTCAAGAAATGTGTGTGTATGCACGTCAGTCTGCGCTTTAACACATAACACTCTGTTCTTGTTCGCAGCCCATCTGCTGCAGTGTTCCTGATAAAATCCAGAGCATCATGGGGGAGATGGATTGAGTGTCAGATGGTATAACTCTCTCTCTTTCTGTGTGTGTGTGTGTGTGGGTGTGTGGGTGTGTGTAAAAGCCCCAAACCAGTAGCATAGTTGAATAAGACTCCAATTATTATAAAACTGAACTAATTTATAATGCACACTACCTTTCACAAGTCTGGGATCAGCCAACACAGTCTAACAACCAATTAGGTGACAAATTTGTGCTAATTCGTACGACCTCACTCATACAATTTTGTATGATTTGTCTAAACCACGGGTACAGTATGTTTAGGGGTGGGGTTAGATCTAGGTCATTCATACAAATTCATACGAATTGGCAACTCGTAAAATGATTTAGCAAAATCATAGGAATCCGTACGAGAAAGATTGTCTGAATTTGTATGAATTAGCTCCCTTGTAAAATATGTATGAATTGCCGTGAGATCACGCTCAATCAGATATTTGTGTGGTGTTGTTTTTGTTGTTTTTTTAATTAATGCTTTTTTTTTTTAGCAAGGACACCTTAAATGATTGACAAATTAGAAGATTATATTTCAAATAAATATGTTCTTTTGAACTTTATTTGTTCTTTTTTACATTTATCCCAAACTACTGTATTAAGCAGCACAACTGTTTTCAACCTCACCAAGGATGTATTCAATTCAGCAAAATAGTTGTTGTTTTTTCTAAATGCATTTAGAATTTCAAAAAAAGATATCTATTTTACTTTTCTAATTAGCTTTATATTCATCAAAAGTCCTAAAAAATGTATCAAGGTTTCTACAAAAGTATGAAGCAGCACAACTGTTTTTAACACAAAAGTAATTAGAAATGTTTCATTAGCATTTCCATAGCACCAATCAGCATATTACAGTGCTTTCTGAAGGATAATGTGATGCTAAAAACTGGAGTAATGGCCGCTAAAAACTGTTTGCTGTGCTGGAAATGATTCCACAAATGTGGGACAGCTGTACTTTTTGACAGAGAAAAATAAAACTACAAATCATTTTCTCACAAAAAGGATCTTGAAAAGGTTAGATAGATTTAAACATGTAAAAATATTTGTAATAGATGTGTCTTAAGGATAAATTACATCAACCATGACTTTATCAATAGCGTGTTTTTTTTTTTTTTTATCTAAAGGCTGTAAACTCTATTGACAGAACTTCTGAAATACTTTAAAAACATTCATGTATGTTCATGACATCATAATGTAGCCATGAAACGTCAATGTCCCATTGGCAAAGACTTAATGATAACTGGCACCTGGGTTTATTTTTTAAGTTCTTTAGAGCAAAATAACTCATTCCAGCTCCAAGTATCCATCAGTTTTTCCATTCCTATGGAAACACACACACACACAGTGTGCTGCCTCATATTGGGCTTTGTGTCTGCCAACACCTCCACCGATCAATACTCATCTTCATATCATTTGGTTTGAAAATTGATTTGCAGCCTTGTTTGTTGGTTGTAAAATAAATTAGCCTATATGGATCAATGCTTTCAAGGTTGGTCCAAATTCCATGTTCCAACAGCTGATAACTCTCAAATTTCTCTCATTCATTCATACAGCACATGCTTTCTAAGATACATTAATGCACTATTAAATATCAGGTCGATAAAATCAGATGACTGTATACTTACATACTTAAACAGTTAATGGTGGACACTTTATTAAACATTACATAGAAGCATGATTGACTGAGTTTCTTTATAAGACACATCAGATATGAGTCTGTGGTCTTCTGGAAAGAATCCTTGATTAAATATTGATTTTTTTTTCAGCAGACTTCAAGCTCTTTTTAATGAGACTCATCTCGATTGTCAATCACAGTTGTGGTTCGTACCCGTCAATGGCCCTTCAAAGCCTGCGTAAATTTGTTTAGCTATATTTGACAAAATGATCCTAAATCTGGGTTGTATTAAATGTTATTGTTATGATTTAAACACTACTTCAGCCTCGGAGTTCAGGAATGTGATCGCGCCTGTTCATACGGAGCGCAGATGTCTGTTTATGAAACCAATGTGCTGAACATTTGCATTATTATGTAAAATCTTGCGTGGGGTGTTGAAAATCTTGAACTATCTTACTGAATTTTGCTCTTGGCATATTTTAAGTAGCTTCGACAGCTTGCCAGCAAGGTATTAAACAGTTCACTTGAATGGCCTACTGATTTACAGTACATTATTTTGCAGCACTTATTAATTTCCTTAAGTAGGAAGTGTTCTACAAAGTGAACTCCACACTCCAGTACTCATAGTGCTCTAAAGGTGTCGTAAGGGGCCCTTCACTGTGCTTTCAGCGCCGTGAGTTGCATTATAAGCTGCACTCTGCGCTTCACTTTAAATTTATGACTCCCATCTCCGGAGTGTGATTCCACAGTCTCTGCTTTTGATTAAGCGCCGATGTGTGCCTCATCAGCACTATCAGAACAGCCATCTCTCCGGCTGTCAGCAACACCCACACACGCAAACAAGCATGTTCACTTTTGCTCTCACACATACACAGATATGCCCACGGAGGAAATATATCTCCCTCTTGGCCATGAGCAAGGTCGGCAATCATTCGAGAGAGTCTGGCCGTACCGAAAGAGTTGATTGCTGTCGACATGGCTGTCTGGCACAGAACTGAGTCTCATCTAAGAACATGGCCCTGTCATTTCGGTTTAAACGACTCAATAATCCTTAAAAATTGATTGCATTCTTTTGTCTTATTACTTATTTAATCATCAAAAATGTCCCTATATTTCTGTGAAACCACACACATGTACCTATCCAGACAATTCAGTGCAGCTTTTGGCTGAAATAAACACTAATGCCAGTAAAATACTAACTTTTATTGCATTTTACGTAAATTATGATACCAGGTGCAGATTTTTATGTGGTTCCCTACACAAAACTATTCTATGAACTCGAAACACTTTTGCCACAGTGTAAAACTTGTAAACTATTAGCGCCATTGTTCTCATTGCATACAGTATACAGCTCCATGTATGTGTCTTTTCTTATTCAGTTAACTTGCTCTGTAGCTCACCTGGTACAGCATAGCACAAATATAAGTTACGTGAAAAAAAAATAACGCTTGTAAATTAACCATAACCTTTCCCTCAGTAAGTTCTTAATTTGCTGCTTATTAATATTTAGTAAGGTAGTTAAGTTTAGGAATTTAGAGTAAGGTCAAGTAGAATAAGGCTTAATGTGCTTAATTAGCATATCTAATAAATATCTAATATTCTAGTAAAATGCATGCTTATAAGCAACTAATAGGTGTAACCGCAAAATAAAGTGTTACATATATTTGCAAATGCTAAATTAAACTTTTAAGTTTCACTCACCCAACATTTAATTTCCGAATGTCACAATGCACTACAACCATTATAATAAAACACTGAGCTGATCACACTTGTCTGTTTCCGATCAAACTGAACATGCTTTTAGTGCAACTATCTGGTCATTTTACTTTAACAGTTTATTAAAATGCACAGAAAGCCAGGTAATATCATTTTGCTAAAATGTTGCCACAGGCACGTATTTCCAATGAGACTGGGTTGGTGATTAATGTATCGCCAGTGGAATACAACAAGATGTTGCCATGGGAACTGTCCTGGGAACATAAATAATTCAAAATGTGAATGAAAACATTCCAGTTAATTTGCTGTGATGAGATAATCTTCGAAGAGATGTAGAAAAACACAAGCGCTAATCTGGTACTTTGTCATAGCGGATCTCTTAAATGAGTGTGCAAATTCACTCAGTCAGCTGAATTTTTGCTTCAGGCCATCAAAAGGGTAGTACTGTATTGTTAAAAAGATTATGCAGTGCTGTGTTTTGCTGTCAGCTTTTCTAGCACTAGTCCAGTCAGCCACATTTTTAATATCACAAATCAGCTATTTAACTGACACAGACTTCATGCAGTGCCTATAGTGCAGGAGACCAAAATATCCTGTTTTGCTGTTATTTTCTTATGAAACTTATCTCCATTAATCCTAATGCAGACGACATGCATAATCCATATTAAACAGGATTTGGATGGGAAAAAAGCCTCAAAGGGAACCCGACAAACAAAAGCAGCCACGATGCAGCGTTGTGCTCCACAAAAACAAAGTTTTAAAACACTAATCTGCATGGAAAAGGAGAAATCAAGGCCTCCAGATGTCCATATGGGAGTATAATCTCTTTATCTCAGGAGGCTTCCCTTAAACATCGCCTGTAACGCTGCCACATCGCCGCCCTCTTTTTGTAGGATCTGATTTAATGGAGTGAACATTTCTTCATAATAAAATCCTCTGTGACTGATATGGGATAGTATCAAATATAAAGAAGTAAAGTAATGGCTCCCCTGTACTGGGTGCTGATGGGAGAAAACAGCATCAGCCAGGTGCCATAAAACTCAGAGTAATAACTGAACATCTGCTCACTATTCTCACAGACACAAAACACATGCACTTCCACACACACAAACACACACATGCGTTATCTAAATGGAGGCTTACCATAGCAAACATATGCATACAATGTAGTAAAATCCAAGTAGGACACAAAGACTACCTAAGATGTTTTCTTATTTGTCTCTGTCCCACTTGCTGGACAACATACTGCAGTAATGGCCAAGAGGTCTCTCCCTGGAGTACAGCAAGACCCCTTGTACAATCCAGAGGACATCCTATTAGATTAGACGGGACAATCGCATTTCTTTGAATTAATTATCATTCAAGCAGTTTTTTTTTTCATCTTATTTAAAGGTTCTATTAAAAGGTCCTGTCATTACAATTGTGTGCTACATGCAGAACGTTTTCATTTCAAATGCTGAGAATAGAAAGAATTATACTTTAAACACTGTAATTTAATAATGATTTATTCTGACACCCCTCACCTAGGCTGTCTTCTGAAAAAGTCTGGGATATGCAAAGACGATATTGTAATGTTTGGAAGAACATGTTGTACCTTTAAAAAACTGCTCTTTGAAATGTTTCCAAAATGAATCAAATAAACAGAAAAAACCTGAATGCAATTCTGTTTCATCTCTGGTGATGTGCAGCCACATTTCTCACACATTCAGGGTTTAAACACTTGTGCACGCCAAATTTTCAATGCCCTTGAGGGAAGTCACTCCATTAATCCATGAGCTTTCTTTTCAGTGCAGCATGCGAAATAGCTTTCGCCCTGAGAAATGACTGTCATTCAACTTCATAAGCATTTCTTCTTCTTGTGGGTCCCACAGATTTTCAGCTTAAAATTTAATAAATATTGAATAATTAAAGCAGCTCTTTGTAAACAAACAAGCTATAAAATCACTATGCGATTTGTAGAGCATGGATTCATTTGAGCATGGATTCATTTGAGCATGGATTTTTATACGAACTGATTATGAAACACATCTGAGGGAATTTAAATTCAATGTAGTGAGACTGGTTTGAAAAAAACACCAAATAAGTCTGTCACCCCTGAAAAGAAACTGTATCTAAGAATTCAGGGAGATCCAAATAGGTAGACCTTAAGGGAGACTGTTAAAAAAAACAGGTAGTATCTGTTAATTTGCTCAAAAATACATTGGCAAACATACGATGGCTTAACTACACTTATTCTAGCGTAATCATATCATATCATGTTTAAAAACATTCTTCTTAAATTTTTGAAAATAATTAAATTAAATTAAATTAAATTAAATTAAATTAAATTAAATTAAATTAAATTAAATTAAATTAAATTAAATTAAAATAAAATAAAATAAAATAAAATAAAATAAAATAAAATTAAATTAAATTAAATTAAATTAAATTAAATTAAATTAAAAAATAAGAATTTAATGAAATGTAATTAAATTCCTGCAGACCTTCAGGACTAAATCAAGATCACTAACTCTCAGGGTACAATAATACTAATTACAAAGATAAAAAAAAAAATCTATTTCATTAAAAATGGGATGCAGGAAATGCAGGAACTGAAATAATGGTGTAAGTGAGAACACAGGCCAGAGTGCAATCATTTTTGAAAATATTTCTTTTGGGATTGGCCAGTTGTGAGGCAACTCGTCTGGGAGGCTCATGGGAAAGTGGGAGGAGGAAATATCATATCTCCCTCTGGCTTAAGAAGTGTGAAGTATTTTGATACATATTTCATCTGCTCACACTTTCGGTCCCTGAAGTCATCTATTCTCTTATTCTCTTGCTGTCCCTCTTTTGCCTCTTCTCCCCTTTGGTTCCTCTGTTTCTCTCCCTCTCTAGGTTTCCCTCTTCCTGATTCAGCTTCCCTTTTAGTCTCCCTTTCTCTCACACTCTCTGAGTCTGTACCATTCTCTGGCCAATCTCTGGAGCATCATAAATGTGTTGCAAGCGGATCGAGTCTTCCCAAACGCTCTAACCCCCCCTACCCTTCCTTCTCTGTTTCTTCTAAATCCCTGTCTGTGGGTCACTAGAGTCCAGAAGCACTCATAAATCCTGAGGCACAGTTCAACACTTCAGCAGGGAAGCAAGAAGACACTTCCAACCAGGCCATTACATTCTCTAATGTTCTCACTGCACTCCAGATGCAACATGCAGAGCTCCATCGATTTATCCAGACAGGGTTTATATCAGTCATACTAACATTGGGCCTGGATTCAAACAACTAGCAATATTTTCTACTTAACTGAATCCATTGAGGCCTCATTGACAAGAGAATGATTACTTTAAACAAAGAGGTTGATACTGATGTGCCTCATTATCCGACAACATGATAAAGCAATGACTTTTCAGACATCCTTCAGGGAGTTCAGAAAGATAAGATACATATTTCATTTTCTAATAAAGAACCATTTAATGTCTAATAATAAAGATGTCAGTTTAACCCAGGCACACACACACATAACATGCAAGGAACTACATATGGAAGTCATACCCAACCATCCAAAAAAGCCACATGTAATAGCCATCACCAGGCCTGTGTCCGAATAGATCCCTGCTGATAAATTCAGCTTAAACCCATATGAATTCCCATGCTGAATTATGCTGGTAAAGCTGGTCATGCCATATACTTTTATGGTAAACAACCCCATTAGAGTTTCCAATGTTTTAATAATTCCTTGTCTTTTTTGCACATTCCAGGCAGACTGTCAGTCAGTGCTTTCCCAGCTGACAGGAAACATTCTCAGAACTTTGGTTAACATTCTGGCAAGATTATATCAAAGAAATGTTCTTCAAGTAACATTAATAGAACATTTGTTTAAAGTTATCTTGCTTTCAATAGTTAAAAAATGTATGCATCATAAACACACGTGTATATATATATATTAGAAATCTACATATATTTAAAAATCTATATATATTTAAAAACCACGACGGGGCCGCGGTCCGAGAACTCAGATACCAATCATCCAGCCGAGACGGATCGGCCGAAGGCGCACACGGCACCTCCAAACCTACTGCCTTGGCGGCTCGGAGGAGCATAGCCGAGAGCTCAGCATCCATTTGGGACGGAGCACCGGTGAGCGCTTCACCGCCCGACTCTCCCTCTGATGCTGCGGAAGACATCTCAACCTCTTGGGATGTTCCAAAGGAGACGCTCAGCCCGGT
>JAUMHG010000033.1:4909986-4925733 GCA_032359395.1 Enteromius anoplus | reverse complement strand
AAGCGACTTACAGGTGAGCAGCTGGGGGAACGGTGCCTTGCTCAAGGGTCTCACCTCAGTCGTGGTATTGAAGGTACGAACCTCACCTACAATCCCTGCCGGACCTGGGACTCCAACCCACAACCTTTGGGTTCCAAGGCCAACTCCCTATCCATTAGGCCATGACAGCCCACGACAGCTGTGCAGTCAAAGATGCTGCAATGACGAGAGAGCCTGAACTCGGACAGGAACTCTGTTTATTTGTAGATTCTCTTTCAGCAGACTCAATGCCATTCAGACGAGGCTCCGAAAGCAAAAAGCTGCATGTGCAATCCAGCCGTGCCCTCTTATGCTCGCACTGTGATAAGGTGCACCTGGCTGTAATTATTGCACGCCAATATTCATTGGCCTTTCACAAAGGATTTGAAGACAATTGGTCTCTCAAGCGAGATCCTATATGTATGTAACGTCGAAGTGATTCGACTGAAAGGGTAACTTAAGAGTAATGTTAGCAAGGCGATATTTTTAAGTGGAATCATTTGTGGGAATTTTTCAGCGACTCTTTTAACAAATCTATAAGTCACAGAAACTCGTATTCATGCAGGAACAAGCTTTAATTATGAGTGAGTTAACCTGATTTTGCCAAGTGCAAGCTAGCCCTGGGTTAACATCTTTGTTGACCCTAGGACAACATTGTGATTAACCAATCAGATTTGAAGAAACAGTTTTTGTGAAGTTTAGGCTTACAATCAGTGTTTGGTGCTTGTACATCAGTGTCAGTCATCTATCATTATCACTACATGATTTTAGGCATTACTCGTGAGTAAGGGTAGGTTTAGGTGTAGAGATATGGTCAAAACTATATTTTTGCAAAAGAATTTTGTCCCAGGGTCAACAAAGTATGTTGACCGAGGGACACATACTGTAGAACTTGGCAAAATCAGGATGTGCTGATTTCACAGTGGCATGAGATCTCAGACATCCTCTGAAGGCAGCTTTTCAGAACTTTCAGATGTTCTGTTATGTACTATTGTATTAACATTTTATTGACTAAAAATGCGTTAGAAAATGTTCATCTCAAAGACGAGTTCGTTCAGAAATCAGAATCAGTTAGATATAGCAGGTCGAAGTTAGATATACCCGGTTGAAGCCCAGCGTCCATTGACTTCAATGCGGCTGCTTTGAACGTTTTTTTTTTCAGTGCTTTGAAACTAGACGGTCATTGGATAAACGCTGCGATTATGTTCCGCACACGGATGGGTGAATGAGGAGCAAATGAGGAGTGGGCTGGCCTGGACTCTGCGTGATAATTGGAGGGTCTGTCGAAAATTGCATCTCCTTTTGACTGACAGCGATTTTGTACTATAAGGAATTGCTGAAGCTATTCGCGCTCAGTCCCATCGCGGATTTCTTAAGTTCAGGCGAAATAAAAACTGCTGCAACCTATTTCTTTATATTTGCTTGGCGAAATTGCTTGATTTTCATCATACATTTCACACAATCATACACCACATTCCTTGTTTCACTTTTAAATAAATAGACAATTTTATGATGTAGGCCGAAAATGAGCTTCCCCTATTTGACAGACCAGTAGCCGCCACTGTTTCAGACGCAGTAAAAGTATAAAACGAATATGGGTGACATATTCTGCTTTTGTGACATTTTTGTGGCTGCCAAGTTTCAGCTTTAGAAGCACCAAGTATTTGATTCTGAAGCAAATTGTTGAGTTTTTGTAACAAAAAAAATTCTATTTAAATCACTGACTTGCGTACTGGCAATGGCTGTATGTGCGTTCATGAGAGGTGGAGAGAGTCAAGATCATATGATGTATGACGCAAGAGGTCAGCCAAGAAGCTCTCTCTCACGAACGTGCATGCAGCCCTTGCCGGAAGTCAGTGATTTGAGTTATAATTTTGAAAATAGAAATATTTTAGATGCAAAAACCCATTGATCTGCTTCAGAAGACGTGTTAACCCCTGGTTAGTTTTATGACAGATTTACGATTTATGGAGCTTCAAAATAATGGCCACTATCCACCCACATTATCAAGCCTGGAAGAGCCAGGATCAATTTGTAAAAAACTGTAAGACTGTTTTCGTCTGGAAAAAAATAGTTGTATACACCTAGAGTACATGGCTTACGAGTGAGTTAATTATAGGGTTCTTTAAATTTTCGGGTGAACTACTCCTATTAAGTCCACTGAGTCCACCTCACTCACTAGAGAATTATTACTTTATGCACCTCATTATAAAACAATGTGAAAAAATGTCCTTCAGGGAGTTTGCATTTAAAAAGCTAACTAAATAAAATCTAAGCTATTTAATAGCTAGCTATTTAAAATCTAATCATTAAAAAAATGTTTGTTTTTTTTTGTTGTTTTTTAAAGAACCATTTAAAATCTAACTATAAAAATGTCATCTTAAACCAGCTACACACAAAATCAATTTCAAACCAAGCAACTTTTAGTTTTTTAGAACGATGAATTCACTAGACCAATGTGGAAGTAAATTAAATCTGTGTGTGGAACTTTGTCAACCTAACATGAAACTCGCAATCATACTACAAGCTCTGAATATCAGGGCAATAACAGACCTCCTGCTCATGGGATATTGCTGACAATAGTCCATTGAATTGTGTGACAACTGCAGTATATGGTAATGTATTTATATCATACAGCCTCTCTGGCGATCTACACAAATTAATATTGTAAACAAACGTCCAGTGTCTCCTGTCTTTTAGTTTTGACGCTATCCTAAGGGGTCCACCAGATCAGTACAACAGGGCACATCAGTATTCCATATAACAAACAGGCACACCCATACACACACACGCACACACACTTCCGTTGTGACATGTGAGCCAGATGTGGATTTGAATTCTAATGAAAGTGACTACAGAGCTACAAGGGTAGAGATGCCGGCATGCATATGTGTATGTTTGAGTAACCACACAATTGTCCCTTGAGTTTAGGGCTTTATGAATGCTTTGTTTGCGAACACACACACCAAACCACAACAGAAATAGAAGCAGAACACAGTGTAGCTGTATCAACAGAACGTCTCATTACTCTCAGTCTGGATGCCTTTTTGTTCCAAAGTAGTGTGTACATTTGCATCGAAATGAAAAATAAACACAATTATATATGTACACTGTATGTTATTGTTGTCAAGGACTTGAAAAGTTTTGATTGTTTTTATATGAAATTGTGTTTTGTAGTAAATGGTGGCATTTATTTGTATGGATTTTGTTTGTTTTGCATGTGTATGATTGAATATTGCTTTGTGCCGCACAGTAAACATACTTTGCATTTTAAATATACATGGTTAGAGTGAATATTGCTTAGATGACATGATAAATTTAGAAAACACACAGTTCACTCACATTTCATTATTTTCAGCCGTGTAATTACAAAACACACAACCAATTTGGTAAAGGGAAACAAGGTTTAACAGCTTTATTCATATAAAATATGTACATTAATATTCATTATCTATGGGAATTTACAAATATATTTATACAAAATCTCCTTGCAAGGGTTTGTCAGTTTGTGAATGATGCTTGGGGAACACGCACAAACACACACACACACACACACACATACACTCATGCACTCACACAGTTACAAATCCACATAACACATTTGAATTGCATACATAAATAAATAAAAAACATACAGTATATACAGGAATTACATGACTGCAAACAAATATCTCTACAGCATATTGAGCACATATCACACAAAACCCTCATAAACTTGAATGACATTTTCTTTTTTAAAGAGCTGCATTATTTTTTTCATTGATTCCCCTTTTGTTGCTATTGACACAAAGGGGATACAAACAGTAAATTTCCATGCTTAACGAACACATGCAAAACCACAAACAGTTGTACTGAGTCGGACAGGCTTATTTACAAGTCAAACCAAATTAGTCATCACATGCAATATTGGATTAAAGAGGGTCCTTTTGCAGTGCTTAGGGTGTGGGTAACCATTTTTTTAAGGGAGGGCGCAAAATCAAAGCACGTCTTTCAGGCAAATAGCCACAAAGTTACAGTTCCAGATGCTTTTTTTTATATTTCTATTTGCACTTGTTTTGTTTTGGGTTTTTTTTTTATGGCTTTTGCATTTGATTCACTAGTCTTTGTAGTACACTCGATTCTAATTAGTTTGTGAAAGTTGATCCCAGACAGGAAATTACTGGGACTTTAAATATTGTAACGTCAATCAAAATTTGATCTTCAGATTACAGCAGGTCCCCGTGTTAAGTTATGAGGCAGCTGACTGGCTCAGGCTGAAATGCCACTCACAATTAACTGTTCTTTGGTTCGTCTGGTTCTCTGTGTTCCTGAGGAGTCAGTTCTGGTCCAAGATGATTCATTGCAGTGTGATCTTCAGTGCCGTTCAATCACTGACCTTAGATGGTGTTTCTTAATCCTGGGTTCTGCAAAGTTAAATATACACTAGAGTCAAGAGAGGAAAAGCTATTTATCTCAATTACATGATTTATTGGTTGACCTGCACATCAAGAGCTGGAGCCACTTGCACATGACATTTGACCTCACATACAACCCCTGACCTTTTCCTTCAGATGAAAAATAATGACTTTTCAGCTCTCCCTTATTAAGATTTAAGTAGTAGGCTGTAGTTCTTTGCACTGGAGACAAAGGTCAGTGTGGTACAGCATCCATGAAAGATGTTTAATGGTAAATTGTGAAATGAGTAAGAGCGATGATGCCATTTCAAAATATGTGCCGTGGAGGTATGCATATGGCAAGTTGTACATTTAAATCCTTACTGTAGTGCAGGACTGGCTTGCTGTGAGCCGGTGTCTGGAAGGTTCTGGAGGTTGCTGGGCCTTGTCCTCCAGCAGTGATCACCTGCACCTCAAGTCTATAGAGAGATGCCAACTGAAGACCAGAAACTACCAAGATATTACGCTCCTGTTTGGGAAGAAAGAGATTATATTTTTAATTAATTTAGATTTGAGAAATAATTACAAAATCAAAAATACAGTAAAACTGTAATATTATAAAATATTACTACAATTTGATTTGCGGCTCATAAACATTGGTTAAATGTTTTTTAAATATCTAAAAATATTCATATTTGAATAGAAACCGATATTTTCAGGTTTCTTTGATGAATTGGAAGTCCAAAAGAACAGTATTTATTTGAAATGAAAATGTTTTATAACATTGTAATTGTCTTTATTGTTGCTTTTGTTCAATTAATGAAACCTTACTGAATAAAATATTTCTTTTTTAATGACACCAACATTTGAATAGCAGTCTACACTGTAGAATAACTCCATAATAGAAATAGCTACATTACTGAATAACTTTCTATATTAACACAATGAATACAATACATTTATGAATTAGTTTCTAAAATAATATGTGGAAACAGCATGAGTTTAGAATGGTATGAATTAATCTTAGAACTGTATTCTAGAGTATATTGGTTTTGTAATTTTAATGATTGACAGTTTGCAAAAGAACACACTGTATGCATGTGACCAGCAATCATTATTAATGTGACTTACTGGAGGCAGGATTTGAGACTGGGATATGAGGCTGTTGGGCAGATTATTTCTGCGGCTCTCTGTGATGACCTCTGCCCATGTGACCTGATATCCTGTGACCTGCTGTGCCGATTGAGACGTGGCCACCACCCATGAGAACAGGCCTGTCACATTCCCCATGTAGACGGAGAACGCCGCTGTCAGGTTCTCTGCCTTGACCAGGACCTTTGGAGGAACCACTGCTGATTGAGAAAACACAAAGAAAAATTTAAGACACATGAAACCATATACCAGTAATATGGTGATGTAGGTTTAACTTCCTAACACACACACACAAAAAAAAAATGTTTCTTATTTTTTTCTGAATTTTAATACTAAAATTAATTTTGGGAATTCTGGGAATAGTGTCAAATATGTTACAATGGCACAACTACCCTGATTGTATCAAATTTAACTGGATTAAACTAAACTTATTGAATTGAATTCGTTTTTATTAAAAATATTTTTATTAAAATTATTATTATTAAATTATTATTTATTATATATTTATTATGCAGAAAAAAATAATTAATAATTTTCAAAAGGTGTGTACATTAAGGAATATGTATACATTTGAACAAAATGAATAATACATGATTACAAAGCATTTGCAAGAAAATAAAGAAATTAATTTGTAAAATATTTTTCTGTTTCTTAATTCCAGGTATTCTTACATGTCACTGTCGCACACGTTTGATCCAACATACCTCATAAACAAAGCAGTTTAGTTTGAGTACACTAAAGAATTGCAGCAATATAGCTATCATGTCCTCAGAAATGAAATCTCAGAATTACCTGAGACTGTGGAGCAAGAGATGGGTTTGGGACTCTTGCTCTGGATGGTAGCACAGGACGGAGTGTAGAAGGTTGTGCTTTCTGATTGGGCTTTACCCTTTGATCCTACAGGCTGGATGATCACCTTATACTTGCAAGAGAACTGAAGGCCAGGGAGGCTGGCGAAATTCTCCTGCTCAGTGACATGAGAAGAGAGCAAAAAGTGAGACCTTATTCCAACTCCGCTGAGAAGAATTCAAGTAGAAATATGATGACTGATCACCTATCACCACATCCAGCATAGCTGTGGGCCACAAAGGGAAAATCTATAGTTCATGTTTTGCATATGTCAGGAAAGATTTATTTTCATGCTGATAAAGATATTCTCCACTTTTTCAATGTCAAAGACTTTTAACACTGTCTCTCACTTTGTAAATGGTATAATTACACTCATAAAAATCTTAACCTAAGGATGTTTAAATTATTTTGTCTCATATTTCTCTGCAATTTAGTAAAGAAATCTGTCTGAGGATGTGGATGTTCCTCCAAATGAAATGAGTTATGCACCATGAATGATCAATGAACACCACAGGAACACTCTCTCTGGAAATTCATAATATGTATGAGCTGTCAGAATGTGGCCTCGCACCTGTAGGAGAATAGAAGACACATTCCTGACTGGTTACCTGGGTGATGAGCTTCTCCTGTGTTCTGGATCCATTGTGACTGCAGAATTCTGGAGACCACTGCACACGGTAACGATTCACGGTGGGATCTGAAAAGGAGAGATGGCGAAATATGAAGTGCCAGACTCTGAATGTGATTATAGAAGGCTCTGAGCTGGGGGACGTTTCTTTTGTTCCACTCCACTCACATATGCTGTTCCAGACCGATTGTTAGTCTGTGCTGCTTGGTGAAATGAAAACTGATGCTTTGCTCTTGTTTGGAACTATTTTGACTGTATTGGTTTATGAGTCTTTTTTACTTTTAGTTATTAAAAATACAGTCATTCATTGTTGATGTTAATTAGATTTTAATAATGCATTAGTAAATGCTGAATTTAGCATTAACTAAGATTAATAAACGCTTTAGAGGCATTGTTCAATATTAGTTCATTTTGTTTGTTAATGTAGTTGTTAATTAATGTTAACTAATGAACCTTATTGTAAAGTGTTACCGTTATTTGAAATTTGAAGTTTACCCAAAAATGTAAACAAAATCAAATTTCATGTCATATATATATATATATATATATATTTTATTTTATTTATTTATTTATTTTTTTGTCATAGATCTCATTTGTTTTCAATACAATTAATGTCACCAGTGATACAAATGTATGAGCAAAAACAGTGAACATTTTACAGAAGAAAGAAAGTCTTAAAGTTATGATAGAATGGCACACCTGAACCTTTTTAATAAATATTTAAAAACTTGAATATGTTTTTCATCATACTATTAAACATTTGAAAACTCAGTATCAGTAAACCAACAGTCTAATATTCGCTGACAATCATCAGCGATGATCTATTCAAACCTTGCAATTAATCAGCGTTCAGTAATACGCCCTATAGAGATCCATGCCTTTTATTCATCCAGAAAATATGCAAAACAACGCAAAATATGCAAGGCAAAGCAATCTTGATAATGTGCCTGACAGATCAGTATGAGATAAATCCGCTGGACATCCATTAGAGAGATTAAGGGATTGGACATGTGGCCACAGTGACTCTTAGTTCTTGAAATTCAAAACAGAGGTCAATGACAAGATTTCAAGCACCATTTTTCATGGCTTGGTATGACTAAAATTTTTCATTTCTATGACAGTTTTCATTTGTGAGTTTAATGTGGGATTATCTCATCACTCATTGACAGAACGAAACTGTTTAAATGTAATTTGCTGCATGCGACGTTAAGCTGAGACATGCCTCATCTGCTCATGTTAGCACACAAACAACTCCACACTTATTTCAAGAGAGGTTCTTATCACTTGCCAAACAATGAGCTATTGTTCTTCATTTAATTACACACAATTCCGATTCTTAACTCTTTAATAAGCACTATGTTTACATAATTACATAGTATAGCTTTGAAGAAGGAAGACAGTAACAGGAACAGGGCTGATTTACAGATGAAAGACGTAGTCTATTGCGTATGCCATACCTTTCTTTTTCCAGTAGACCCGGACCTGTAGCTGTCCATCTTGATAGAACGGAGTGCCCACGTCTAATAGGTCTGACTGGGGTTTTATAAAGACCGGGCTGTCTGTGGGTTCCAAATCTGCATGACATCAAATATGGGGGACAAGTATAACGTTACAAATGGAAAACATTTACAGCTGTTTTCACTGTATTTCACAACACCCAAATGAGAGCTGTTATGTATCAAGCAAAAAAATGTACAGCAATTAAATAGTTTTGTACCAGATTGTCTTTGGCTTGTTTTAAACTGAAAAATGGCCTTGGAGCTCTTGAGAGGGACCTGACCCCAGTATGAAACCGCCTGCAACTCCACAGTGTAACTCCTGTTCTCGCTCAAGTCATCTAGCTCAGCATAGGTAGAGTCCTGCACACACACACACACACACACACACAAAACCCACAGGCAAGGATTAGTATAGTCACGGCAATCCAAATCCAAAACAAAAGAAAGGGAGAACTAATGGAAATGGCAGGTAAATCCATGTAGAATTTCTAACTACCAATTTATATCATTTTAGGTGGAGGGCCGTACAGAACAGCATCCGAAATATTTTATTTGTTAATTCTCTGTGAACTCCAATCACAAAAAGAGCATGCAAAGAACATGTTCTTCTGGAGATGATCTAGATACAACTTCAGTTGGTTTAATGGCCAATATTGGGAGCAATTTACTGATTTTAGTCATCAGAGATCTTTGAACCCCTTATCGCTTATTGGCCTGCCCAGATAATTTAAGCTTTAAAGTACCCCTATTATGGATTTTTTAAAACTATCCTTCATGCAGTTTGTAACACAGTGAAAGTGCAAAATGTGTAAAGTTAGTGTCTCTCAAAATTGAAAGATTCGACTCTGAATTTTTAAAACAAATCGTAAGCCATTTCATGTTTATGTCAAACATTAGCATATTGCCTGCCCACTTGCTGGTCTTTTCAAGTTGGTCTTATGAAAATGCAAATTCATTCTTTGCCACTACATGGCACTTTTGGAGCAGTAAAAATAGTGGTTCACAACAACTGCTCACACTGCTTTATTAGACACTATGAGGCACTATGGACATGATGAAATGACAATAAGAACAATCGGAAGACTCACTGCCAATTACCATCATGCAATGGAGGGGTTTGGAAAAATGAATCGTTGAAAGAATCACTAGCAACTCATTGAGCAAATAAGGTAAAAATAAATGCATATTGTAAAACAAAGAAAGAGTTTTTTTTTTTTTTTACCTTGCATGCATATCAGCCTGTTGTTGGGAACTCCCACAACCAACATATGAACATTTCCCATAATTGGGGCACTTTAATGTGGTTAGTTATGTTTTGAAGCAAGGCTTCTGGTTTGAGCTGGTTTCAGTTGGTCCTTAGGTGGTAATGAACTGGTTCAATGGTAATGGTTATGTCCTGGTCCTATGCTGGTCCTGAGCAGAAGTTAGTTGCTTAAAATCAACCCACGACCAGCTAAGAGCCAGTTTATACCAGCTCAAACCAGCAGTCATAACTGATCATTAACACAAAGTTAGGCCAAATAAAAGAAAACTGCTTAGAAATAAATCTTCCAAAAGGAATGTTTGCAGTGATTCCATAGAAGAATCCAAGAACAGTGAACAACTCTTTGGAAATGTTTTTTTTTAATTTTTTTTTTTACTTATTTTAATTTATGGGCCTGCTGCTCAGTCAAATTCTGGCAGCATCAAATTAATATTAATGTTTCACATTATAGTACAAAATATTCAGTGGCTATATTATTCAGGATTCAAGCTATAAATATTATTACGTAATAAAAAAAAGAAATATGGTAACCTTATATATACTTTAATATTAGTGTATAATGTACAACTTTTATAGATAATAACAATATTCTATGTATCATTCCAGTTAAAACATTTCCAAAATCACCCCATAGGGATTGCTTTAGTCCAAAAACACAAGATCTAATATTGTAGCTAAGTTACAATTTAATATTAATAATACTATTAATCGCATAAATCACAGTAATAGAGTACGCCAGAAAAGAACTGTAAGTTATCAGAATTCGCTGTAATCTTATAACCATTGTGCACTAGAGTAATCTGTTTAAAATCAATTTTCAGCATATTTTTCCTATCATCTTGCACAGCCAAACAGTAAAAGCAGCGTGGTTTACATTTGTCCGCATTCACTCAGCAGTTATTTAAAAAATGTAATTTTCTGATGAAATTTCCATCTTCCTCAACTGACAGAGCCCTCAAATGCAAATATGAATCAACTGCCATCTCTTGGATTCCTAAAGAAGGAAAAAATAAACTCCTTAACATGATCTCATTGAAAGAAAAACAATTCAACTGTTATTGAGAGATTTCCTTTTCTCAAGCACAACTAGAACTGAGATGCTGTTTTTGGCTGTGTATCAAATGGCGCCCAGAAATGTTTGCATTTGCCAAGAGTGCTGATGCAATGCTGTACCACCCTAGTTTGGTGTCTGAAGCCCTTAAAAAATAGGGCTTGGTGTGATCAAAGGCCCAATCTGGAGTTGTTTATTTTGCACTTATTTGCACTAAGATTTCTAATTTGTTGTGGCTTGCTGAAAGAAGGGGCTGGAAAGCTTAACCCTTGAGGGGTTTTGGGAACAATCCAATATATGAGAAAGTGAAAGCGTTAAAGCCTGATTGGAAAAAAACAACAACGAATGGCCAGAGAGAGAGTGTGTGGGCAGACCAGATGAATTACCCCATTTGTAGTGTGTCTCCTCTTGAGTTTGGATGGCATAGTATGGTCAGAATAGCTCCAGGAGAGTTTGTAGTGGTTAACAGGGATGTCTAAATCTGCAGACAGGCTCCAGCTGAGGCGGACAGAAACAGAACGATCTGCACCAAAGGTCATGTCGCTGACATGAAGTTCAGATGGTGCTGGGGGAGGGGCAGGATCTGAGAAAGGGAATAAAAATTAGCCAATGTTTACAGTGCAAATATTTCAGAAAGACAAAAAGGATAGCATTCATTATATTTTCACCTTTAGAGGATCTAAAGTGTCTGCTGGGGGTGGTGTACCCTCTGGTTCCATGAACATTGACCGCTGCCACTCTGAACTGGTACCAGCGACCGGGACGAATGTCTGTCAGCCACACACGCTCTTCTGATGTCTACAGTACAGAAACACAAATGAACTTTAGATGTAGGAGGGAGCCTATAAAAGACTAAATCAATAAAAAAATAACTGACTGAATATATACTGTAATATTCCCACGGGAAGTTAAGAATTTCATTCTATGTTTGTCTCATACCATGCTAATATATTTGCATACTATGTTGTGACGCTTATAATATGCATTATATTAAAACATGTTAAAAATAAATATAATAATCATTATTAATTAACAGAATATGTGTTGTGCATTTATTAATGCATATTACTTTTTTTTTTTTTTTTTTTACAAAAAATGAGCTTGAGATGAAACTACAATTTTCAAATGTCCTGCAGAATGTCTGTGGACCCTCTAGTAAGCTAGTAAGTAACACACACACTTACTCTAGCCACCACTTGCCACTCAGTTGCTCCATCCTCACTTGGGTGGATGCCGTAGTTCCACCTCCTCTGCAGAACATTTAGCACTGGTTCCGCTGACACATTGAACTTGGAGGACCAGCGCACTTCCAACACACCAGACTCCAGCTCCTCAAAGACCAGCTCCTTCCTGGGCTTCAGAGGAGCACCTGAAGATTAAGACAAAAAAAAAAAAACCTCAAGCAAACAAGCAAATTATTACATCCAGTAGTCTACCAAGAACAATATATTCCTACTTGATTTAGTTTTTCACAACAAATATGCTTGATGTTTTCCATTTGCTGTGACCTTTTAAAGGATATATGACACATGATCCAATCTGCACATTTTTCACAAATCCTATTAAGATTCTTTTCAGGGCAATTCTTACATTTTGAAACAGAACACAGTTTTAATTTGGAAGAAAATGAAAAAGCAGATGTTAAGATTCTTTAATATCAGTGAAATGTTTGACTCCTGTTGGATTACTTGTGGATTACTGTGATGTTTCTTTTTTGTACTGTTTTTTTTCTCAGCTGTTTGGACTCTCAATGTGACAGCACCCATTCACTACAGAGTATTATATTTGTGAAGAAGTGATATTTCAATGAAGAAATAAACTCGTCTGCATCTCAGATGTGCCAAGAGTGATTAAATTTTCAGCCAATTTAAATATTTGGGTGAACAGCAATCACCAAATAATAAAACGTTACCAGTTACTGGTATTGTCCACTGGTGTCTGATAACTGGATTAAATCAGCTATCTATCATTAGATTGAATAGCAGATCTTACCCCTATAGAGGTTCTTAGGGGACTGGCATGTGTGTCCACAGCCGTTTGGACAGCATTTCTTCTGGGCTGAGCACTCTCCGTCTTCCTCACACCCCTCCACACAAGCAGCTGCAAACCCACTGGCTCTCTCCGGCGCAGGACAGTCACCCTGTTTCACCACCATCACCGATCGCAGGAACTCACAGCTCGTCACACACTCGCCATGACGCTTAGGAAACGCATGCTGAGGAGATGTCATAGTGGACAGGACCAAACATTAACACCTGTATATTACAGTGATTCCGTCTAGCAATTAATTTATGTGCTGTTAATTTGTCTATGGATTTTGGATTCGGCACACTTTGAGTCCCATTTAGTCACACCATATGCATGCATGCAGTTTTACATATAACCTGTGTGTCTACAGCTTATATATTAACTTACATTCAATTAACTTATTGCGTGAAAGTCAATATAACATAATATAATATTCATGCATTAATTAATTTTTCCAAACCACTTGTTCTGTGTAGGGCTGTAGAGATTCTGGAGCCTATTACCAAAAATTTAATTCAGAGAAAACAATACGGTCTAGGATTTGTTCTACATAAAAAAGGTAGACTTTCAAATGCAGTTTAAATCTACATGAAAGGTGTATTGTTTTTCCGCTGGCTTTGGGAATGGGTTTTCTTGTTTTTGGCACTATGTTCAACACAAGATAATTTCAAGATCTACATGTGTTGTGAATGAGTGGATTTCATGTTGCTTAATCTTATACAAGTCTAAAATGATGGATGAAGGTCTTGATCAATACTGGCAATAGAAAGAACTAATATTCCTTGTTTTAAAATCCCCATTGCCCTCAACATTGCTTTCATAGCCAAAGAAACAGGAAAAGCTAGATGCTACTAAGGCCAAGAGTTTTAAATTCTAGAGAAACGCCACAATAACAGGATTCAAGACCAAAGAGAAATGATCAAAGAAATTCTCAGACTGTTTAAAAAGAAGATCAGAGCTAAACATTATCATGTTGAACAATGGGAGACCACTTAAACGGTAGCCAAGTCTGTCAGGAAAAACAATAGAGCATTAATATCTGGAAAACCAAAACACCAAGGTCAACCATTTTGTATTAGATATTTTTTTTTTATTTCTTGTTGAGAGCACATCCCAGAAACTACTAGATCTGTTAAGAATGCTGCGGTCTGTACCTCACATAAATCTCGACAAGGTCCGTCTTTCAACTCCCAGGAGTCTTTGCATGGCTCCAGGCACTGTGAACAGACAGCAGAGGTCTGAGTATCAGGAATCAGTTTCAAATGACTTTTTGTATTATTCTTTGTCATACATTCACAATCAAATATGTTAAAGTCAAAAGCATTTGCTCTGTGCACAATATACCGCTTGTGACAATAACCATGATATTCAGAGGAGTTGAGGAGATAGACAGACAAAAACAAGTTACTCTGCCCACATCTGACAAACAGCATAATACATATTTTCCTAAAAGTACTATAGATATCGCAATAATGTCAGAATCATTAATTCATTTGGCTGTGATAATCACGTAGTGATATTCATTGCTGCTACAGTGATTTGCAAATCGCTCAGACAAAGGTTCTTTTATCAATTTTTGTTGTTTTTGACCATACTGTACATGTTTGAAGTCTGTCATTACCTTCTCAGAAACTTGGAAGTGTCAGCAGAGAGATCCCTGTACATTTTCCGATCACTGACATTTGCATTCAGCATTTAAATCACATGCCAAAATTCTTTCATTTCAATGTCTACACCTGCCTCTCTCCCCTGCTCTTTCTCCTTCACTCCCTCTCTCATCTTCTATTCTCCTTTCCTTAAAATTGACACTTCACTTCCTGCATGAGTGAGCGCGGCTGCCTCTGGGGAATTCACATTTCCAATTTCATGCCACGATGAGACACAGCGGTCACTATGATGCTGGGGCTAAACATTGCTCTGCGGGAGCATGCTGGGAACGAAATGTGAACATTACACATTACGCTGATCTAGTAGCCGTCTTTACTCCAATGGTCACATTTTCTAAACAGCATGAATGGACCTTTACCACCACCTTGGGAAACTTACACTTCCTTCCAAAGGAAAGATTCTGCAGACGTCAGTTAGAGAGAGCTGCACATTAAAATGCTTGTTAATCCAGGGATTTAGTATCGGGAGGAAACAATAAGGTGTGTGTTGGTGTGTACTTGACTTTGTAAATTGTTAATATATGTGTGTTTGTGTCAGAGGGAACTGATGTTATCCTGGGGTGGTGTTTCTGAGAGTGGGAAACACATTTATCTGGGAGGGCAGTAAAAATGCACACCTTTAAAAGGCAGCTCGGGCTCGGGTGGCTCGGTTGTCGGAAACTATGAATAATGGGAGAGTTAGAGTCAGGGGCAGTTAGAGGCGGCAGAGGAGGCAGTTTTATGGAGCTCAGAGCGGCCAGAGCCCTGCTGAGATCGCCTGGAGCTTGTGTGCTCCAACACACGAAACGCTGTCTCAGAGTCGCCTGTGCAGAGAATTCAGCTTTTCCCGCTTCTGTTTCCCATGCGTGCAAATATCAATTCATCATGCACACCACATTATGCCACAAAACAATGACATTTCAAGCATTGCATAACTAAAGTTTTTTTTTTACAGTCTAGACCTAGTGCACTAATGTTTACAGCATGTTATATCTTTAGCAATAAGTCAATTACTCTGAAATAACTGAAGTTACAGAGATCAATTGCCCGTATTTTCATATAAGAAATGTATTAATATTTGTATGTTTTATTTTTATTAATGTGTAATGATAATGAATGTACGGAAGCGTAGAGCTGCCAACCAGGTAAAAATTTTTATCTTTATCACGTTTGTACAATATACTATCACGTTCGTACAATATAATATCACGTTTGTACAATATAATTATCACGTTCGTA
>JAUMHG010000033.1:4887995-4901298 GCA_032359395.1 Enteromius anoplus | reverse complement strand
ATATATGTATAGTTACTTTTAGGATAGGTAAACTGTCAATTTCTGTTGTAGGGGGGGGGGGGAAATCTATATTAGCTGATTATTACTAATAATGAAGCATGTTGAATAAATGAGGCATAAGAAAAGAAATGTCTTACTTGGAACATACAGTTTGAATACAGCACTCAATAACATTCACTTTTTTCAACTTTATTTTCTTCCTTACCTGGAAATGTCTTGGAGAGAGAGCGATGCGCGTGCTGTGAAGGCTCAGGCACCTGGCGGCGCACCTCGTACGGAAAATACTGCCGAGAGCTGAAGACGAGTCCTGCCTTCTCATAACCACAAACCCGCTGTTTAATAACAGTATAATCCCAATGCACAAACCGGCGAGGGCGTCGCGCATCATGACCAACACAAAGTGCTCTGTTGAACCGTCTGCCGAAGAGCGTGAAAGTAAAAGTGGATGTGGGGGCGCTTGATGCAAATAATGAAAGTTCAATGAGCGCGTGTGGGAGGGGCCTGCACAGAGACGCGCGCTGCGATTGGCCAAGGAATGCGCCCGTGAGGCGCGCGGGATCAGGTGCACCGACAGCACACAGCAGCTGTTCAGTGGAGAAGATACTGTACACAGCTCGGTGCTCTCTGTGGATTGCTCACTTCATGGCTGAACACAACACAACTGTTTGGTTGTTACATTTAATGTTAAAATATGTCGATGAAAGCAAATTAGTGTACTTAAAAAAATAATATTAATAACATAGCTAATGAAACCTATTAATTCATCTATCCAAATGTGTATTTTTTTTTCTATCTCCAAATAATAAGCATTAATTAGATATTTGGCACTGCTGCCATCTTTTGGTGACAGAGGTAGACCACAAAACAGCCCTCAGAAATTATTTCTTGCTTTGAGACAGAAATATGACCCTGGACCACAAAACTAATATTAAGTAGCAATAGCCAACACTGTATGTGTCAAAACTATCAATTTATCTTTTTAAAGCCAAAAGTCATCAGGATGTTAAGTAAAGATCGTGTTCCATGCAGATATTTTATAAAAATGTCATACCGTACATGAATCAAAACATTATTTTTGATTAGTAATATGCATTGATAGGGACTTCATATTTGATTTTTGATTCCTCATTTTCCAGATTTTCAAATAGTTTTATCTCAGCCAAATAGTGTCCTATCCTAACAAACCATTCATCAGTTAAAAGCTAATTTATTCAAAAAAACAATTGACTCTTATGACTGGTTTTGTGATCCAGGGCCACAACTGATAGCCCGCGCGATTTATTTATTTGATTATGAATGAAAGATTATTTGCCGTTTACTTATTTCCTCACCCAAAGTATTAGGTTCATTCTCACCAGGGCTTCAATCTCAGCCAACATGCCATGCAGTGCACACATTTTCCACTCGGTCTCATCTGTGTTGTTGAAATGCAGCTGTGCACGTGTGTGTCCGACAGCAACCCCACAGCATCCTGGGCCAAACCCTGAGCCCATCTGGAGGGGAGCAGGAAGCATCAAGGGAACCCCACAACTATTAAAAGGTTTCACTGGTAGCTGAGAACAACAACAGTTTTATATGTGGAGCATTTAAAACAACCACTAACGTATACCACAAGGTATCTCGAAACATTCTGGCGCTGGTCCCTCGCCCAAGGAATGGAGAAAATATGACGTGTTGGAAATATTGAACAAAATGAAGTGCCTTTTTTCACTCTGTCATGCGAGCTGCTGTAATGAATTGGGCTTCACAAGGGAGATCCCAGGGTGTTAACGAGACCCCCGTCCTCCTCCCCACTGGGTTTTATGAAGTAGTGAAGCTTCCTGGTGTTGTGGCAGCTGTGCTGTCAGCAGTTTGGAGGTGGGATTTTTTATTTTCTATACAGGTGAATCACAATGTTTTCCTTTACCAGGTTGAGCCGACATCAAGTTACCGTTAATTATCAACAGCTGATTACAGCTCTCATGCTGTAAGACTGTGGCTGCATCTCAATCAGCTCTCTAGCTCCCTATGTAGTGAATCAGTGCACTGTGGACTGTACACACATTTAAACCCTCCCGAACTTACACTGGCTCTGTCCCAATACCCACACTTGCAGTCTTTGACCACTTATCAACTTAATTTTATTTATTTTTTTTCTGTACTTAGCTCAAGTGTTCAAGTGTGTGTAAAACTTTTTCTGTTGTAAAACACAATTGTGTGTTTAAACATTTAGGTTTTTCAAAGAATAAACTTTTCAATATCTTTTTGGTTGCCCTATTTAACAGATGACTGTATTTAATAGTGTCGCTACTAATCAAATGATAAAAAGCATTTTGTGTTTTACCACCAAATTATATGTAATATATAATTAACTTAGACTGGAACATAGTCACTGACAGTGTGTAAGTTCCTGAACATGATGAATGATGGGATTTTTTTGAGCTGTGGTGTACTTCCTATCACATGCACATGCTTTCTAGGGTCCCAAATTGCATACAGCTCTGCAATGGCATACTATACAGTACGCCAATAACAGTAGTCCATATTAGCCAAGTATTTATAATATTCATAAAACAGTAGGCGATTCTGAAGTGTGCATCAAGTGGACACTTTTCTATTGCATAAGGCCATGGGACAGGATATGAGAATGACGCTGCAACTAAACGCTGCAACTAACACCATATAGATCACATGACAGTGACAACATTGCGGATGTGGCGGTCCGATGTTTAATCATACTACACTACATTATGCATCCATTTACTCGCATTTTCACCCTGACATAACTACTGAAACTGATGTCCTGATTATGCTACTTTGGTTGTTAATTTTGTTGTAATAAATATTATGTTTTGAGTTTTTCCGCCATGTTGTCTCCCCTAATGTTACATCTTTGAGCCAGGTGTAACAAACGTCACCACTAATTTATGAACAACAGGTCCGACTTCTATCTTTTAGGATTTGTACTTCAGAATTTCCCTTAAAGTAACATAGTGAGCATTGATTTTCCCTTCAGTGATCCAAGGATTTTGCTTTTGAGATCCTTCAAAAAAGGTATAGCACATAGTGATTGAGATGCATCCTTGTGTGGTGTCTGAATTCATACTACTTACTTAAGGAGGATCATTGCTATACAATCTGTGTTGTGTATAGTTCCCCAATTAAAAAAGAAACCTACTTCACAACTGATAGAACAATTATGTGCAACCTGAATGTAAACACTACATTTGTCAGCTGTGTCCAAAATCAGATTTAATAGCCTTTCTTATGTAACTCTTTTAAAATTACTTTATGACTATATGAAAAATCAAATCTATGTAAAATGCATGTAATCTGGACTACATTTGCCATGCTGTTGCATCACTTCATTGCCATTCAAAATCTGGGCATAAGTAATACGTCATCCAGAGACTTTTTGCCTACTGTTTTATAAAAGCTATGAATTCTTTCCTCATGTTTTTTGCCCACTAGTAGTATCCTCTGGATGAAGGAAAAACTCATTTGGCCAAGTTGGTGCTCCAGGTGGTCAAACCACACTTCATAACATTTAGGAGGTGAGGTGTCACTCCTAAAAAAGTCTTTATGCTTCAGTCCATACACATAAAAATAGCTGCATGTGACGTCTTTGCGGTTTCGTTACAGCTGTGAGTTTCTACATGTATACAAGCGTGTTTACCTCTGCAGGATAGTGTGTTGTGCACCTGGTATTTATCACCTTATGGGGACCAATTGTCCCTCAAAGATAGAAATACCAGTAAATTTTGACCTTGTGGGGACATTTGTTAGGTCCCCATGAGGAAACAAGCTTGTAAATCACACAGAATCAAGTTTTTTGAAAATCTAAAAATCCACATAGTTTCCTATAAGGGGTTTAGGTATAGGGTCAGTGTAGGGCAATACCACATACAGTTTGTACAGTTTAAACACCATTATGCCTATGGAATGTCCCCATAAAACATGTAAACCCAATGTGAGTGTGTGTGTGTGTGTGCATATACCTATGAAAAACAGTGTTGGTGTGGGGTCCTCTTTTCTCCTGCAGTCCTACTGAATGGTATTTCCCATACCCCCCTTCTGTTTCCAGGGAAATGCCTTGGCCGTTGGGGAGCCCAGCTCGTAAATATGCAGTGCAGGGAGATCCTCGCAGTTTATTTAGGCTTAGTAGGGGAACATTGGGTAGGTTTATTTAGTCATTTCCCCTTTTTTTGTTTTCGTCAGCGTTACGAAACGACCTGCTAATACTGTACGCCTTAAGAACGTTTTTATTGCATTATTTTGGGAAAACTGAATGAAAACATGTTGATGTCAGTCTACAAATGAGTCACATTTGCCAAAGCAATCTGTGTAAAATTAACACTGATCCTTTGTAAATAATGAAAATGAACTGCTTTTCTTCTTAAACTGACTAGAGTTATGAAACTAGTCACCATCTGGCAGGAGAAACCAAGTGAAAACTAGGATGAGACCAAAATGGAATAAATGAGGGAGGGATTTCATCATAGACACTTTCATTGATGTATTCTGCGATCAAGTATAAATTGAATATTGGCAGTGGCACAAGGAAACTCATGTTTGTGTTAAATTGAGACATTTTGAGGTCTGTCAGCTCAGAAAGGGTCATTTAGGCGTGACAGTGAGTTTTGCAGTCTTTGTTTAATAACTCTGCTGACATCTGCTGGGCATTAAAGCCATTACAGAAGTATATTTGGTCTTCTCTTGAGGACCAGTTACTGTCAAAGCAGTTAAATAAAAGTGAAATACTAAATGCACTTTGATCTACACTCACTAATGGATGCAATATTAACCATAATGTCCAAGGTTTCCTTTACCAATGTCATCTTAGATTGGTGCCTGCAGATCATTGACACAGTGAAGCCTGGACTTCATTTAGAACTTATTTTATTTGAAAACATTGTTGTCAGAAACACACAACAAAATATTAAAAAGATGGAGAGATCTTCATTTAGAATATGTGGAACTATATCTCCTTTGTACAAACTTTTTTTATTCATGTTTCAAATTTAGACTATGGATGTCATGTTGTCTTTTGTTGTATTCCAATAAGAAGTTGAAACATTTGGAAATTATTACTTACAGACCATTTAAACTAAAATACACAAAAAAATATAAAAATAAAGAAATAACTTTATTAATTTTATTTAAATCAGTTACCATGGCAACATGATAAACAACAGGCTGTAGTTCTGTGACAATATTGTGAAAGAAAAAAGAAATACTGTACATTTAACTGAATTGGTCTGTGATGTACATTTCCTAAACATATAAAAAAAAAACATATAAAAAAAACTTCATGGTTCAGTTCCGTGTCTCTCATATCTAAAAAGCAATATCATCAGAGTCAAGAATGAGCTCTTTTTATTTTAACTTTATCACATGCCCTGTTAATATATTTAGCTATGTTAACCTCCTGATGATCTATTAATCAATTAATGGACATTTTAATAGATTTTATGGCAACAGGTGACTCTAGAGACAGTTCTAAACAAAGAGCAGTTCACTGTCATGATGATATTCAAAATAATAAATAAAAAAATATTGGTGTGTTTCTAGATTTTTTAGGATTAATAATACAGTTAGTCAGTTTATTTAGTTTATTTCATGTGTGTGTGTGTGTGTGTGTTTGTAAGGATTCAGCAGACAATTTCAGTTTCAGACAAATTAATTGATATGCATTACATCAAATACTTCATATTTGGTCTTTATTTATCTATAAAATGCGATGACGGAGTTCAGCTTATTGTTATCAAGATTAGTTCAGTGCAGTATCCTTCCTGCCTCCAGTCCCTCATGTTCAAAAGCATTCCTGTTTGTTTATTCATTTGACTGTTCTTATCAAAGTCATGAATTTGAATAGTACTTTTCACATGCCATGTTCATGTGCAGCTATACAGACAATGGACAATCATAAATAAATATAAAGCCTTAAAGCCAAAGAGCAAACCAAAGTCAGCTGTAAGGGAAAACTCCACAAGATGTTTAGGTAGTGGAAGGAAAAAACCTTGAAAGGAATCAGATTCAGCTGGAGGAGCTTGTCCTTCTCTCTCATGGCAATGAATGCACATATGCTACGCATTATCTAGTAATGAATCATCTGTTCATTGAATAAAATAAAGTGATTTAATTTTCAGTATGCTTGTGTTTGAAGTAAATACTTTAAGCTTAGTGATTAAATTACAAGAAGAATCTTTTGTTAGTGTGTTCATTAAATCTAGACTGATCATACTGGCGCAAACAGATAAAAATATAAAGGCTTTACTCGTTATGACCAAGGATTTTGCTATTTCTGCACCTGGTCATTTTAATTTTGTAAATATGTAGGCTGTTTACTTTTATGTTGCTCTGCAGGTAACCTGTTTAATCTGTTTTTAGGGCATATGTTTTGGAAACAAAAAAAACAAAAAACTGAATGAAAAACTGATGAATCCAAGCCGAACCCAAAAGGTACAGTCATCTCAATATTCCACTATCCCTCAATATCACATAAATCTGACAGGCAGTTCCTCATTCTCTCACAGCCATGCAATTATAGATTCCATGATTTAAAAAACGCCTCAATATTCACCGGACTGAATTGGCTTAGATTCAATTGATTTGAATGAATCCAGGCAGGTAAATGACTGAGTTGCAATAATAAACTGTTATCTGTCCTCCACACCTAACCTGATTTTATCCATTAGGGCACAGTGAAAGCAGACCTGGGTTGTGATCTCAATAATAATTCACATTTGAGTATTCCAGTTTACTGCTGCACCTGATAGCTTTTCAAGATACACCAACCTATTGTTTTGTTTTTTGTTTTGTTTGATATCTTGTTCTAAAACATATAATAGGAAAAGGCATAATTTATCTTATCTTCATTTAATTTATTTTATTTTGTATATAGTGTGTGTTCAAACTGACCAACAGATGGCGTAGTAGTTCAATTATTGCCCTTGAATCCTGCATTGACAAAGATCCTAATGAAACAATAAAATTGTGTAATGTAGGTTTAAAACAATAAATAATCAAATAAAATTAAAATTAAAATAAAAAAACATAAGTGTGTTTGTAAAAGTTGTAGTGGGCATGAAAGGAGTGGGCATATTTGCTCATGCATATGTCTAATTAACTCCAACTGTTCAATAGCCAATAATCAATTACCTTAGAAAATGTTTTCCTGATTCCGGTAACCTGTTTTTCATTAATGTCTACCTAAGCTATAAAAACATCTGTAAATATGAAAACTATGACAGCATATCAGGGTTTTTTTAAGAAACAATTTTGAGTAGTATACATAAGACGATTGAGTGAATAACTCATTCTTTAGCATTCTTTTGAGTATGTTTATGTAACAGACAAATAGCTAGCCAAATATACTTGTCAAAGTCTGTGTTATTCAGTCTAGGCAGAACTTAAGCAATTAACACGATAATTCTGATCATCTGTCACAGATGCAATGATCAGCTCAAATCTGTTATAGTCAGTCGCAGTGTTTGATTTAAGGATGAGAGTTTGATGAGGGATGATGGCAGAACAGTTGGCTGTGAACAGTGAAGGGTGCAAGAGTTGAATGATGAAAGTCACATATGAGATATGTGTTAGAGAGTCACTGGCAGTGTGTTACATAATAGCTGCATTGCTGAGTGTGAAGGAGAAAGAGCAGGCAAACCTTGCAGTCTGACATCAGGGTGTGGTCATGCATGGATTCTACCACACAGTCGGTGTGTGTGTGTGTGTGTGTGTGTGTGTGTGTGAATGTGTTTGTGTGTCAATTCTCCCATCTACCTCCTTAAAATTGACATTCCATTGTTGGACAATCCATTTAATCTAAGTTAATATTATATAAAAGTCCTGATCATATTTTATACATACATATTTAACACATCAGTTAATAGCCTAGAAATATTATAAATATAATATAATAAAATATAATTATTTTCACAAGTGAAAACAGGTCTTAGATCTTCGGACCAGTGCATGGGTTTGAGACTTACAAAAGACCTTAAGTTATTGATTTTGGATCAATTGCTACATTTTGCTTTTTGATCAATTGCAATTAAAAGGAAGAGATAGCTATTGGCAGTCTGCAATCATTACAGCAGCATCTTCCATCTGCCTTTCGTCTGCTGACCTGGGATTAGTAAAGCATTTCTACTTTACAGTATATCAAACTGCCCTCTGTATTTGCTTTAATCGAATACTGTAGAAACATGGAAACTATGGAATTAGAAGGCATGCTTTTTGAAAATAATTGTATTGTTATAAGGGTTCTACTGAAAGCAGATCTGAAAGTATTGGTATTAAAGGGAGTGGTGATGATGATGATGAAAGCTTTTTTTTTTTTTTTTTTAAGTAAATTACTGTTGGGGACGTTCATTCCCTGTATTTTGTGCATCTTATATATGCATTTAGGTAATTTTTTAAATGTCCTTTTTGTTTGTCAACTCCCTGGGTTAGTCTAATGTGTTCTCTCTGGGTGTCAGACAAACATAACACCCCCACACACTCTCTCTCTCTCTCTCTCTCTCTCTCTCTCCTTCTCTCTCTCTTTGAGCAGAGACCTCCTGCTGGGTTGACAGGGTGTGGCTCCCAGCAGCTCTGAATAATTTTCTAGGCACCATAGCATACGACACAGTCAAATTTTCTTGTAACACAAGCTTTCACTCACTGTTATTGGACAAAAAAAATACTTATATATATACACACACATATTAGGGGTGTAACGGTTCACAAAAGTTAAGGTTTGGTTCGATACGATACAGTAGTGTCACGGTTCGGTATGTTTTCGATACGGCAAAAATACAATAAAAAAAAAGAGAATTTCTTTGATTTTTTTTCTCATTTTTATTTATTGAAACTAACATAGTATGACCTGGCCCCCATATGAAGCATATGAAGATCTGCTGTATGGGGACAAAGGTTCCAATGCCTGTCCCAAATAGTAATGGGTAAAATATGCTATCTATCCTTTGTTTTTGCATCTTGTGACATCACATCCTGTTTTTGGTTTGTTTAGATATCTGTAGTCCATGTTACACAGTGTGACTATACATGCTATTTTCCCAGGACACATTCTGGCCAGGATTTCTATATTGCCTAAAATATGTAGGTTTTGGCTTTGTTTGCCGGTGCAGAGCGATCTGTGTATGAAGACGGTTCCTTATGTTTTAAAGATGCTCTGGAGGTGCTTTGAATCAAAGCAATATAGAAGTCCTGGCCATTACGCATCCTGGGAAAATGGCACGTACTGTATGGTCATCCTATTGTTACATTCATATATTTGTTTGAAAGCTTGTTTGATGCAAGGTTAAGAAGCAGCTTTCACACACTTATTTAAAAGACTGTGTTAACTGCACCAGAATTCATTTTAATGAACTAAACCTGTGAAATGTGAACACACCCTAAAAGTGGGTACAGCCAAATCAGGGTCTGAAGTCTGGAGGAAAACTGGAGAGGCAAAGAATCCAAGCTGCTTAAAGTCAGGTGTGAAGTTTCTGAAGTCAGTGATGATTTGGGGTCATGTGACGTCTGCTAGTGTTGGTCAATTGTGTTTTATCAAGATTTTTCAAGCACTTTATGCTTTCATCTGCTGACAAGCTTCATAGAGATGCTGATTTGCTTGTCCAGTAGGACTTTTAACACCTGCCCACAGAGCCAAAGCCACAAAGTGTTTGCTGACCATTATATTACTGTGCTTGATTGGTCAGTCAACATGCCTGGCCTGAAGCCCATATGGAATCTATGGGATATTTTCAAGAAAGCTGAGAAACAGTGGATCCAACAATACAGAACAGCTGAAGACTTAATAGTGCCTCAGCAGACTCACAGACTTGCCACTGCTGCTGGAGTCTGACCAAGTGCTGAGACAGAGAGCATAAAATAAGTTGTAGAACTTGATCTTTTCTGTTTTGCAAATCCTTTATTATTATTATTATAATTCTTAAGAACTTTTCTAATATTTTAGGGTGAAATCAAATGCGTCTGCGAAAAATAGACAAAAAAATTATCCCCTTAAACAATCTGCTAACTTAATCTCTGTTAAACATTTATGTAGTGAATATTGTATGTTGTCAGCTCTGATGGATTGGCTTATAGTAACATTTCTGATGAAAAAGCATTTTAAATCTGTCAGCGATAAGCATGCTCTTAATCCTGTTCCTATGGTTTCATTATGAGGGATTGGTATGGCTTCGTTCCATGCAGTGATCTGACATGCGCTGGGACGTTTTATGACTCTGTATGTGCTAAAACTGTTTCGGTGGCAGTTTTATTTGTGAAAATAGATTGGACTGCTGGTGGCAGAAAGTGGAAGGCTGGAGTTTTCGTGTGAGTGTGTGTGTGTGTGTGCACTTTTCTGTAACCAGAATGTGTTTGTCTGCGTGCTCATGTCTTGTAATGAAGACTTGCTACAAGGCAACAGGAGAGCTGACAGAGTTTAATTACTGTCAGTCTGAACATCCATTAATCTTTTGTCAGATCAATAGTGCTTCCTCTAACAATCAAATACAGGCCCTTCCCTACATCTTAGTAGGTGATTTTGATGAAATAGCCTGTATAATTAAAAGGCCCAGCCAAGATATTTGTGGCTTAAAATAATAAATTGGTGTTCTGATGTGCAGAATGAGGAAATTAATCCAATGTAAAGAATATCTCTGTCAGTGTCCCATTTTTTCTCATTCCATGAAATGGGTGTTTCCTATTGGGAAGAGGTGGGTGGATGAGAGTGAAATTTAAATTTGAAACTAAGGTTGTGAAGAGCATTAATATTCAAAATTGTATCCTCTTGGCGTTTTAGAGATACTGTACGTGTGGTGTTGAGCCTATGTCTACAGAAATAGACATAAATGTTTCCAAATACTAAGTTGCAAGTTATGCAGTGAGATCCATCCATTTATGCATTATAAAGAAACTGCAAGACACAGTTATGACTAGAGTTGTGGTTTGCGTGTATTCAATTAGCCTGACACTTAAATATGGCAAACAGATCCTACTTTCAACCCCATATACATAATTAATTATCTCTATAAATGCCTTATGTTGACCAAACTAAAGGCCCGTTCACACCAAGCACTATAACAATATTATACACCAGCGAACGATATCGGCTGTTTATTATGAGCTCAAGCATGTGATAGAACGATTGATTCTTATTGGTTGTCAATGTTTCTATTGTTCATCATCTGTAAATAGATCTGAAAATGGATTCGAACTATAACGATTCACTGTCCTTTATCGTTATTGTGGTGTACACTGCTATTCTTTCCCTGATAGCACACATACATCTTGGAGATGTTTATTTGATGTCTACATGTACATCTGCGAGATGTATTATTTAGGTTGTTTGCTCATCTGCAATACGTCTATTGGACGTCTCTTTTTAGATGTCAAATAGATGTCAATTAGATGTCTTTAAGATGTTTATGATTTAGAATGTATGTAAGACTGACATCTAAAAGAGGTCTGCCAGACGTTTGTAGACAGGAGACGCGCCAAATTGATTTTCCTGAGTTAGGCGTGTTCCTGGGTTAACATATTTTGTACAAGCACCAAACACTGACAGGAAGCCTAAACTTCACAAAAACTATAAACTGGTTCTTCAAATCTGATTGGCTAATCACAATGTTGACACGCCAAACTCAGCAAAATCAGGTTCTGCCAGCAGACACTTTCCAGATCAAGAGATATTTAACGGACATCTTGCAGATATTCGTGTGCTATCTGGGTTAACATAGAGAATGGTAACTATTGTTATCGTGCTTGGTGTGAACGGGGCTTTAACGCTGTGATTGCATCACAAGCCACATAGATTTTTACCAAAGTAAACCAGTTAAATAATGTTTTACGTTTATTATTTTGCGGATTACATTAACTTAAAAAAAAAAAGAGGGCAACATCATGTTTTGTCTGAGTGTTATTTGTTGAAATGTGTGCAGTTCACTTCAAAAGACGCGTCTCAGTGTTTCCCCCTGCAGAATAATTCCTGCGACGTCTATTTTTGTGCAAGGAACTATTTTAGAATGTTTGGAAACTTGAACAACAATAAAATAAACTTGTCTCTCGCCGGAGGTGTTTTCAGTTTCATCTGTTCAACCTAACACATTAATTATTTGCATTGCTACAGAAAGCAAAACAACTTAATAGTCAACCTCAGTTCAACTAATGAGAATAGATGCACTTGAGAAAAATAAAATAATGAGTAAATGAACAAGAGTGAAAACAAGCTTTGAAGAAGATGGTGGTAAATATTAAGTTTTTATACAATGTTCAGTACCAGAGAAAATACATTTCTTGATTTTACCCATTCCTACTCACTAATGAGGCAAATTAACACTTTTACCCCAACAAATATTAATCACTCAAAAACTCAAAAGATACTTCAGCCATTTGTGGTAGAAAAAAAAAAAACTTGAATAGCTCAGCAAAATTAAATGAAAATGAAAATACACTCATCCTCAAAAGAAAAATGATGCTGTAGTGAAATACTTAACAAATGTAATTTATTTATGAACTAGGTTCATTTTATATTGGCTTGTAAGTCAAATCATAAATAGAAAACGTTACAAAATTAAGTAAAACCTACACAGTGTTTCTGATACTGGTGTTCCCATCATGCACTGTGGCACGAATAAGAAGTAATTTTTTTGTTGTTGTTTTCCATCAGTATTTACATTGTTTTATCATTGCATTCGCAGTTAGGTTTAGTAACTTTAGTCATATTGCCATCATTTTGTATTGTGTACTGTACCATGTATTGAAGTGTATGTGTTTGGATGAGTGTATTATGTAGATTGTGTTTACTGGATAACTATTGTGTTTTTTGTTTTTAAATGTTTGAAAATAACATACCCTTTAAAATCATGGGTTAATTGACCTTTCGCAAAAGCCACGCCCCCCTTAGTTACTGTTGCTAGCCCGTCAAGGGAGAAGGGAAGCTGGGATATTTATAGTAAAGGGGAAATTATTTGATTGGGTGTGAATTCACATGGGAATGATTAGATGACGGGCTTCCAGCCATGTGTGATTAACTCGTTCAGGATCCTCTCGAAATATGTTATTTGCAAAACATTCACTTAGTTATCTAGTATAACACTAAAACACTATATGGGTAAAACATTTAAAAATCTAAACTCATATGTAGTCGTGTTTACAGATATTGTTTCTAAAACTTGTTTATACTGCATATTATTTATATGTTCATGTTAATTTAAAATAAAAGCTTAATTACTATTAATTCACATTTTATTTCATTTCAATTCAATTCAAATTTATTTGTATAGCGCTTTTCATGATACATATCATTGCAAAGCAGCTTTACACCAAGTAA
>JAUMHG010000033.1:4835252-4865297 GCA_032359395.1 Enteromius anoplus | reverse complement strand
CCGCCACTGACGTCGTCCCAATTTCTCATTGGCTGTTTCTATACACTGTTCAGAGCTGTCACGCTGGAGGCGTTCCCGAAGCGCCTCGACGCAGCGTCTCGTTCCTTCAGGGAACAAGGTTATATTCATAACCTGGGACGTTTTCCTAGGTCTGCACACACAACAAGTGAGCGAGCAATATGTTTCATGTTGAGTTCATAACGAAATGGTTTGGGATTTGTTTTAAAAATTGCTCGTTTCAATGATTCATAGTCTACTCTTTCATTTGATGGACAATAACTTTATACACATTACACTTTCAGATTTAAAACTTTGCAGGGTGTTTTTAGTCTCTTATAGCTGTGCTACACACTACATGAAAGATCAATAATAAGGGGGAATTTCTTTTTTGACCAGCGACACCAAATAAGAATTTTCAGCACAGAATAAGGTCTAAACTAACTGGATTTAATCTGTTTTCTCCATTTGAAAATTTAAAAGATTATTTAATGTACAATAATAGCAATAATATCCACTCTGTGGTCTACAGAGAAGAGCTTGTAGCATGAAAACACGTCCATTTCTCTCATCCTGTTTTTAAGATCCATTTCTAACCAAATTTGAAACAGTTTTTAGGGGTGACACTGGAACACATCACTGGAAGCACTTTAAGTGACTATGATGTAGTTACTAGGACAATTGAAAGTCTTATTCTGAGCAGAACTTCAGGCTGTTCTTTCATCTGTCTCTTTATGAATCCATTTTCTGTTGATTACTCAGTGTCTGTAGGGTGGGCTTGTGAAGTGTGCGTGCAGCTTCCCACAAGCATATCTCACTGCTGCAAGGGCACAGTGGGTTGGGGCTTGGCAACAGTATCCACGGCAACAGCTGCTGCAGCTGGCCGGTTAACACTACTGAAAGGTAACTTCACTGACCTTCTGTTTTATCTTGGCGGCATTTTGAGGGACATTTTTAAGGAACAAATCGATTGGATTATTGAGCCTGTGGGCATGACTTAAGCACTGATAAGGTCAGCTCATTTTTAATGACTGAAGTTTTAGATTGTGTCTTATCATATAGATAGTTATTCTTTTTTGATATACGTGGTGATTAGATTAGGTGTCATCACCTGGATTGCTATCTGAAGCCTTTTTCCTTAAGAACTTCTAGAACTAATTGCCATGTGCAAAATTAAATAATAAAATCTCTTTTGTTTGAGACAATTGTTCTGACCATGTGCAGGATGACCGCTCTCTGATAGGAGAAGGTCATGATCAGGACAACCCTGAGAGTTTCCCTCTGTTGCCTCATCCAGTCATTGTCCTTCCACCAGGAGAAAAACGTGAATAATTCAGCAGCGTCTGTGTGCATATGCATGCTTGATTTTGTTAAAGGGATAGTTCATACAAAAAATGAAAATCCTGTCATTATATACTCACCATAAATGCTGTTCCATACCTGTACAATGTTCTTTCTTATAAGATATTTTGAAGGATGCTGATATCCAGTTTTGGTCACCATTCACTTACATTTTTTTTTTTTTTGTCTACACAATATTAGTGTAAAGGAACTGAAACTTTATATCATTCCAAACCTAAATGTTATTTTTTGTGGAAAGAATCTCAACATGTTTCACAAAGTGATGGTTTACCATAAACAAGGCAAAAAGCAATATAAAGATTTGACTTCTACCCCTTGTGTGCTATAGTCCAGTTTTAGTTTTTTTTTTAGGTTTGTGTAATTAAGTCATAAAAAATCATCTTCTCCACTGCTTGAAATCAATAACATCATATATCTTTGGGGAGAAGCTTTGTGTGTGCAATTTTTACTTTATAAATAGATCATGGTAGGTATACAGATTCAACATTGTTTTTGGTTTTTGAATAATTTTTTATGTTGTTTCATCCCAGTTTTTCTTTTGTGATTGTTGTTAGATTTATGAATGTATAAATGCTAAATGCATAACTGTAAATTAAAGCTGTTCTGTGTTTGCATGTAGATGTATTTTGTGTAATAAAATTTAGATATTTCTTTATTTCAGTTATATATTACATGCTTCATAGTTAAAAATGAGTTCATTGTTGATTTGCAGTTGTTGCATTAATAAACATGTTGTCTTATCAAATTCACTTGAGTGGGAATTTGTTTATAATTAAACACAGTACACTTAAGTGATATAAATAATTCCAAAGATTCTCAGTAATTTTTGTCCTGTGTAATGCACCATACATGTCACAACCTGTCTTGCTCCCTGTGGATAGCTAAACATTTCAGATGCCATCTGTTGCTGACTGAATATCAGAATAACCGAATTTCCTTTTTAATTAGAACTAACCATTTCCACTTGACAAATTAAGTGTAAGTAACCTAACACATACACATGCATTCACACCATGTCTATCATTCTTACTTTAGGGCATATCTCTTTTCTTGTGATGCCTGGCTGTTCATGTCAGCCTGGTCTCTATAGAACAGTTGAGGAGGTTATTTGGAATCTATGTGCACTGAGGTGTGGATAACACATCCAAGTAACTTCAAGTAAATCCATTTCTACTTTATCTTTGTCACAGGAAGGAAAACTAAATAGAGATTTGGGTACAGATTAAACAACTTTATGCCTGAAACATGCTGATACTATACAGTGTGAAGTCAGTCATCAATAGCATTGGAATTACAGTTTCTGATGATGTTAGTAAGGTGTCCCAAATGACACAGATAATAGCAATGGAACATGAGCTAAATAAAGTCTCTGTTTAGGCTTGGGGTGTCACAGGAGGCTCTCAGTACACATTTGTCACAATAGGACTTCCAGCTTGTTAGCAGCATTGCAGGGATATAAATCTTTGTATAACTGCAGTGCATGTTATTGCCCACACAGCACAGAGGTGCAGTCACGAGTGTTACCTACCACACACCATATGTGGGCTTGTTACAGGTAAAGGTTGAGTGTGTGTGTGTGTGTGTGTGTGTGTGTGTGTGTGTGTGTGTGTGTGTGTGTGTTTGTTCACATACAACAGTAATGTCGCTCATTTCTGTGTCCTTTGTACAACCAAATTCTTTAGTTATTTTAGAATTCATGTTATACGTTGCAAAATCTCCATTGCTTATCATGGAGAAAGAAAGAAAAAAAAACACACACAATGTAATTGTCCTTGTCCTCTTCACTCCTGATCCCTGAAGACACACATAAACTAGAACATGATGGTTTATGGGATTGCAGGCACAAAGTTGAAGGTTGGCTTGCTGCTGAGTTCTTTCATTGTCTCCAAAAAGGGCACATTGTTAAGATTAACTTTAAGACATTTGTTAATACATTTTTAAGATTGAAAGTTTGCTATTATTAGTTAATGCATTGTTATTTAACATGAACCTGAATATTTTAAACAACTAAACAATATATTGCTCAATTTTAATGTTAATTAATGCATTAATGCATTTAGTTTAGCTTGATATAATAAAAAACAACAAAAACTCAATATAAAAAAATTAATAAAATCTAGACAGTTTCTCGCTAAAATAACAGATGTTAATACAACTAACAAAAGCACAAAACATAACAAACACTTTACAATTGAAATAAAATCAAGTATATATATTATCTCAGTGCTACTAAAACCACTCGGATATATAGCTCACTGAGCAAACAGGGTTTATTTTTTTATCAAACCTTCTCATTAATTATTGCACTTGAGACTATTAGCATTCCTTCTCCGCTCTGATCGTTAGTTAAAAAGTGTAAGCTATAATTCATAAACAAAAAAGTTGAATACAGCTTGGAAATCAAGTTAAGTCTCACAACATGTAATTGTTACTTTAACTATATATTTACTTGATTTAACCTGTATTAATGAACACATTTAGGTAGATTTAGTGATATTTACATTTTTCCATAAATAAAACCAAACAATGTAGAAAGTAGGCTACGTTATTATTATTTTTTGTGATCTTAAAAAAGTAAGGCAAAAAAAAGTTGGTAAAAATGATGATTTCTCATATTTCTCGGCTGACCATAATGAAATAGAAATGCATTAGCTGTTCAGTTATGAATATTGACAGTCGATGTCTTGTGTTCTGCTGCAAAAGCAAATTAATTGTTATAATCCTCAAAACGTCTGTCATCATCTCAGTTTCATTAGCCATTTCAGGTGAAATTGCATTCAGTTTAACAAGGAAAGAAACATTAAGGTAGGCTTCATAATGTCAGGTCTTTATTGGGCATGTGCCATACAGCAGTAAGATAATGACTAAATAGAAATAACATCAACTACATTCAGCTCCAAAATGCAGTCATCCAGTACATAGTGGCCCTACACACTAGAAAGCAAACAAAGTCACATTCTTAGCAGAAATAACAGGTTAATGCACACCCTGCCAGATTTAGAAAGCTGCTGGTGGCTTAAGGCATTTTTAATAACCGAGAGCGTTCGTACATAAACAATAGCATGTTTTAGATGAATTGTTTTGTATCAGTGTAAAAGCGGGTAGCCTTTTTATGAAGGGATGTTGATTGCACATGCATTACAAAAGTTTGGCAGTGCAGGTTTGAAATTCTCCTTCTTCAAACTGCATCGTGTTACTATGTTCTCCACAATCGCATTTCGCAGAGCAATCCCGAAATGTTCAGGATACCAGGCCTAAGAAGCATCTGTGAGAACGTAAAGACAAAATTCCAGATTTGCCTGACATTCCCTCGCAGCTAAGAATGCCCATGTCACAGTGTTCATCGGAAAAATTAATTCAGATAGAGTAAGAAATTCATTTCAGTTCGGTTCCCATCATACAGCTCTTAAAGTGAATTAAGCCCAACTGTATCAATATGTTCATACCTTCTAGAGAAAGAGTGCAGCAAGTCAGGCTTAACAAAGCCATTTCATAGAGGCAAGTGGTATCAAAACCTGGCAGTGTAGCAGAAGTGTTATATGAAGATATTTCACTAGCTTTACCTTTTAATATAAGTTTACCAAAGGGAACACTAGATTCAATTATGATGTTCAGGAGTTTGAGATGTGTTGTGGGTAATTGTGCTGCATTTCCACACTGTAAATGTGCTTCAGGCATCCACGAATATACAGTTAAAACGTTGAAATGTTAATGCAATTTCTAACCTCTAAGTATATAACGTTACTTTTATTAACAAAGTCATAATATTTGTATCAGCCGCCCAAACACATCCAATTCAAGACTCAGAAGCAGCAAGGTAAACTGAACTTAAAGCTGGCTAAAACAAGCCCTTTCTTTATATTTCTTGTTTCTTACTCTTCCCAATCATTCCAAATTCCTTCACTGACAGTTGATATGGTTGAGATGCTGTTTACATATATGTAAGTGCCTTGGCTTTAATGTATTTGTCAGAAATTGTATTAATCACAAGCATTTAGCAGCATGTGAAAGGCTTCAGCAGTGTCGTGTAACATTTTCTCTCAGTCTTGCCCATTGGCTGGTGAACTAATGTAGCCTGAAGTACTGAGAGGAATGGCAGGCACACCGCTATGAAAGTACAGGTAAACATTTGTTGGACCCACATACAGTCATCATGCAAACAACAGAAACACCTCATGCAGTGAGAACTTGCTTTTAGGCTCACATTCTTGTTGCTTTTAAAGAGCAAGTGGATAGAATATGTTTACAAATTAAATCAAAAGCAGTCTTGGAGAGGAATTTGGCTTGGTGGAATGATTTCAAAACTATGCATGTCTAGTTCCGGATTTTTATTTAATTAGTTTTGGCAATAAAGCATTATGAGCATGCAGAACTGGAGATGCAATCCTGCTGCAATGATACTCACAGATGCAATTGTGAGTAGGGCTGGCATGATTCAAAGACTACAAGCCTACAGATTATATTGTATGACAGAAAATATTATTGCATGTCCAGTTTTGCACTGCAAGCTACCTTCACCAATGCTAAACACACAGACATTTTCTTAATGCAATGTGCTGAGAGAAGCCTGTTTTAGTGCAGTAACTGTAGAAGTGACGATAAAACAAAGAGCGTGTGCATTGAAGATTGTGTATTCAGTTGTAAGTGGTTTGCTACAGAAGAACAGTTGCCTGTGACTGAGTGGGAGGTAAATTAGTGAAGAATAAGTTGAAATATGCTAGATTCCTCTCTGAGACCCCCTTTTCATAAAGGGGTTGCTTTGGGAAAAGGGAAAAGAGGGTAATGGAGAAGGCAGAGGGATGAGAAAAAGGAAGAAAGAGGGTTTGAGACGTTTAGTTTTTCTGGTTGGTGGGGTTCATGTCTCCAGAGTCGATCTTGTCACTTGTCTTGGAGTCGTCAGACAGGGAGGAGCCTTTGCCGGGTTTGCTGCTCTGCTGATGTTTGTCGTCATCATCCTTGACCTCCTTCTTTCCGCTAGTGCTGGTGCTGCTGTACATACGGGACTGGTAGCTGTAACTGGACATGGAGACAGGGGTGGGGTAGGGGATCCCGGTGCTGATACGTGTCTCCTCCCCTTCCAACAGTTTCCTGAGATGGATTATAAATGAGAGAGTGAACAAAGAGAAGGTGGTGAGGAAGGCTGTGGCAGATTTGTGAAGTTAAACTGAATAAATAGAGAACAATGGAATATATTTCTGTATAATATTTGCATTCTCATGATTTTCATTTTAGGTCACTGGTACGTTGATAAAGAACGGACAGAATGCGCATTTCACTTGCATTCACCTTCACTTATATCATTGTTTATTACCTGTAGGCAGCAATCTCTATGTCTAGTGCCATCTTGACATTCAGTAGGTCTTGGTATTCCCTAAGGTGACGGGCCATCTCACTCTTAGTGCTCCTCAGCTCATTCTCCAACTGCCCAATTGTGTCCTGTGTGATGTTACATGATATAGTTAAGATACAAAGCTGCTGTATTTAGACTGAATTAGTTGTCTTGATGCTATAAATTTTTCTATACACTTATAAAAACAAAGGATATTCATAAAAATGTCATAAAAGAACAATTTAAGTGAACCTTTAAGCAAACAGTTCTTACAAGAACCATTTGTAGAACATTTGGAATGGAATGGAAAGTTTTCATAGAAGGTAAAGGTTCTTCACGAAACATTATTTTTGGATACCCTGCACATGCATTGCATTGCATAAATAAATAAAGAAAGAAGGAAAAAAAGAAAGAAATAAAGAGAAATGCAATGATGCACGTGGACAAAAATGGGCTAAAGCATTCATTCATTATTTAGTGACACGTAAATCATCATTATTTGATGGTAGCTGATTTATTAAAAGGTTTGGAAAACCTTATGAATAAAATATAAAATATAGGCTGTTCATTTAACTTAGTCTGGTTAGTAACTGTCTGAAGTAATTCTAGCACCATGGACAGAGAAGCAGTAGGCTAACATTCACATTTACTTGCTGTGGTCACGCCCATTTCACGGGGCTCTTTTGTCTGTTGTCTGGTTAACAGAAGCACAAGTTTCAAACACTAGTTATTCTATTTTTTACACTCTAACACAATATATAGCAATTAATTGTTTTAAGAATAGTTTAAATATATATGTGATCATTTTAAAGAAGCGATAACTCAGTTGAACACGTGTGATTAAAAATGAGGGAACCAACCTGGTAGCCCATGGCCTCAGCGTTGTGCCTGTCCTCCATCTCATTAATCTGCCTTTCCAGCGATTCGTTGGTGCCCTTCAGGCTCTCGATCTCGATGGTTTTGGACTGCAGCTGCCTCCTGAACTCGTTGAGCTCTTCCCTGCTGGCGCGAATCACATCATTGCTCTTGCTGGCCTGTTCGCTGAGATCGGCGAACTTGGATTTGTACCACTCTTCAGCGGACTGCAAGTTCTTATTCGCCATGACCTCGTACTGACCGCGAATCTCCTTGAGAGCGGAGGTGAGGTCGGGTTTGGCCACTTCCATCTCCACGGACACCTGGGAAGCCTGGTTCATGTTCATGAGCTCAGTCACCTCCTCCTCGTGCACCTTTCTCATAAAGTTGATCTCGTCCAGAAGGGCTTCGACCTTCTTCTCCAGGTCTAGGCGCACCATGGTTGCGTTGTCCACGTCCTTCTTGAAAGCTCTAAGCGTTTGCTCAGCCTCCTCGCGCATTCTCATCTCCTCCTCGAACTTCTCCTGGAGTTTCTGGAGGTCCTCCTCAATGTTGTCGCGCTCGAACATCATCTGGTTTTTCTCCGCGTTAAGTTCCTCGAGTTGGGAGCGCAGCTCTCGGATCTCCTGCTGGTAGAGTTCGGCCAGACGGGACGGTTCTGTCTGGCGCTGGCGCAGGGTCACGAGCTCGGTTTCCAGCACTTTGTTGTGCTGCTCCAAATTGCGAACTTTCTCGATAAACATAGCGAAACGGTCATTGAGCCCTTGCATCTGCTCCTTCTCGTTGGTGCGGATGATTTTGAACTCATTGTTAAGCGCTGTGCTCTGGGTGAAGTCGAAGCCTTCTAGAGTCAATGATGAAGATGGGAAGGCAGATCGGGTGGTGCGCTTGTAGGAGCTTGGGATGCTGGAGCGGGTCGTTGACTGGGACTTAAAGCCGCTCCGGGAGCTGCTCAGCCGGGATGGAGAGGCTGAGTAGCGGGAGTCCCCGAAGATTTTCCGGTAGGAGGAGGCGGAGTAGATATCGGATCCGTAGCTCATCTTTGCGTTTTGAAGACAAGGAGCAGAACCCAGGCGGCGTCTGCTTTTATAGCAGGACTGTCCCAATCAATAATTTACCCGTGCTGCTCCTATAGCATTCAACCTTCCTTACTGCAGATGTTTCAGGTGGACAGACCCTGCAAAAATACGACAAACTAGCTGATCTATAAGTTATTTTAACTTTTAAAGCCGCAAAGAGTGCTTTTTGCCAGTGAAAGGTGTTGTGTTCTGTATTTCACTGTAAACTCAGATCGGCAGCAGCGAGCGGATGGAACTGTCCTTTTTGGCGCAGTGCTGATGTCAGCAAAATATCATCTCTTTTATTTACACAGCATCACGTCACATCTGTGTGAAAATAAGTAGGCTACTACCACCCCAACTCTGGAAAAAAAAATTATAATAGTAATAATGTAAAAATACACATAGCCTACTATGTCATTGTGATAAACTTTGTATTATTATCATCATTATTATTACAACTATTATTATTATTATTTAGAGTAAATGATAATGTAAAAGCTGGACGCTCTGATAGTGTTAAAATAAAATAAAGTAATGGTATTACAATTATGGCAGTTATATTTCACAGTTCTGCACATGAAGTACATTAAATTATGTTATACATTAAGATCTGTTCATAAAAATGTTTTGTTTGTGCGAACTGCCAAATAAGTCTAATGACGAGTTCATTGAGTTCAGCTGCGATGGAGCCGGGAATTCTGTCAGTGCCCTCTTTCTGTAGGCTCGGGCTAAAGCAATATATTGTCTTTTATTAAAACCAAAAAATATAAGATAAGAATATAATAATAAAAAATAAGAAAAATTTTTTTTTGTAATCTTTAATTTTTTTTTTTTTTACATTTAAAATAATTTATTTTTATTTTATTTTTTTAAGTTAATGTAAATCTTTCTCTGTATATTCGTACAGTAGGCAATTCATACTTTCCACTACTGTGGCATTATTATTTTTAATTATTAACATTTCTACAGTACAGGTTATAGTATACCTTACTTTTGTCCATTTTGATTTGGTTTTACTTGCAAGAAATAGTAATGCAATATGAACTTATAGCTAACTTCGTGATGATGATAGTGTAGATTTTCACATATAAAAGAAAAATCAGAAAACAGCTATCGTAGATTTTTTTTTTTTCCTGTAGTAATAATCAACAACCGCAACATGTTTAATGTTACATTACTGTAAAAGCCCAATAAGACAGGGCCACACAGAAGATAGTACAGGTCTATGAGAAGGAGAGAGTAGGTATACGGTGCTGCCATCTGTTGGGCGCTTCGAGATTTTAAGAGATTGCTGACAAACAAACAAGGCAAAATTTGACCAAATTTCCATGTCCTGTTTGGCCTTCAAACTCAGATGGTATTTCCTTTCTTTCTTTTCTTTCTTTCTTTCTTTCTTTCTTTCTTTCTACTTATTTTATTTTTTGAGACTGGACATTTTGGTTGACAGGCTTTTTGTTTAAATGCACAATGTGACCTAATAAACTACAGTAGTTAATGAGTAACAATATTAAAACAAAGGTTCAAAACTGTCACTGTAGGAGTATTTTCAAAAGGTTTTAATATGCATAAGTACTTACAAATATGAATGAACCTTTAAAATTATTATTTCTATCTAACAGAAGTGAGTATACCCCATTTTTGTAAATAGTTCATTATTACTTTTCACGTGACAACACTGAAATGACATTTTTCTATAATATAAAGTATACAGTGAGTGTACAGCTTGTATAACAGGGTAAATATGCAGTCCCCTCAAAATAACACACAGCCATTAATTTCTAAACCGTTGGCCACAAAAGTAACAATGTCCAAATTGGGCCAAATTAGCCATTTTCTCTCCCCTGTGTCCTCTTTGTGTTACAAGATCTCAGGTGTGAATGGGGAGCAGGTGTCTTAAATTTGTTGTTTTCGTTCTCACTTTCTCATACTGGTCATCAGAAGTCCAACATGGTACTTCATGGCAAACAACTCTCTGATCTAAAAAACTTGCTTGAAAAATATTGTTGCTCTACATCGGGGCTGTCCAAACTTGGTCTTGGACCAGTGTCCTGTGGATTTGAGCTCCTACCCTAATTCAACACACCTGAAGCAGCTAATAAAGCTCTTACTAGGCATGTTAGAAACTTCCATGTAGATGTGTTGAGGCAAGTTGGAACTAAACTAAACTGCAGCAACAAGTGTGTCTTGTAGAGTCTAGCATGGTGCTGGGAGTGTCATAGTCTGGGGCTGCATGAGTGCTGCTGGCACTTGGGAGCTACACTTCATTGAGGAAAACCATGAATGCCAACATGTGTTGTTACATAGTCTACTGAAGCAGATTGGGCCGCAGGGCAGTATTTCAACATGATAACGACCCCAAACACATCTCAAAGATGGCCACTGCTTTGCTAAAGAAGCAGAAGGTAAAGGAATGGACTGGCCAAGCACATCTCCAGATCTAAAACCTATTGAGCATGTGGGGCTTCCTCAAACGGAAGGTGGAGAAGCGCAAGGTCTCTAGCACCCACCAGCTCTGGGATGTCGTCATGTGGAAGAGGCCACCCAAAATATCGAAACTTTGGGCCCAATTTGGACATTTTCAGTTAGGGGTAAACTCACTTTAGTTGCCAGAAGTTTAGACCTCAATGGCTGTTTGTAAGTTATTTTGAGGGGACAGCAAATTTACACTGTTTTACAAGCTGTACACTCACTGTGCTATATATTGAAGCAAAGAGTTGTTTCTTTAGTGTTGACACATGAAAAGATATAATAAAATATTTAAAGAAATGTAAGGGGTGTACTAATATAATTGATTTACTTTTTCAAAAGAAAAGTTATTTTGTTTTCTTATTGATTGACTAACAAGTCTCATGACCCTAGTTGGAAGAAATCAGGGATACAGAGGCATTGTGTGCAGTGTGTGAATACAGTGTAGTTCTAGACTCACTGTGAATGTGCATTAATTCATCTCACTCTCAAAGATTTAGTATTTATCAAAATGAATTAAAATAAACCTTAACAAAAATGACTTCAAAAACTTATTATTGTGCTTCATTGTTTTTTTCTTGCTGAAGAGTATTGAACTTTCTTTTCCTGTATTCTGCTTTACAGATGTGAATTTACTTTTTCGTTAGCCTGAGGTTTATTCGTGACACTTTTTGGTGTTCTTTTATGTTTGCTATAAATAGAACTTCTTATTTTAAAAACAAACACTCTATGTAATGTAATGCTCTTTTTAAAAAGTAGCTTTCCTCAACACTGGGTGTTCTTTTGTGAGAGACTGTATTGTACCATTTAGGGGTTAATAATAGTAGTGATGAGGACACCGTCAGAGAGCTTCGGAGTGCGATGGATCTGGTGCTGAGAGCAACAAAGGCTACGGCCCAAGCCATCGGCCGTTCTATAGCGAGCCTCGTCGTTCTGGAGAGACACCTGTGGTTCAATCTCACCCAGATAAAGGACTCAGACAAGACTCCTTTCCTAGATGCGCCCATTTCTCCGACTGGACTGTTTGGAACCTCTGTCGAAGAATTCACCGAGCGCTTCACAGAGGCGCAGAAGGTGTCACAGGCGATGCAACACTTCTTGTCTAAGCCGCCAGTACAGCAGCCCAAGCAGCAGCTCGCTACCGCTCCGCCACAGCAAAAACAGGAGCCTCAGAGACACCGCTCCGGATTGGCTATTCGACGCTTCCCCTTCCCGAGGAGGCAGGGCCTGGATCCCGAGACTAAGAAGTCCTCCTAGAAAAGCTAAAACCCTAAAAGCGTCCTTGCAGCACGCCTTTTTAAAGGCGACCACACAAAATCATACAAAGAGCAGTTTCGCACAAACACAAAATGTCCCAAGTTATCAGGCGTCGTTCACACTTCAGTTGCGAGCTCCACCGCTCAGGTGCTGCGAGGGCGATTCAAACTGTTCCCCCCTCAGACAGAGAAAAAGGGCATTACAGCTGGTATTTTCTAGTCCCAAAGCGAGACGGCGGGCTGAGACCCATCTCAGACTTAAGATTTCTGAATCGCGCCCTTCTCAAACAGCGCTTCAGAATGTTAACTCTCAGGAAAATCCTCTCACAAATCCAGCCAGGAGACTGGCTGTTTTCGCTGGACCTGAAAGACGCATACTTTCATATTCAAATAGCCCCCCAACACAGGCCATATTTGAGATTCGCCTTCGAGGGGATTGCATACAGTATCTATATACGGTCCTGCCCTTCGGTCTCTCCCTAGCCCCCTGCATGTTTATGAAGTGCATAGACGCGGCACTTTCCCCTCCGAGACTGATGGGAATCTGCGTATTGAATTATCTGGACGATTGGCTCATAATAGCCAAATCGCAGGTGGAAGTGGAGAGACACAAGGAAATTTTACTCAGCCATTTGCATCATCTCGGGCTCAGAGTGAACTTCGCAAAAAACAGGCTGGTGCCCAGCCAACAGATAGTTTTTCTGGACACAGTAAGCGGAGCGGAGCCGCAAACATACTGGCGTGCGCGTCCTCTTCCGAGGCGCATTCTAAAAGCTTTTCAGAAGATGATCGGTCTGATGTCAGCAGCCTCAGCGGTCCTGCAGCTCGGCCTTCTGCAAATGAGGCCACTGCAGTTCTGGGTAAAGGCACGGGTGCCGTCACGAGCGTGGCACCTCGGCCGTTTGAAACTCATAGTAAATGTATCTCAGCACTCCGTCTATATAAAAACATGCGGTGGCTGCAAGAAGGAATCCCTCCATGTGATGAACAGAAGGAGAGTGCTTGTGACAGACGCATCCCTAACAGGTTGGGGAGCGCTGTACGAGGGCTCTCCGGTCTATGGTCAGAGAGAGACAGCAGTTTACACATCAACTGCCTGGAAATGAATGCCAGTGTGCCTACCACACCTGAGGGACAGTCACGTTCCGGGTTGATCGGACAGTATGACAGTGGTCTCATACATAAACCGGCAAGGGGGCCTTTCATCCAAGCGCCTCGACAGACTGGCAGCGCGCCTCCTAAAGTGGGCCCTGCTAAACTTTCGCTCGATAAGAGCGACTCACATACCGGGTGTCCTCAACCAGGGCGCAGACATGCTGTCAAGAGGACAGGTCAGTTCAGCAGACTGGACACTTCACCCCCGAACGACCCAGCTAATCCGGCTCACGTTCGGCAGAGCAGAAATAGACCTTTTTGCCTCAGATAAAAAAATACTCGCTGCCCAGCATATTTCACCAGGGAGATGGATGCTCTAGCCCAAAATTGGCTCAGACTTCCTCTTTATGCTTTTCCCCAAACCTCGCTGATTCCTCAAGTCATCAGCCGTGTCAGGGAAGAAGGTCACAAACTCCTGCTGGTAGCCCCTCTCTGGAGGAACCAGCCGTGGATAGCGGACCTGTGTGCAATGCTGACAGCAGCTCTGTGGCCGATTCCCCTGAGACACAACTATCTCAGGCTCAGGGCACGATATGGCACCCGCAGCCCGAGTTGTGGGCTTTCCATGTGTGGCCGCTCAATGGGAGCCTGTATGCCTCCCAGAGCGTGTACTAAACACTATTTCACAAGCAAGAGCCCCATCTACATGATGGGGCTCTTGCAGAGCGCAACGAAAACCCCCCTAAATGTGACATATCACTGATATTGTCATTTCTACAGCACCTGCTAGATGGGGGTCGGACCCATTCTACACTTAAGGCTTATGTGGCGGCTATAGCAGCCCACCACGACCTTATAGCAGGACAGACTGTGGGCAAGGATGCTTTACTCATTCAGTTCCTAAGGGGAGCGAGGCGGCTGAAGCCCCCCTGTCCTCTCACTGTCCCCACGTTGGATCTGCCCACGGTGCTGAATGCCCTCAAAAATCCACCTTTTGAACCCCTCCAGACAGCTACAGTGCTGCACTGCTTCTAGCACTGGCATCTGTTAAGCGAGTAGGTGACCTGCAAGCGCTGTCTATTAACCCCGCATGCCTGGAGTTTGGGCAGAATGACTCTAAAGTCATCCTGAAACCAAGGCACGGACATGTACCGAAGGTGCTCACCACACCCTTTAATGCGCAGGTGGTTTCTCTCGTGGCTTTCCCGCCTTCTGAGGGCTAAGACTTTAACCCCCTCTGCCCGGTTAGGGCATTGAGAGTTTACATTGAGCCCTCAGCTGACTTCAGATGATCTGACCAGCTGTTCATCTGCTTCGGCGTCCGCTGCAAAGGGCTACCGGTCTCAAAGCAAAGACTCGCAAAATGTGTTGAAGACGCTATTTTACTGGCTTACTCTTCTGCGGGCCTAGAATGTCCCCTGGGAGTTAAAAGTAATTCCATTAGATCCACTGCCCCGACTTGGGCATGGGCGAGTGGTATCTCCCAAGCAGAGATTTGTGAGGTGGCTGGCTGGGCTTCGCCGTCCATTTTTGCCAGGTTTTATAACCTGGATATTCCTGCGTTACACGCTAAGGTTCTCTCTGCATAGACCCTCTTTAATATCGCTGAGCCTGGCCATATTTATTGTCACCTCACGCAATTAGGCTGATCCAGCCTCCACTTCATTTGAAACCCTGCAGGCTTTAGCCTTTTTGTCTGATTGACACTCGCTGCCCGGGCTGCTTTACCCCTGCCGTGAGCTCGCTTTTGTGTACAAGGTTTCATTCATTGCCTCGGCAGCGCTTTGATAGAGCGCTTAAATCTCTAAACTGATCTCCTTTATAAAGCGAGTTCAACTAAGAGTTCTATTCTGACTAGGCTTCTGACTGCCGTTTTCACCCCAGTCACAGCCTTGGCCCAGTCTGGTCTGGCTTATGAACGTAAAGAATTATATTTCTGAGTTTCATTGTATTGACCGCTTAGCGCTTAAGCAAGGGACTTGGGATATGATTATCAATATCGCTTATACACATTATAAACTCACCACAAAACCGCTGTGAGTAGGGACATATGTTCCCTTTAAGTGATTGGAGGCATGCTTGTGACGTAAGAGACCTCGGGTTTCCCCTAGGTCCACTCTCAGGCTTCCCCGTTCCAGCCTTGTAGCACGGTGGGATTTAACTGTTCCCATAGCGTCTTAGCAGACGCAGTACGAGTGAAATGTTGAAAAGAAACGAATAGGTTACTTCCGTAACCCAGGTTCCCTGAGACATGGAACGAGTACTGCGTTTCGTGCCGTGCTATAAGAGGGCGTTGCTTCAGTCGAATTAACCTGAAGATGGGTGGCGTTCCCTGCTTTTAAATAGACGTGGGACACGCCCCCTCACACCACCATGGCGTGATCCGCAGCCATTGGCTCAGCGGTATCACGCCACATGCCGTGATCGACGGCATTGGCTCCCTGCTGACAGCGCCTAGCCAATTGGTTTAAATAAAACCACTGCAGCGGCCAATGGTTGTGCAGTTTCACTGCGTGATAAAAATAGGCTTCAGTTAAGGGGAAAAAAGGAGTTTTCCCATAGCGTCTTTCAGACGCAGTACTCATTCCATGTCTCAGGGAACCTGGGTTACGGAAGTAACCTTTTCGTATTTAATCAATGAGTTTGATATAGATGAAACACTTAAAGTATGTGCAATGAAAATGAAATAAAAATGAGTTTCTGTTTTTGCACATTAGATAGTAAAATTAAATAATAATTATATTGTACAGTATATACTGCTCATTAATAGTTCATATGAACTAATGCAGTGTTAAACATGAGACTGAAAGTTTAGTGTTTTCTAACATTAGTTGTTTAACTGGAACAAAGAAACATTTTTTTTATTTTTTTTTTTTTTATTATTTGTTAATATTAATTTATAAATTAGTTCGTAATAGTTCATTCAGCATACAGTGTTCGATGTTAAACAGCAGGTGTTTTCAGTCTTTTAGATCATGCATTATCCTTGTTCATAGGACTGTGGAAAATTATTTAAATGTATAATTAAAAAAGCCTACTTCATAAAAAATATTATAAGCTTTTGTAACATATTATTAGAAAAACAGTTTCTATTATTTTCAATTATTATTATTATACGTTTCTAATGTTTTATATTTTATTTAGTTAGTGCAAACTTACTTTTATTTTTTATTTGTTTGTTAACTGTAAGCTTATACGGTTTTCTCTATTGCACTATTGCAATAACTGCAGTAACTAATGTCAAGAAATAATACCTTACGGCAAAGTGTTACTGTGAACAATCCTTTAAACAATGAGCTGTCAGCTAGACCAACCATCTTCAAGAGGCTGAGGCGGTCCCGCCTTCACATTTCCCCGTCTCTGATGCGGTGATGGCAGGTTTTGCTCCACCTCCTGGATGTAGCCACATCGCAAGCACCGCCTCGTCCTGCCCCTCAACAACTGCTTACAGCACGGTTATGAAAAGACGAGCTTTCGATTCACATTAACAGTAAGACTTGCTGCTTCACTTGAATACTGCAGTGCATCCTGTCCTATTCACAGACTATTTAATAGATCGATACTGTATAAAGCGCTTATTCCTGTGCATTTGAGCTTTTGTGTACTGACAGAAGGAAGGTAAGTGAGCGAATATGGTTGAACTTACAGTTGTTGTTGTTGTTAGTGTTAATGGTTTGCTTGTCTCTTTGCCTGTGTTGAGCTTGAATAGATCGGTGATGTTTGATGCTTTGCGCGAAGCTCACAATGATGTTTATCAATGCGCCGTGTTTAGTGCGCACCAGTAAAAGATATATTGTTCACAAACGTAAATAAACAAGGTACCGGGCGCGATAATGAACGCCGTGGACGCTTGCTGTTAATACATCCTTTACATATGAAAACTGTGTCAATATGCTGGATTGTCAACCTCTGTTTCAGCCATTTTCGTGGGAAATTCTGAAGCTGCTTACCAACCAGCTCTTCAACCGTCTTCGGGGGCTTTGTCCTTGTTGTTCAGCAGCTGAATGTAACTTTTTTTGTGGTTATGACCTGAAAAAAGGCATCTAAATAGTGCAAGTCTACAAATTAGTTCAGTTTATTGGAGCAGGTTATTTTTTTATGACCAGTGCATAGTCTCTGCTGCTGTCATAAGTTATTGCGAGGAGGCAATGGCTTGTAAAATTTAGCTAAATGTGGTTCAAACCGTGTTTGGATATTTGTTAATATCTAATTTGCACTATTTGTGAAGTAGATAGTAGTACATATAAAGATACATGCTGAAATCTTTACCAAAGCCCATCAACCTTCACCTTCTCCTATGAAAGCTGAACTTCCTGCCAATGTAAACAACTTGGATAAAACAGAAAGGTCTTTTCTTTTTTGCAGTGTCCATTTGGTGTTCGTGGACCAAAAGCACTCAAAGGAAAGAAAAAAAATCTTCTTTCTCTTTCTGGTTTTTCCCAAAAATGTTGATGCAAATCAGCCTGTGTGAGCCATTATAGTTGCCTCCTTGGGGTAATTTTGTGTTTTTTTTTGGTAAAAGGAGACTTGCTGTTTGTCCTAGGGTGCATGTCTGAATATTTGAAAAATAGTTTTTATATTAAATATTTAAATATTTTGATATTATAGAAGAGAATGCCCCTCTCTAAGTACTTTTCAAACTCTACTCTCACACATCCCCTTTTCCCTCAGCATACAATCATCAAATAGACGGCTGGTGGGAAAATCTCCTTCCTTTGCCCCTAAGGTCTCCAGCTTGTTTGTGCAAGTCAGCCTTTGTGAAGGCCAATGGCTCCAGTGTGCTGACTCAAGCTTCTATTCTGCATGTCATTCATCTTGCTTCAGTGCTTTGGATGGTGCTTATATATTTTGTAAGGTGTAATTTAACTTATTTCAAGAGAGAGAGGTTGTGTGTTTTCCTGGTTGCTTGCTTTCATTTTGTTCACGTACTTGAACCATTTCCATACCAGAAAGCAAGTATTTCAAACAAAGAGGTTGTTTGTGTTGGCAAGCTCATTTGGAACACGTAGTATCTTTACCAGAAGTTGTGAAAATGTAATAGAGGACTTAATGTTTGTCAAACATTTCAGTCAGCAGTACAAAATTGGTTTCACAATGACTTTGTTTTTCTTGTACGAGAAACAATCAAAGTGTTTGAAGACTGTTTGATCTGTTTAAATGACAGATAATCAAATCAAGTCGTTATTCTTGTCTTTGATCCAATTAGATTAGAAATTGGCACATAAACAGGCCGTTGTTGTGTATTGGCTTGTTTAGTACGTGATAAAATCTAAAGAAAATTGCTAATCCAATCTAGGAAGTGCATTCATACTGTAATGGTGCCTAAAAAACAGTAATCAAGGGTTTTCTGTTTCTTTCTCTTTTCTTAAAGTATTTAAGAGATTTTATATATTTTTACAGATTTCTAACTGAAAGATTTAATGATGACGACATCATGGAGCGATCGACTTCAGGACTATGCAGACCTCCCAGCAAACATGGATGGCCTGGCGATGAAGAAATACAGGAGAGAGGCCTATCATAGGTACATCAACATAGAATGACTGTGTTTGGGTTGCTAGAGAGATATATTTGTCAGTTAGAACCCAGAGACGTCATCTCCTCAAAAGGCATTTTGTGTGTTATCTTTAATTCTTTTTATTTAGATAAAGTGCCGTTTGTTTGCAATCCACTTATTTTAGAAGAGGCAATTGAGTCTGAGTTTATACAAATTTTCTCTCAGCGTTCCATAGTCTGGGATTTTACAATTTATGAGTCACTTTATGTAAGCAACTCTGTCAAGAAAAGATCCTTTTATTTAGACAGCAGCTCTTCTGGTATATTGGGATTTTTAATTAAAATAAAGAATGGAGTTACCCAATTATAGGCCAAACCCTGCAGCGATGTTTCAAACCACATAGAGTAAACGGGCACATGGAACACGTGACCAAGGAATATAGAGGAGCTTGTGCAACCCCACAAGTATGGAATTTGCCATGCAGTGGCATTATGCAATCTTCAGTAGATAAGAGGGGTGCCATACGGTTCTTCGCAAAAATCTGCCCCTTTAAGCACACACCGTCACTTGTGGCATTAATCCAAAGGTCGTGTCTGAAACAGAGTGTAGTTTACTATTTCTACTATACGTGAACTTTGACTTTACATTTCTCTGTGCTAAAGCCAAAAGTTCACTGCCTTGTTCTGTTACCCTGATAACTGGGGTTAGATAAGGAAAAGTAAATGTGAGCGTCATGGCAGGGATTCCACTCTCTGCACAGTCTATTTGAGGTCCAAAGGCAGTGGTGTTATCTGGTGTGTGAGATGTTAAGTGAAAAATTTGCTAACTCTGTGGAACATGCTGGTAAAACTGTAAAAAAAAAAAAGAGAGAAAAAAAGAATATGGACGTACATTAATGACACAAAATCTGTGACCCTCATTGCTGTGTAGAAAAATTCCATTGTCCATCTTAGGAATACCCCAACTCACTGTTGATAAAACACATACTTAAAACTACCAGTCTGATAATCAAGAATTGAGGTGGAATTTATCCAACCTGTCAATACCTTCTGTATCTTTTGTATCAGTTATGAGCTACATTAATGGCACAGAACATGTGAACAATCAAAGTCCTTTTTTTGTTTCAGCCATCTTGCTATGCAAGGCTACAAAGGGACTAATAAACTGGTTTTACATCCAATCTGTTTATCAAGAATATACCTCTTATTTTCTTATTTATTCTTATTTATGTTTATTTCAACTAGTGATAACACATTTTTTGCAAGCAAAAATAATAAAAAATAGTTTTCGAGGGTAATTAGTATTTTAAAAGATCCTAAAACAACAATCTATTAACTTTATTCAGCAAAAATATCAAAAGAAAACTCGTGGTTGAACTGGGTTTTCATCTAAAAACATGACACCGAATAAAGCAAAGCAAGTTCAATTACTTACTGTAAGTACCCAACTGACCGTATTGAACTACTCAAATGTATTATTTTTGGTTTTGTTCATTGACATTGCTGTGTTTTGGTCAGTCCCTCTTTTCAACAAAACATTGCTAAACAAATAATTTTCACATCAGCTCTTCTAAGTAAACAAACTCAAACTTATGCATGTTTCTAAGTAAACAAAGAGGCAATTGGCTCTTCTAGCTTCCCATTTCTACAGTCACCGTATTTCTTCCATTCATGAGCGGTTTGTCTCCTCCCCTTTATTAGTGTCTCTGGTACAGTATAAGTAGCCTATTACAGAATAGGGCAACAATGAGGATCCAATGTAGGTAGAGGAGTAATCTGTTGACCAGCTGTCTCTTAACTAGCGATGCACACTCTGTTGTCTGAGCCACTGCACCCGCCTGGTTCTTCCTGCTGTTGTTGATTGTTCTAGATGTCTTTGAAGGGAAGCAAACAACCCCTAACTCAACAACTGCCACAACAACAGAGAATGCTATAGAACTGGCACAATCATTTTTGCAACAAGTCAGAAATTCAATAACAAGAAAGCAGAGAGAGGGGGCTATTGTTTGCCGTGGGGGTAACAGGGTGAACAGAGAAATGAGCTTGACAGACCAGCTAGAGCAGTGACATCCACTGAGAATGCAGCGTGCAGGTTCTACTTGGAGAAGTGAATCATGGGATGTAGTCCAGTGTTATGCCACCACAAGGTAGGGTTGATCAAAGTAATATTGTTTTGGTAGTATTATTTTCTTTTGTATGTTTTTATAGGATTACAAAAGCTTTCAATACTTGTCTGATGATTATTTCCGCTTCTCTGTTTTATGTAATAAAAATATACTACATTACATATTTTCAGCTGCTTAAAAATGGATTAAAAATGCTATTTTATGGTGTAAATGTTTCCAGCTGCAATGTAAACTCTGAATCTCTTGTGAAGCTGTGACTACAATAGCAATGCAAATATCTGTTATGAGTTATTGTTTGTGGTTTATATGTGTCAGTATCAGATTACATGCATACACACAGAATGCTTCAGAATTTCCTGGCTTGTGGACTGATGCATAGAGCTGTCAGTGATCAAAATAAGATCACTCTTAGCATGTTGGCCCTGGGGTGGGAGTTTATTTATTGCTGAGAATGCCATACTGTAGTAGTTTGTTGTTGTTGTTTTTCATTTTGTTTTCTGAAAGCGAGCCATTTTATCTTATATTATTTTACTTCATTTCTCAAAATTGTGAAATCACAGTCTATTGTCACCAAGCACACCTCTGTCTGTTTCACTTTCTTCCCCAGAGTGTTTGTGAACAGAAGTTTGGCCATGGAAAAGATTAAATGCTTCGGCTTTGACATGGACTACACTTTAGCAGGTAAGTTGTTTCCTAATCCAATTGATGGTTTTGCTTAAAAGTTCACAGTCCAAATCCCCCTTTGCTTCTACAACCCTAGGAATGGGCCACTTTCTAAACAAATCTTCTAATTTTTGTCCGTATGTCTCTTGGAGCCTGTAACACTCTAGCTTAGAATCTCAGGGTAAACATACAGTAGGATTCTTGGGTATATTTAGCCACTCCTCGTCTGGTTTTGGAATCTGGAAAATTGAGGTGATGTCTCATATACACAATCTGCCTCATTTTATATGATCTAAACCCTAGAGTTTGTCTTTGGCTTAGGTCTTATTTTGTTGGAATGGCCATCAGCATAAACAAGCCACCTTATTTACAGCTTAATTTATTTATGACATTTAGTTCAGCCAAGAGCCTGTAATAAGAGAAGGCATGATTCTTACGGTCCAACAGTTTAACATGGATCAGATGCATTGGGTTTCTGAAATCCCTTTGCTTTGTGTTATTGGTCCCAGGTACTCAGCTGCTAGTGGTGGATAAGGTCCTCACTAAATCCAGGCTGTGGGCCCTGAGAAAGCAGATCAGTTCTTTGACAGTTAGAAAGGTTGACTGTTCAGATGTGGATGGCGTGCATCGTAGCCAGCAGCTAATATGGCTTAAGCTAAATTCTGAGGCCGCTCAGCTGTCAGCTGCTCAGCTCAGACATCCTCCACATTACAACTGGCTATAACCAAGTGCCAATGTTTACTAGTATGAAGCTATTTTGTTTCTTTTCCTTACATCAAGTTGCAACCACAGCTCAAAAATCCATAACATTCAATTAGAGGAAACAGACATAAATGCTTTGGCAAACATTCTGTTGTCTTGCAATCTATCATTCTTGCTAGATAGCAAAAATGAAAATTCTGTCATCATTTACTTCCCCTCATGAAAAGGTATAATACAAATAAATAAAAAGGTAAAATAAATTGCTTATTCCTTAAGTATGTTACACTTTTTTTTACTCCTCACTCTTAGTGGAGACCAATTTTCTTTGTCTCCACAATAGAATATTAATAGATGTTAGCAATGTATTGTTGGCTTTGAGATCAAGAAGCATTAAACCAAACCAAACAGGGTTTTTAAGACCACTTTCCATTCCCTGATTAATATTTCCTCTTGCTTATTGAGTCCATTCCATAGCCAAATCCCCTTTGTGATTGGGACCAGCGTGCAAGATAATACCCTGCACGTGGACAGAGCTGTGGCACAAACTCTCCATCTAAGCTTGGTGTTGACAGCTCTTCAACCTGACACCCCATCAAATCACAGATGAAACCTGCCACCTCTGCATTCTTTGTGCAGACCAGATGGTTTTTCACAGGACAGGGAAATAAAATGCTGTTTACATGAATGATTAAACTTCAAAAAGCTTGCTTTAGTCAATTTAGTAAATTAAAGACACAATCTTTAAGGGTGGATTCTGTTGTATAAAAACCTGACAGCATAATTCAAAATCAACCAGAGGCTTAATTCAGCTCAGACATGTTCGTTAGGGGGAGCTTGATGAACGCATTGAAAGGTTGTGGGAGTATGTTTACCTTGCAAGATGATACAGATTTTATTTTCTTGCTGAGGGTAACCTGAACTGTGAACTTCAGCCTGACATCATACCCTGGTTCTGAACACACATGCATATGTAATAATGTGTCCAGGAGTGTGTAGACAAAGACACATGAATCTTTATAGTCTTTATAGTCCAGGTCAATGTGAATACATTTGAAGTTGCAGGGAATTACAATTAAGTTTCACGCAATAAAAAAAAAAAAGTTTATTCATAATTGACTAATAATCAGTTTTCCTCAATAGAGTGGAAAAGTAGGACACTTGTTGTCATGTATACAGAAGACTAGGGCATAATGTAGCTGGTGTCATCTAAGCACCTTCAGTAATTCTGGAGATGAAAGCTCTCTGGCGTTAGTTTAAATTGGTGATGATGAAGATTCGGCCTTGCCAAGAAAAACTGGAGATTACTGGTCGTAGCTGATCACCGGGCAAGGTTCTGGCCACGGACCAGATTAACCAGCTGAACAACAACTTTGCCAAGGTAGCAAATCATGTTTGGTTGGTTTAGGGCAGGGTTCCCAGTAGGGGTGTGCGATGTCGACAAAACATGATAAGTAATGATAATTAAGCGATAAGTGGAATGTGTTTTTCTGCTTGTACCTTGTCTGCTTTAGACCTGTAATAGATAAATGTGACACTAAAGCCACCAGTAGGGTGCAGCTAGTCTGTCATAAATGAATATGAATAAAATAATTTATTCAAGTGATTTGTTCAAAATACTATTATTAGAACTGGACGTTCTGTGAGTCGTTGTGAAAGTGAAACTACTTTGTCTGGCTTTCAAAAGAGGACATAACTAGAAATCAGTGGTTAAGTTGTATTCACAACACTGTTCCAGTTTAACCCAAATATTAGAGCGTGTTCAGCGCATTTACGGAGGACGGACTCCTAAAATCTGTAGAGTAGCCTGTGCTGGCTGTGCACAGAGACTATAAAGTGGAGCATTTCCACGTCTGCAAGGCGCTTCTGATTCACAACCTTTAAGTAAGTTACGTTTTCTTATTAAGTACCTGCTACTACTATTCAAACATGAGTTTTGTGCAGTGAACAGTAGTGCTGTTGTCATTTCTCCAATCACGAATGCAGACATGTTGTTGTTTATGAAGCTGTTATGTTCGTACAAATCGACCCGTTTCAGGAGGCGGGGCTTGGAGGGGAATCACTAATATACAGTATGTGGAAGATAATGTGTTATTTAAACACGTTGCATTACTCCAAATACACAGAATAATGTTCTTTTTAGCAACGTCATATTACCCCTTTATTAATAAAAGAGTGTAATGTAATTAAATAACTATGTATTCTGTTGCAATGCATGTTTCAGGGTGAAGAGCAGCACTGTGTTCATTTAGACTTGTGCAGTTTGCCATTTTTGCTCGATAAAAGCTGCTTCTCACAAACTACTAGTCTATTGTGCATTTGGGAGTGTAATGTGCTTTATAGGTTCACTTAATTAAAATTAATATTTAAATCATTTTTAACAAGTTGGAATCATTTAACCTATTTTCTACTGAAATAAGTTGAGGATTTGAATGTTTGAAGACATAAATTTAAGGCATACATATTTGAATTTTTACTTGAAGTGTTGGATGGTTCTCGTAAAGAGTGAACCCAAATGTGAACACCATTAAAAGTTACTATTTACATTTGCAGTAACTATTTTGTAAAATGATAAAAATTTAGATATTTTAGATATCGTATGTATAAGGGGTATTTTCAAAGCTTATTTATTTAAGCTTATTTTTAGTTGTTGGCTAATGGTTGATCAAACTTAGCTGAGGCTCTTTTACTCCACATGAACTGTAAATACATTAATGGTCATGTTAATTGATGTTTGACCTGTATTTCACAGCAATGCATGCTGTTCCTGTCTTTTCTGTCAATATAATCGGGAACTAATTTCACCCCTCAAACCTTTACCTCTACTTAATGTTGGCCACATATAATGGGGTATAGATTTTCTGCCTGCAGCCCTCCGTAAAACTGCCAGAAATATTTTCTTTTCATCCTAGCAGGAGTATGCAAGCTCAAGGCCAACATTGTCCAAGGTCAACACTGATGTATGCAGTTCAGCAAAGAGTGATGATGGGAATAGTGACTGAGAGGGAAAAAGAGGCTCAAAATAGGTTTCGCTGTAGCTTCGTAGAAACATTGTGGAGAGGAGAGAGAGACAGAAAGGGAAGGGGCAGTTGAGTTTGTGTACAGCTGCTATCTGGGTGGAAGAATCTGGCCTGAGTTAGTGACTCTGTTGGGGTTTGCTTGCCTGTATGTGCCTGTACTTCTGGCCATGGCTCTGTGGGGAATACATTTCTATCCGCCTCCCCCTCCACAGCCAATATATCTTGCATCTGTAGAGATACAAGCCTAGAACAGCCCGTAAAACTGGCTAGGGGCAATCCTACAAATAAGTCTCCTGTAACTCATTTACTGGAAAAAACTAGGCTTTGATGGGCTGTATGGATTAGTAAAATACCAAAGAAATTAGTAGCTGTGGAAAAAATAGGAAAACTTTTAGAGCTTGTACAAAATAACACAGCATTTTGGTCAAAGGTCAACAAAGGTATGGAGCCATTGCTATGTTTTCTGTTATAAAAAAAAATTGTCACACCTTTCCGTGACGATCAAAGAATTTATTTATATGTTTATTGGGAGTAATGGCTTTAAAAGAGAGAAAATAGAACAATTGCCGATATTTTTAAGTACCATGACAGAATAAAGCTAATCCTTTTAGTCAACTTATCTTGACAAACAATGCTCAGACTTTAACAGACACAAATCTACTTTAGAAAAACAACATCCAGGAAAAAAACAAGCAGGTTGTTGTGGTCAAACATATCTCAGCCTTCATTAGCAATGGACCCAGGAGTTCACCCTGAGGCACTCCTCTCCTTTTCATTCCATACTCTTAAGGGATCCTTCTGGGCTTCTGCCCTTTGACCTGCCACTTCATCAACAACAAGCATAACACATTTCCAGCTCTTCCACAAAGACATGTGACATGAGCTTAAGCATGTCTGTGTACAGTTTAATAACCCCCAACTTTGCTGAAGCCGTTTTCTAATACACATTTTATATTTATTTCTTCTTCAGTTGTGTGTGTGGTTGGAACAACAGAATTTGTGGTTAGGGTCTTGTGAAATGCCTTTTTTGTAGCTGAAATACCACCCAAATCCCTCTGCTGAGGCTTGGGATCTAATTGGGTTTAAATCTTTTAGGGCAAGTGGGTCCGGTTTCATACTGGATTAGATCACAGGGCATACATGGCCCTGCTAAGCCTTTGTAATGTGAATGTTCTGGTACCCTTTGCTTGCTCTGTGAAAGGACAAGGTTAGGGTCGACACGTATCACAGGTGCTGTTTTACAGAGTGCTCCCAGAGAGTGTCTTTAAATACAACACTTACACTGCCGTCCATGCATCTTTATGTTTTATTTTGGGTTAGTTGTTATTGAGATCCCTTCCAAAATAAACTTAGCTTGGAGGGATTTTAGCCAAAAATATGTGTAACTGGGAGAATTGTTGGAGCAACTAATACTTTACCCTACACACTTTGAGGAAGAAAAGCTACAAATCTGTCTCTAGCAGGGTACTCTTTGGTACTAATATGCACCTTTAAAATACTAATATGTACCATTTAATGGTAAACCAAAGTGTTCTTTTTTACGTTTTGTGCTTTAGGGGGAACATGACATGCAGGGAAACATGGGGGATCACAAAGAGGATTCTTGTTTTAGTTAAACAATGGCCAAGGTGTAATAATTTATTCCCTTTTATACTAATTCAAGAGCCACAAATTGAAGTAAACTAAACCTAAGCAACTACTTATTAAAAGGGGCCACACTAAAACGAGGGAAGTAATTAGAACAATATGGCCACAACTACAATGGGGGAACAAATTTTAATTTTACAAGACTCTACCTGGTCTAACAGATGTAATTTTATAGAAGTCTGTTTATTTTAATTGTTTAATGTATCTTACTGAATATCTCTTTATCAACAGTATACAAATCACCTGAATACGAATCTTTGGGCTTTGATCTTACTGTGGAGCGACTGGTCTCCATTGGCTACCCGCAGGAACTGCTCGGATTCGTTTATGACCCCACTTTCCCTACGAGGTAATGAACTCTTATTGGCATAGCATATTTGAGACAGTTGTCCGTACCAAGACGATCATTTTATATTATGTATGTAGGATAAACAACACATTTAACCCTTTCTTTTCTTTTTGTATTTACAGAGGTCTGGTGTTTGACACCATGTATGGTAACCTCCTGAAGGTAGATGCTTATGGAAACATCCTGGTCTGTGTGCATGGCTTTAACTTCCTGCGAGGGTGAGTAATCCCGGCCCCCATCAAGCCCTGCCTGGTCACTAAACTCTGATGAAACCTATGGAGTATGTGCTCATAATGTTCCTGTGTTCCCTGCCAGCCCTGACACCCGAGAGCTCTATCCCAACAAGTTTATCCAGCGTGATGACACAGAACGCTTCTACATCCTCAACACACTCTTTAACCTTCCAGGTAGGCACTTTATCACTGAAAAAGCAGATTTGCCATTTTGTTTGGAGAAAAGGTCATGTGTTTGGAATGACATTAGGTGAGTAGAAATTACCAGAATGTTCCATTTAAAGCAAATTATCACCTGTACTGATCAAATGCCATGAGAGTTTTAGATAAATACCTTTTTTCATCTGCATTGTAAAAAAAAAAACCAAAAAACTTTGGCATCAAAAATGCTTGATTACTGCCAGTTACAAGCATATACAATACTGTTCTGGGTCAGTAAGATTTTTTAATGTTTGTAAAGTTTCTTTTGCTCATCAAGGCTGCATGTATTTAAACCAAAAAAAAAAAACAGTAATTCTGTGAAATACTATTGCAAATTAAAAGAGCTGTTCTCTTTTTGGATGTATTCCTGCAAAATAAACTGGAACTTTCACCAGCCATTACTCTAGTCTTCATTGTAACATGATCCGCCAGGAATCATTATACTATGTTGACTAGCTTCTCAAGAAACATTACTTGTTTGTTATGTTGAAAATATATTTTGCTGATTAACGTTGTTGTTGTTGAAATTTTAATACGTAAAGGATCTGAAAACACACCCTCTTTTTATTTCTATATCTGTTTGTCTCTCTCTCTCTCTCTGCACAGAAACATACCTTTTAGCCTGCCTGGTTGACTTCTTCTCAAACTGTGACCGATATTCAAGGTAGGAGTTCCAGTCACTATGATTCAATTACTCTGTTGCCTTGGACACTGCATACAGCCATACCACTGATTCAGTATCAGTAAATCAGTATCATTTACTGTGGGTGAGGACTATTTGAAGCTCTCTATCAATTCACCAGCAAACATGTTATGGCTTGATAGGAAGATCCTAATACAGCATAAAAAGAATTTACGACTATGCTATAAAACCGGATGACACAAGCAGATTGTAGTCTGTGTATTCATGTTCCTGCATGACATAATTTATCATCCGTTTACTGTACCTTGCTAATGACTAATCATAATGAATGTAAAATAAAAAGTTACATTTATAACTTTTAAATAGCATGGAAATAATTTTACTCATGCTCTGAAAAAAAACAAAACATAAAAACAGCCAGACCTTTTTAGTCTAGATAAAATCTATTATAACGTAATAGTCTGTGATTTGTGTTTTGGTATGGATGCATGTCCTCTGAAACACCTGTTGGTCCTTTTAGGGGGAGAGAGCTTTCCTGTTTGGCTCGGACAACCTCAAACAAGGGAAGACTGTCCCATTTAAACATGTCTGACTGTCGATAAAATGTGTCAGAGCTGGAGCTCGGCATCTTACTCTGCTGTCCCTTTGTTCTTTTTGAACCTTTAGCTGTGAAAAGGGCTTTAAGGATGGAGACCTCTTCATGTCCTTCAAGAGCATGTTCCAAGATGTACGAGACGCTGTAGACTGGGTTCATTTCAAGGTAAAAAGGTTCTCTGTTTCTCTTTCTGTCAGAGTAATCTGCCAAAGTGACATTACTGTGTACATTAATAGCAGGCAGCTATGATTAACTGTGAAATGGATGTAAATGTTACAGGTAGGTACTGGATTCCTGATTTAAGCATTTTAGAAGTGTTATTGTAAACTTGCTAAATCTTTGTTGTTAAATATTTTATTTATTTTCTAAGGGAACATTGAAGGAGAAAACAGTGGAAAACCTGGAGAAGTATGTTGTGAAAGATGTAGGTTTGCCTTTTAATTTGTGAAGTGACTGACTTGCTTTGTTTTTGTTTCATTTCTAAAAATAACAGATTTTTTTATTTATTTAAAGGGCAAGTTGCCATTGCTGCTGAGCCGCATGAATGAAGTTGCTAAAGTTTTCCTAGCCACCAACAGTGACTATAAATACACTGAGGTGAGTTTAATGATGCAAATACATATGATTTGTTTCAGAACTAGCTCTATACTGAGAACATGCTAACATGGTAACCTCTCAAATTAGAGATTTGGATGTGTGTAAGTGAACATTCAATTTTAATTGACCTTAGAGTAAATAGCATATTGAATTTAGATTGTGTAATTCTTACAAAAACAGCTTTTTTGGTCTAATGAAAGTTTTTTCTGAAAGATTTCATTAGCTGTAAACTCAGTCTGTTGTTAAATAATCCATTAAATGCCTTGTACTTCTGTTGCTGCACTTTTCTAGCTTTTACATAAATGTATACATTTTTAATTATTCAAACTTTTATGACTTTGTATAATTTTTTTTT
>JAUMHG010000033.1:4808098-4831226 GCA_032359395.1 Enteromius anoplus | reverse complement strand
ACATTTTGATTTTAAGTTTTTAGCAGATTGCTCATTAAAATAAAAATACATTTGCTAAATAAATCTAAATGTTAGTAGGCAGCATAGTAAAGCTATATTTTTTTACCTTCATATGCAGCTCACTAGGTTTTGCATCAGAGCAATAGAAACTGCACATGCAACCGGTTTGTGTAAAACTTACACATACAAACCATAATCTTTTTGTTGTGATTTATTTTACAGAAAATTATGACGTACTTGTTTGACTTCCCCCATGGCCCAAAGGTATTGACATTGTTTTTCCAGCCTGTCATTAACCCTTTCTGAAGAGTTTCCTGTCATATATTTTTGCTCATTATAATGTTTTATGTCATAGCATGGCACTCCACACCGTCGGTGGCAGTCATACTTCGACCTCATCCTAGTGGATGCTCGAAAGCCATTATTTTTTGGAGAGGGAACTGTTCTAAGACAGGTGGATACGGTGAGTACATCAAACAAAAAGCTCTACTTTCACAAAAACAGAATCAGACACTTGAAGTCAGCAGGTGCAGTATTGCACATTCTGGAACATTTTATCCTGCTGTACACCATCATACAGAAGGTTAGTCAGTGCTGAGTATTGAGTGTTCATACTGAAGTCTGCTTAGCACAATGGAACTAATTTCCTGTCGTCCTTTTGCAGTGTAAAGCAGATAAACAGTTCACTGAACAGTTATGTCACTTCTAAGAAAGATATTTTTCAAGCAGAAACTTGTCTGTTACCTCCATAATCCACCATCCTACCAACAAAATGCAAAACGAGCAATGCAAAATGCAAAATTATTATGAGTTCTTGTTTTGTGAATATATTTGAACCATTTCCTGATTTGCATAATTTGCACTTAGTGAGTCGGACATGCACAATTTGTTTGAGTTATTTGAGTTGTTATTTATATGTGCTGACAAAAAAAGGCAACAGTAATTAAAATCAAAAAGGTTGAGAAACACTGAAAAACATTCTCCATGTTTCTCAACCTTTTGACTTCAAAACCTCCATCTTTTAAGACAATATTTAATATAGGCCACCATTGTCAGGAACACAACTTCAGCAAATACAGTATATTTTTGACAGGCCTTAACAAAATTATTATCATTCAAAAAACTGAAATCCAGCCAGGCAGACGGGCAAACAATAATCCCAAAATAAGCCAGTCAAAAAATAAACAGAAAAACTGTCCTTTCAAAAACATCTGGCAGGGGGCGCTCTAAGGCCCGGTCGTGAATGGGATCGGAGAGCAGGGCAAGGAAGAACGAGTGAGAGAACCGGACTCAGAGCGGATAGGATTAGCGCCGTAAAACAAACATGAACGGCCTAGGAGGTGGAAAGATAAAAGGGGAAAATGAACAATAACATGGAGAACATAAACCTGACAGCAGTCAGCTTCCGGACGACAACAGCGGACCAAACAGGACTTGACTGAGCGGCTGAATGTTGGCGAACTATGATATGGCACAGGACAGCACAGAAGAGGAGAATAAATAAAGCGAGAGATGACAGGACATTGAGTTCAGGTGTGCGAAGAAATCAAACAATTAGCAAAACAGGAGGTAACGAGTGGGAGTGGAGGCACGTCACAGTGAAGGACATGGCGAACAAACAAAACAAACACCATGTGCTCACAAAACAGACAGATACCAAACACCACAAACGAAATGACAGGGTGATCAAACCAAGGATGTAACAGTACCCCAACCCCCACCCCACGGACAGCACAAGACGCCGCAGGAAGGGGCTCACCTCATCTCCGACAGAGGGCCTCGACCAGCGACTGATCCAAAACGTCCCGGGTCGGGATCCATCTCCTCTCCTTTGAGCCATAGCCTTCCCAGTCCAGACGAGATATTGGAAGCCCAGACCCCTACGTCTGACATCTAGCAACTTCCGCATGGGTGGGGAGGCTTGGGCAAAAAAAGGGGAATAGAACACAGGTTTAAACCTGGAAACATAAAAAACTGTGTTTACACGACTAAGTGAGGATGAAGCTTTAGCCGACACTGAACTCAGAACCTTGGTGATCCAGTATGGACAAATTGATCAATTACGTGAAGCTACCTTGAGCAGCAGGTCCTTGGTGGAGAGCCATAGCCTTTGACCACACACATAACTGGGAGCAGAAGTTCTGTGACGATTGACCGCTGCTTTGGTCCATCTATTAGCCCGAGCCAAGGCCATCCTAGCTCTCATCCAGGTGCATTGACACCAAGGCATTGAAGACAGCAGGGGCATTAGTCAGCCCAAACGATAGGACCCGGTACTCAAAGTGCCCCGTGGGGGTGTTGAAGGCTGTCTTCTACTCATCTTCCTCACGTATGCATGAGGTCAGGTGGTAGGTGTTCCAGAGGTCAAGCTTGGTAAAGACCTTGGCTCCCTGCAAAAGCTCAAAGGCAGACGACATAAGGGGTACTGTTCTTCATAGTGATGTCTTTCAAACCTCGATAATCTATACAGGGATGCAGGGAGCCATACTTCTTCTTTACGAAGAAGAACCCAGCGGCTGTTGGGGATGAGGAGGAATGGATGAGGCCAGCTTTGAGGGATTCCTTAATGTATTTGTCCATGGCCTCTCTTTCAGGATGAGATAGGGAAAACAAGTTACCCTTGGGCGTCGAAGTGCCTTGGAAAAGCTTGATGGCTCAATCATAAGGGTGATGTGGAAGCAGCCTTGCTGAACACCTGGTGCAGGTCATGGTACTCTGCCGGAACCCCGGTCAAATCAACTGCCTCTGCCTGCAAGACAGGGAACATGGACACAGGAAAAGCAGCAGTATCATACTAGAAGCCAGACAAAACTGACTCCAGGACAAAACAGAATTAATGGACCAATCCATGTGGGAGCACTATGTGAGCACTTTGGGAATCAAGTAGTTACTGTGTGGTCACCTCACGGTGATTGCCAGACACAATAAGACAGACAGGGGGAGTAGAATAAGAGGCAGTGGTAATTAAGGTGTCGTTTTGGGAAGAGGCTGGGACAGGTTCAGGAAGAATAATGGCACGAATTCCCCACTAAACTGGGGAATCCATAAAGTTACTCTCGCCCCCTTAGAAGAGTCATTAAACTGAATAGTAACAGGTAGGAGATTACGAGGGCAGGGAGAATGCAACAAAGGGGTAGCGCTCACCAGGATCACCCTCTTTACTGGAGAACCTTCGCTTTAAATGGCAGGCTGCTGCAAAGTGGCCAGGCTTGCCACAGTACAGGCACAGACTTGGAGAGAGCTGGGGGGTGAGACAAAGGCGTTCCACCTGCATAGGCTCAAGCTCAGATGGAGAAACGTCCAAGGAGTCCGTAGGTGAAACAGGAGAAGACTCCTCCACCCTCCAGGATATGCAAAATGCCAGGCGCTGACGGCGGTGGTGACCCTTAATTCGCAAAGCAATACTGATGAGGTTGTCAAAGTCCTGCGGTAGGTCAAAAGTGACCAGCCCATCCTGAATATCATCCTCTAGCCCAACACAGAAAAATTGATCTAAAGGCCCCTTCATTCCAGTCACATGAAGCTGCACCACAAAAAAATTACAGGGTGATCAAACCGAGGATGTAACACCCAGAGATTTTTTTTTTACACAGTAAAATATTTGAGAGATTTGCATAACTAGAGAAACATGTTCATAACTGTTTATCATTATTATTATTATTATTTTAAATTGCACAACCTTTCATGATTTAATTTATTTTAAAGCTTGCTTTTGCTATTTCAACTAGTGGACCCCTTGGAAGTTATTAAGTGGGCCCTGGACCCGGGTTTAGAACCACTGAAGTACATGGTATGAATATTCAGACGGTATGATTATTAATTAATATATTATTTATCACAGACTACAGGGCGGCTGAAAATAGGAACATACACTGGACCTTTACAACATGGCATTGTTTACTCTGGAGGTACTGGAAATTCTTGCATCAAGATGCATATGACACACTTGAATGGAAAAACACACACATACACACAGATGTATATCCTCAAGGCCATGACACATTTATCACAAGGATATCTGGTTTACTACACTTTATCACATGATTTTTCACTGCATGTGTAGTCATTCAGTCCAGTAATACTCACATTAAGTAACATGAAAAATATTTCTAAAGTATTAGTTAATGTTCATTTTAACATTTGCTGATATATTATTAAAAAATACTTTAAATATTTTTTATAAACCTGAGCTGACGTTATCTATCAATAAAAAGTAGTTGTTTTTTTTAAACTAACATTAACAAAGATTAAAGTTACTGTAGTGACTGTAAAGTGCTACCAATATTTAAACTGAATTGTTCTTTTGTAGTTAATGTTAGTTAATCCATCAACCTATCTATCTATCTATCTATCTATCTATCTATATAAATAATTGTTGTTTTATTTTTTGTTTTTTTGCAAATATAATAATTAAATTTGTGCTATAGTAAATATTTAACATTTCAAACAAAAGTATAACCTAAAAACTTGGAAGAGCAAATACTGTAATAAAAGGAGTCAATTATACAGCCTTTTCTGTGTATTGAGCATGTCTTATATAAATGTGAAAATCATCCTCATATCTCTGCAAATGTGTTTTCATTTCCACCCAGGTTCTTCTGACATTGTGTGTGATCTGCTTGGAGCAAAAGGGAAGGATATTGTGTATATTGGGGATCACATTTTTGGAGATATTCTCAAGTCCAAGAAGCGTCAAGGTTGGCGGACATTCCTGGTGATTCCTGAATTGGCTCAGGAGCTGCATGTGTGGACAGACAAAAGCTGTGAGTGTTGCTATATATCAGTAAAATCAGCCATTGGCCTGTTTCACACTGCAAATAAGCAGCACATATTTATTTTGGGTGCCCATAATAACAGGTTACTGCATTGTTGCTGTAAGCACACTGGTGATGCATAACTGCAAGTAGGATCAGTCTTATGATAAATAGGCTTTTATTGCGGTTTATGGTGTTCCATATAGATTTATTACCATTTGGATGTAAATGTAATCCCCTTTCGCATGTAAATAATATTTTTTTACCACCAGTTTAAAGCGTTTTATAAAGTATTGCCATTACTACAGGAAATATTGCTGTTGTAACCTATAACTTTGTATTCTGGATAGAGCTTTAGTTCTTTCACTGTGAAAGCACAATATGGGCTGTCACAGTTATGCTTGTGTGCACTGAGAAAAAGACCTTCTTGTGAGAATCTCAGTAAAGAAAAGAATGCTCACACAGAGAAAGAAAAAGAGTGAGATGAGATGTCACACTTGAAAGGCTAAGAAAAAGAGAAGTGAAGCCCAATCATGACAGGGTTTTGCCCTCTCATTCACAGCTCTGTTCGAGGAACTGCAGGGTTTGGACATTTTCTTGGCAGAACTATACAAGTGAGTAAAGCTGCCTCTGTTTCTTCCTCGGTACAGGTGTGTGTGTGTACAGTATGTGTGTGTACATTCAAAATTTAGAAATGGGGTGCTCCCTTTTATTTTAATGGTCATCATGCCCTGCTAATTGTTGACAGGAACTGGACTATGCAAAGACAAACCTTTATTTTGTATGCAAATAATCGCAGTGAATCGTTTGACAGCACTCAGTACAGATTTACCATTCACAAAATGTCCATCATGTTGTTGTCAATTCTGATGTTTTAATAATGCAATAAGAATCTGAAAATAAAACACATACAATGCAACAGCTAGCACCGAGCTGGATAAATAATGCATCATCTCCCACATGATAAACTTATAAAACAAAATATAAAAATTCCATATTGACTGTTCTGTGTTGTACTTTGGTTTTGTTTGTTGACTATTTAAATCACACCAATTCATATTAAGTAGAACCTTTGACTCATCTAGTAATTACAGCAAGTATACACCACAATAGTACTTCCTAGAAGCTTCTACAGATGTGATAATTTTTTAATACTGATTATTTATATAACCTAATGTTTAAAAATTTCTTTAGAAATTTCTGACAAATTATAATACATTTATTATACATTATTAAAAGAACACATGGAGCTGCATTCACTTTATTCCATTTTCATGCTCCTTTTAATTAAGTTTTTTTTATTGTGTTTTATACCTCAGTTCAAATTAAATTCAAATGTAAGAATTGAATTGGAATGTAAAAGTTTCACAGTTGCACGAGCCTGCTGTACAGGGTACAGACTGAGAGAGTTCACCTGTTAATAAGCAAAAACTCTTCACTTCTTTTTCAAGTTAAATCCATTAAATCTGTGTTTCTCTCACTCACATTCATCTTCCTTTAGGCATTTGGACAGCAGCAGCAATGAGAGGCCAGATATCAGTACCATCCAGAGAAGAATGAAGGTACACACACTAAATCATGCACTCGCAATCCTAACATATCAGTTATGTTTTACTAGATGTAAAATGTGTCAATAACTTTAATTCAGTTTAAAGTTTAGAAATATTCATGGTTATTTTATTTTTATAAACAGCATATGTGTCATGCTCTCAAGGAGTGTTTACAGTCAATGGTGTAACGGTAGCTTACTGTATAAGTCTTTTAAGTTAAATTTTATGGTAATCAGCAGCCTGATAATATTAATGACAGCAGAGATAACATTAATAAGCTACAAAAGTGGTATTATTTATTTATTGTTATAGGGTTATTATTGTCAATGGAAACTAAAATAAACAACTTAAAAAACTAGTGCTTAATAAAAAAAACATTTGCTAAAATCATTTAAGTTTTTTTTGTCCTCATTAATGTACACACAGCAGCCCATATTGACAGAAAAAAACACAGAATTGTTGACATTTTTGCAGATAAATATCACATGGTTCTAAATATTCGGACCCTTCGCTCAGTATTTAGTAGAAGCACCCTTTTGATCTAATTCAGCCATGAGACTTTTTTGGAAAAGATGCAACAAGTTTTTCACACCTGGATTTGGGGATCCTCTGCCATTCCTCCTTGCAGATCCTCTCTTCAGTTCTGTCAGGTTGGATGGTAAACGTTGGTGGACAGCCATTTTTAGGTCTCTGCAGAGATGCTCAATTTAAGTTTAAGTCAGGGCTCTGGCTGGGCCATTCAAGAACAGTCATGAAGTTGTTGTGAAGCCACTCCTTTGTTATTTTAGCTGTGTGCTTAGGGTCATTGTCTTGTTGGAAGGTAAACCTGCGCCCCAGTCTAAAGTCTTGAGCACTCTGGAGAAAGTTTTGGTCCAGGATATCCCTGTACTTGGCTGCATTCATCTTTCCCTCGATTGCAACCAGTCGTCCTGTCCCTGCAGCTGAAAAACACCCCCACAGCATGATGCTGCCACCACCATGCTTCACTGTTGGGACTGTATTGGACAGGTAATGAGCAGTGCCTGGTTTTCTCCACACATACCGCTTAGAATTAATGCCAAAAAGTTCTATCTTGGTCTCATCAGACCAGAGAATCTTATTTCTCACCATCTTGGAGTCCTTCAGGTGTTTTATAGCAAACTCCATGTGGGCTTTCATGTGTCTTGCTCTAAGGCTTCTGTCGGGCCACTCTGCCATAAAGCCCAGACTGGTGGAGGGCTGCAGTGATGGTTGACTTTCTAAAACTTTCTCCCATCTCCCGACTGCATCTCTGGAGCTCAGCCACAGTGACCTTTGGGTTCTTCTTTACCTCTCACCAAGGCTCTTCTCCCCCGATAGCTCAGTTTTGCCGGACGGCCAGCTCTAGGAAGGGTTCTGGTTGTCCCAAACGTCTTTTCAATTTAAGGATTATGGAGGTCACTGTGCTCTTAAGAGGTGTTCACAGGTGTGTCTAATCAAGTCCAATCAGTATAATCAAACAGCTGGACTCAAATGACGGTGTAGAAACATCTCAAGGATGATCAGAAGAAATGGACAGCACCTGATTAAATATATGAGTGTCACAGCAAAGGGTCTGAATACTTAGGAACATGTGATATTTCAGTTTTTCTTTTTTAATAAATTTGCAAAAATGTCAACAATTCTGTGTTTTTCTGTCAATATGCTGTGTGTACATTAATGAGGGGAAAAAATGAACTTGATTTTACCAAATGGCTGCAATATGACAAAGTGTGAAAAATTTAAGGGGGTCTGAATACTTTCCTTACCCATTATAAATATATATAATATACTAAAATACCATATGTTGATTTCTCTCTGTCTTTAGAAAGTGACTCATGACATGGACATGTGCTATGGCATGATGGGAAGCCTGTTCCGTAGCGGCTCTCGGCAGACTCTGTTTGCATCTCAGGTTATGCGTTATGCTGACCTGTATGCTGCCTCATTCATTAACCTGCTCTACTACCCCTTCAGCTACCTGTTCAGAGCCGCCCATGTGCTGGTGAGGACACACACACATACACATTATCACAATTCTGTTCATCAAAAAAAGGAAAAAAAAAGTTTTAAAATGTACAAAAAAATCGGCAAAAAATTTGACTGAATCGCAGGAATAAAGTATATTTTTAATATATATTCTAGTGCTGTCAAACAATTAATAGTGATTAATTGTGCTGTTTATGTTTATGTATATCTAAATACACACATGCATGTATATATTTCATAAAATTATATTTATAACATAAATTATATGAATATAGTATGTAAATACTTGTAAATATTTTCAAAAAAAAATATATATATACAGAGAACACACACATATATTATTCAAACAAAAACTTTCCTTTTGGATGCGATTCATCAGGGGACACCTGATCTCTAGTGATTATCGTCGTCTTGACTACAGAGACAGTCTCTGCATTTGATAAATAAATAGTTTAATCTCGTCATTCTACATTACCATCACTCTGTTCTCCTACTGGATAATGTTTAGTGCTTTGCTACAATCAGTATTGTTAAAAGTGCTATATAAATAAAAGTGACTTGGCTTGACTTGACTTGATTAATCATTTGACACCACTAATATATTCTCATTGAAAACTGTTATTTGAAATTGTTATGATATTCCACATTATTACTGATCTTACAGTGTTTTGATCACATAAATGCAGCTCTGGTGAGCATTACAGAATTCTTTCAAAAACAAAATAACCTCACTGAACTCATGCACTAGGCGTAATTGCAAGTGCCAAATCGAGTACTCGGTACTAACAGAAGACTACTGTTGTTCCATTCTTCTAAAATGAGCACCAAAGCACTCTATACAGGAAACACACCCATACACACCCACATTTGTCCTGTTCACTCTGTTCTCTCTTCTGTGCCAAGCGCCCTATTTCATATACCTGTTTGCATGTTTGTTTCTCTTTCTCTGCTCTCTCTGTCCCAGATGCCTCATGAGTCCACAGTAGAGCACACTCACGTAGACACAGAAACCGAGTCTCCTCTGGCCACACGCAACCGCCATTGTGTGGACTGCAAGGACATCGACTGTAAAAGAAACCAGCTCACACGCTCCATCAGCGAAATCAAACCGCCCCACCTGTTCGCCCAGCCGCCACAGGAAATCACGCACTGCCACGACGAGGACGACGACGAAGAGGAGGAGGAAGAGTAGATGTCATTGACCTATTTTAGGGCAAAGATCTTTGGTGATTGAGTGGATGTGAGGTGGATGTATGAAGTAGACTATAATTGCCAAACCAAGCTCAAAAAGCTTCAGTTCATCCAAACTGACAGTTTCCTCCCAATACTAATACATCATTTTTCTATTTTATTTTTTTTATCTGGATCTGGAATTGTTTATCAGTCACTATAAAAGCACATAATACCATCCAATGGAAACACAGTTGAAAGGATACTTACTTTACTGTGAACTGAAGGTAAAACTCACGAGTTTACATGCATCATACAGCAGAGACTCCGAAAAGCAAAGGCTGTTAGGAACAAGTGTTAAAGTCAGTCATTGGATCCTTAAAGATGCAAGTTATAGTCATATTTTACTATTGCTTTATATAGTTTTTAACCGTAACTTTTTAAGTAGCCAGTTTATTCACTCTGATTAGCGTGGTTACTACCTCCTGCAAAGACTGTTCATTTAAAAAGAACTGTGTGTGTGTGTGTGTGTGTGTGTGTGTGTGTGAAAGCCGTGTATGTTGGCAGGGTGTTTGTGTTGAAGTCCTGCGTGTGTTGAGAATGTGAATGAAGCACAGAAAACCGAAGCACGGTTCATTGTGACGTGTGTGTGGAAGTGCAGCCAACACAAAAATCCAGTTACTTGGCAACAGCATGCAGCTGCTTTTTTTTTGTTAGTAGTTTGTTGTTAACCTCTTGGTTTTCATCTTTTTTAATGCAGAGGTTTGGTTAGCGCTGAGGCTACAGAGTAGCAAACAGATGCCTCGTGTATTAGGACGCAAAATGAGTCCGAACACAGGCAGACATCATATCAGTACCTGCTCTAATTTTGGCAATGATGTCACATTGAACAATGACATACTGTATTTTTATACTCTTATATAAGCTAAACAGAACGCTCTAGTTTTGTCTCAAACATTACGTGCCATTATTGTCTGCCTCACATAAGAAAACTATTCAAATATCATACAGTAAGTGACCTTGAAATGCAAAAAAATATTTATAAAATTTATTGTGTTTTATGGCTCAAAGGGTCACAATGAAGTAAAGGCTGGCCATTGTTATAGATGATAGGTTGAGAAAGAAAGTGATGTGGCTTTGGTGAATGTTTATGGAAATTAATGTAGTCCTGGATAATGTTTGAACTCTGCTGATGGTTTACTCTCGTGTGGACCAAACGGTGTTGAGAAGTTGTGTTTGATTTAGCTTCAAGGGTCCCATTAGAGACTTTTAGGTGTCTCCACATCAAGTATGTGGAGTTTTTTAAGGAAAAAACATTTTTTGAGTATAATGGCGGTTAAAAGAGGAAGCGGTTTTAGCTGTGGGAAGTGTTTCAAATGCATGAAACACGTAGATTAGAATGGTTAGTGTGACTTTTATATGCAGTACTCAAAGATAGCATGTAGAATATGATTGAACGAAGCTAGCCAATCCATAGCGCAACGTCTATTACTCATATGCATATTGTACCTGTTGTTCTTTGTTATTTTTTTCTGACTGACACTTTTTTTAAAGGGAAGACCAAGTAGGTCTAAAGTAGAATGTTTCTGGTGAGGCTCATAAATGCTTTTCTAGGTTTTTAAAAGTCTGTTTCCAAGGAATCGATTAGAGATATTCTAAACATACACTGTATACTTTATGTCAGTTTTAGGTTTAAAAGCAACTGGACATCCTAAAACAGGGCAGCTCTTAAAAGACCACAGTATAGAGTTTTTTTATTTCCCAAAAAAAGATCCAGTATCTCTCAATCTTCTGTTTTCATTAGCTTTTTATATAAAAACTCAGTGTTGTGGGTGTGTGTATATATACATAAAACAGCCAGCTCCCTGGACATGGACTAAAACTAGTCCTGGGCTAATTTGCACTAGTGTTGGCAGTTGTCCTTTTTAGTTGTCTATGCAAGGGAAACTGGCTTAGATTATATATAAAAAAATAATATAATAATTCATTGTGCATTGAGTTTGAACAGTATTCGTCCAATTTTCCCAGTAATGTATCCTAGATACATCTTTAACGGGTGACGGTCTCATCTGAATAGTCATATCATTGCATAAATCTCTGTTTGAACCAGTGTTTTAATATTATATTTTGGCATAGTTTACAGTATACAGTAATAGCGTGTTAAATGTGCAAAGAACTAATATACTGAGTATGTGTTCCTTTCTGTTTCTGTTTCCTGTTTTCCTTTTTTTTTTTTTACCTTTTTCCTAAATTAAGATTTTTCTTTTTTTTTTATATACAAACTATATTTTTTTGTGACTTTAATAGTTTTCAGTTTAGCAAAAGGAAAAAGTGCAAAACTTTTCTGTCTGTAAAAGACGTCTTGCAAAATAGACATGGCATTTATTAATCCAATTTTTTGGTTTGTTTGTTTAGGGCATGTGGTTTCATGTCTTCGATTTCATTGTTCCCTGAATTATGATAGTTTCTGATTTATAGAATTCCAAACTTATACTTATGGGAAATTGCATTGCAATGTCAAATAAAAATAATTTTCCAGAATAACTTTTGTTCTCCGGTCTTGTTATCTTCTGTGTTGGCTTTTAACTGCATTCATATGCCATAGTAGGTTTTCTGGTTAAAAATAACCAAGAACACCATGGAACAAGGCAAACTATTCCTAACCAGGATGATGTATGGGAACAGTAACTGGACAATTCACTAGCCATTCGGATTCTATTACTTATTTCTGCAGTCTACCACTTCACATATGTCAGCCCAGTCTCATTGCAATTTGTACATAATTTACGAGGTGGCTAATTCGTACAAATTTGTACGGCCTTACACTGAAAGCAAAAATGTTGTGATGCAACAGTCGCAGTCAGATCAAATATATTAAATGTTTAATATTAAATAAAAGAGTTACCAGTGTGATGTGATGACCGTAATATCCCGTTGCCGGTGTTTAGGCTTATGCAGTTATAGGATTTATTTAAAAACAGCACAAAGAACACAGTACCACAGTGAAACTGATGAATGTTTAATAGCACTTTCTAGAACCGTTGTTCTCCCTAGGGTTTACATTTTAGTTACAAAGTAGCTACAATTCATTAACAAAGCAAATTAGGAAAAGAAAATGTAAAAAGCCAGATCCTGTATTTTAACCCCACATCTGTCTAAGAACAAAATAATCAAAGTTGGCTTTAATTTACTAAATAAAGTCCAACGATCTCTGATCTCACAACATCTTTGGTATAAAGAGCATCAGTTTTAAGATTACAACCGGTTAAGGCTTAAATTGTTAGACCTTAGTGCCAAGCAGTGGCTGCCTGTGGTACTGACCCATGTATAAATAATGCAAGTAATGCATTACTGTTGTTAATCTACTGTGGTTCAAATAAGCATTTGAACACATGAAAGCATCTAGGGCTATTTTTGAAAAGCTGCCTGAATCAGATTTACCACAAAGTCTGACATTGTAGAAACAGGGTCACGCAGCTGCCACCTATAACAACATATAGGAATGGTTATAGCAATACGTTGTGTGCTGTTTGATGATCTTGGCGGTTGGGTCAAAAAAAAAAAAGTGGTTTATCATTAAAGGAATAGTTCACACTGAAATGACCATTTACTGAAAAAGTACTTCCCACTTAATCAGATCTGAGATGCAAATGCGTTTGCTTCTTCGTCAGAACAGATTTGGAAAAATGTAGCTTTACATCACTTGCTCAATACAATAATCCACAATTATCCATATGTCTTGTAAGGTGCAAAGCTGCATGTTTGTAAGAAACAAATTTAGTAGTTTTTTTTTTACTCTCTGGCCAAAATATTTGTTTATAATCCATGTCTCCGGTATTGTACTCTCACAAATTCCATATTTGTTTAGAAGTGTTTTTGCATGTAAAGAGTGCTGGATCTGTGCATATTTCTCTCTTGATTCAGACAACAATCTTGTTTTTCTTTTTTACTGGAGAAAGCGATAATATTATGTTAAATGAATACTAGTTTGGACTCTAATTCTAACAGCACCCATTCACTTTTCCATAAAAAAACTAACTCAAACCCATTCTTAGATGGATCCTAGGGTGAGTACATTTTCAAAGTGGTCATTTTGAGTGTATAAATGTGTAGAATTCTAAACACATATGCATAGCAGGAGTTTCCAACATTCATATAAATAAAAATTAAAGTCAACATTATATACATAAAGATAATACACACAAGTACAGCCATTTCAACACTATGGCACCTTTCTTACAGATGCACGTTGGGTGGAACAATTTAATGTAGTAGTTGTTTTAATGATGTGGTTTTGTTACAGCCTGGATTCAGTTAGGATTCTCCCTTGCATAAAGTCCTGACATGTCTGTCGTTTCATTTAAATAAGACTGTCTTCAGCTTTCAATGTAAAGTTATTGTGCCTTTGATAGAATTTAAATTTTAAAGCAGACAAATAGGACCTGTTCATCCTTGGAAGTGAATCCAACATTTTTTCAGAACAAATATACAAACGTGATACAATGCATGCACACAAACAGAACTATAATTTACAATACAGTGATCACGATAAATCATCTTTTAAATAAAATGTGTTTCATTGCACTTGTTAAAAAAATTAATAGGATTTTTAAAGGCAATATAGTGATTCATTTTTTTAAAAAGGTGTAAAAGGTACTATGGGATATACCAGATTTAGAGCAATAAAAATAACCATTTCTAAAATATACATGTAAAAGACCCTCACCGGTACATATACAATGTATGTATTTGTAACTATGTATTTATATATATATAGCATGTGCATGATATCAATGACACTCATAGAGGCACACACATACACATGCACAATTTACAGACTGGTGTTTGCATGTGCTGACAATTATATCCTCAAACATGCATGTATGTACAAATGGATACAAAATAAATAAATATGTGAGTAGAATGCTCTTGGTTCACGGTTTCCTTCATAGCAGTATTTGGAACAGTCTTTGATTTGCCTGGAGCATCTGCCTGGAGTACTTCTTTTGTGTTTGTGAACATCACGGGGCAGTTCGAGTGTAGCTGGAGGGGCTCTTCAGAGCACAAAAATGTCCATCCTCCAAACTCTTTGGTTTGGGGGACATAAACGCTGTGGTTTATCTTAATGAATGGGACCGGACCGGGTCGCTGGAGTATCCTATTTTTGCCTTGGGTCAGCCCAAGCTCAGGTCCCGGTGGTAGTACTGCACTACCGATTGGAGTAGTTTGGGGTGGTGAGCAGTTCCAGGGTTCCGCTTTGCTCCACCACCCCACTGAGGGCTAGATGGCCCCCTCGCTGTGGCCTGTGTGGTTCGTCTTGATGTGGGCCACGCAGTTCTGTGTCTGGTTGAACAGAGTGGTGGTTTCATCGGGCACTCCGTCGTGGAGGTCTGTCAAAGTCATTTCGATTTTGGTGTACTCGCTCTCCGAGGACTGTGGCGTCTTGTCTATGCGTGACGCCATGATGGCGTTCTGATACTGCTGGCGCGTTACCTGTCAATGAGTAACCCAGAAAAGGGGGTTATAAAAAACAAAACGGATTCAAATGAGTTGAAATGTTAGTGTGAATTTAGACTCTACAATATAGCCATTCTCGGAATCCATTTTCCCTTTCTTGAAAAACGAATACTATTATGGATTCTTTAATTTGCTATTGGGACAAATGCAAAAAGGAGATTTGGTGTAGTTTCCACTCACCATTTAGAGGTTAACTAAATGATGAATACTTGCACTTTTGAGAACCAGGAAATATACAATAGTTCCATTGGAAATAGGTTCTTTTGTCTTTTATTTGGGAATTTCAAAATGATCTGTTCATCATCCACTCTTTTCTTTTACCCTAGTTTTTAACTCCCTCATAAACACATAGTTTACTGTAAATCAGACTGAAGTACCTTATTAAAAATAAACTACATCCTGCCTCTGTAAAGCCACTTTACCACGACTGATTATGCCATGCTTCTGATGTAACTAAGCAATTAAACATCGTCTTACTAAGATATAATTTGGAGATATAGAGTGACAACTGATATTTATATAATTTTAAGCAAGTAATCTGGATTAAAACAGCAGATGTAAATGGGAACGTGTCTTCCTCGTCTAATTGTGATCTACTAAGTGCATCTTAATACCAGCATCTTAATACAAGACCTACAGTATGTTTCCATGAACAACGTTTAAAATCCATGGAACCTCTCCTTACCACAAAAGGTCCAATAGATTATTAAAATGTTCTACACACTAAGAATCATTTGGATTAATGCCGATTAATCACATCCAAAAATAAAAGATTTTTACATAATATATGTGTACCTTGTGTATATTTATTGTGTATTTATAAACACACATACAAACATGTATATATTTTGAAAATATTGACATGTATTTACATGCATATTACACTAATGTTATATATATCATTTATAAATATTCTTAATATGTATTTGACACCAGTTGTTTCTCAATGAAAGTTTCTTTGTGGAGCATAAAATGAATTATTTTATAGAATCACTATGAAAACCCTCTTTTGAAATGTTCTATGGCCACATCAGAGCCAATGACCATGACTACCAAGAACCCATGTGTCCATCTGACAGACCCCTAACCAGTGCCCAACTACATATCTATCCCAGTGACAACACTCAAATCCACATTTGTCTTTTAGCAAAAGCACTGCTTTGTAACCGAGCTACAGAACATGTTCAGCACTCAGACACAGCCACAGACCAGGAGTCCTCCAATCTGGACCTCGAGATCCAGTTTCCTGCAGAGTTTAGTTAATTCACCTACCTGCAACGTTGGTCAGCTTGTTCGGGTGTGTTTGATTAAACTGTAGGAAGACTTGACCTGAGGACCCCTGGTTTAAAGTCTGAACCCGAAGCCACACAATGGCTTCTGAAGAACTACACAATTTTGTTTTGGGTATATTGGTTGTTATGACAAGAAAATGTGCAAAAACTACAAGTGAGCTGGCGTGTTTATGAAATTCTGTTTACCTTAATATACTGGACGTCTGACAAAGCTCTGACAGAATAGTCTGGCACATATATCTGCAGGAAGGCATTGAGCTGGTGGTTACTGCTGCCCAGTGACGGTGTGATGGCTTCAATCCGCTCGCTACGATTTAACGAGTCAGAATGGTTCAGTCCAAATGACCGAGGGGGGGATTTGTTTTCTACACAAGAAAAAGAAAAGCATCATTTTAATAACCATGAAAAAACAAACACATGCAATCAGGGGTGCAAAAATTGTCTCATAAGGCAGTGTAAAACTTATCAGCCTTGCTCATGAATATTAATTATCTGACTTCTTGTTGACTAGCCTGAAGTAGCAACAAACCAGTGACGGGACTATCTGTTTGTGCAAATTTTAAAACTACACTATTATATTCAAAAGTTTGGGTCCTTTTTTAAAGCAATACTTTAAATTTATTCCTCATAATAATAATAATTATTATGAGGAATAAATGCTGTCCAGGGGGCGAGCCGGGAGCTCTGTGGACCCTAGCGATGGGGTGGGCGCTGCCCTGCGGAAGGTGCGAAAGAAGGCGGAGAGGGGGAGGTGCAGGGATGCGTAGTTAGATATGGAAGGGAAGTAGATGAGGTTATTTAAAGCGGAGGCAGACGAACGGGATTGGATAATGATTAATAAGCTGATTAGCGATAATTCAGAATTGTTTGTGCGTGCTCCTCCCGAGACTTGTCTACAACATCACTCAAATTCAGCAAGTATGCACTTCATGATTGAAACGAGTCCGTAAATGCATTTATAATCTTACACACACATTGGTTTTCTGAACTGTTTGTTCATCAGAGAATCCTGAAAATAAGATTTGATTTGAGCTACAAATCAGCATATTCATCAACTGTATTTATATACTCAACATACTCATCTAGTACTGTATTTTTGATCAGATAAATGATTTTAGTAAGCATAACAGTCTTCTTTCAAAAAAATGGCACCACTGTAAACCAAAACATTTGAACAGTAGTGTATGTTTGTAGATAGTCATGGCTTTTTTATTACACTAAATCCTTCAGTGACAAGACCCTAAGTGGCACATGGTATATTATTATTTTATAATAGCTTGTAACAGCTTTTTAGAACTCAATAATAGCGTCGCAGGTTATGAAGGGGGTGTTTCATGTATGTAAAGTGTTGCCGCTGGCAAGAGTATGATAAAAAGCCTAAAAGCTTTCAAAGTGAAGACTGGCTTGTTTTTAATTAAACACAGCTTATGTTTTCCACTTCATAAAGAGAGGAGAAATTTACAAGTGCACACACTCAAACATTCTCTTAACTCGCACACAATAGTGCTTGCTAACAAACATTTCATTTTGCACATATTCACAGTTCAGTACGTTTATTTGGTCTTTCTTTCTTGCTCTAACACATTAACATGCATATATATATATATATACACATACACACACACTGGCTTCAAAAGCAGGGGTGTGTTAAAGCCACAATTTGGTTGGAATGTATGTAATCCGTGTTTGGATGTGTGAGCGGAGTGTGGGAGCCACTGCGTCTTTACTTCAAGGCTCCAATGCTGGCCTGAAGGGGCCCAACTATGAACCCTACATGCTGGTAGTCAGCATGAGGTATCTGAGAACAGGGAACAGTATACGTGTGCATGTGTGGGTGACTATGTACAGAGGTGTGTGTGTGTGTGTGTGTGTGTGTGTGTGTGTGTATGGCCCTGCTGTCACCCTTTACTCCAGGAGGCCTGTGAAGCTAGAATGTGTGGGAGGGATTCTGTGGGTTTACAATGAGTCACAGACAGATGTCTGACCTTCACATTGTTTGATTAGTCTCAAATGATTCGGTCATTGCTTTAACTGGATAATAAGCATCGAAACTGAAATTAGGATATGACTTGTCAAATATGTTGGTTTAACTATACCTGGAGATCCAGCAACAGACTCAGCCCTGCTGACCACAAAGGTACGAGACAGGGAGAGAGGAACTGCAGAGAAGAATAAAGAGTAGGAGGAAGAGGAAAGCATGAAAAAGATGGGAAACAAAACTACAGGGTGACTAAAAGGTCGAACTGAAGGGAAAAGGACTGAAAGATCAAGGGTTGAAGAAAATCACCAAATAACACTTATTTTAATATGAAATAAAGAAAAGACTCAATTTTACTCCACTGTTAGTGTTACTGTAGCCCTATGTTGTCACCACCAGAGGTCACCTATGCTCTGTGGCATTCCCCTAAATTAGCACATGGTTACACTTTGGAATAAGATTCAGTCACACTTTATATTAGGTGGCCTTAACTACTATGTACTTACATAAAAAAAAAAATTACAATGCACTTATTACGTTCATATTGAATTGCAAAGCACTTAGCTGCTATTGAGGTGGGATACGGGAAAGATTAGGGGCAGGTTTGGTGGCATGGGTAGGTTTAAGGGTGGCTTAAGATGCAACGGATGGGCCAGCGGTGCAATTATAAATGTAATTAAATGCAGGTATTTTTAAAAATATAAGTACATTGTAAAAACATACTTTAAAAACGCAAAAGGTGCATTGTAACAAATTATTCATTTAAATGCAAGTGCACCTAATATAAAGTGGGACCTCAGATTCAATGAAGTTCAATTCGATTTCCGATCTATAATCTCATTTGAAAACACTCCCCAAAGACTGTTGGATACATTAAATATTATGTTTTCTTTTGTAAATTTTATAATATAACTAGTATATTATAATATATCTATGATTTATATAAGCAAAAAGTAAGTAGTCACATGACTCCTGGAGTATGTATAGTTTTTATCTCATTATTGGTTATCTTATAATTAAATTGGTTTATCAACCTATATATATATATATATAAAATGATGGCATCAGTCCATAAACATAAGTTTATAATATGAATCAAAACTGTAAACACTATAAAATGTGCAAGTTGGGCCACATTTGATATATAAATACTGTTGCTGGACAATATTGTGTATGTCTAATAGTTAAAATTAAGTAATAGTAATAATTGTTTATTATGATTAATAGCAACAATTCTATCCATCCTGTAACGTCCCAGTGTTGCGGAGGAGAAAGAGATCGAAGGAGGCAGAAGCTCCAATTCAAAATAAAGACTTCTTTTAATAAACACATCCATCTTGCCACACCAGAAAAAAAACCCTCACTTTATATTGCTGGTGATGGGTGCAAAAATAGGTGTACTGTGAAATAAACATAGCATCGAATCTTAATAATTTCCCAGGTTTCTTCTGCCACAGTATCAGTACTTTTAAAAAGCTACAAGTCCAATGATAGTCCTAAATTCTCTTGCTGTTTGACTTCTGGAATGAGACCTTCTGAAATAAACTGTTATTTATTTATTTATGAATGTTCACAATCTTCAAACAACAATGCCTGACTGGGATTACTGCGGAGTAGATTGAAGATCTACAGGAAGCGGAGCCTCATTCTGCCACCTTTGACATACTATTTTCAAAGTATGCATCCCTGCATAATTTTTGGACTAATACAGCCAACAACCTTCTGCACTATTGCAGGGTGGGTGGGTGTATCATGTGGTATCAAGATAATTTTGCATTGCAGTATTGTTTCTTAAAGGAACAGTTGAAAATGTCCTCATCTAAAATGTTCGCAGTTAAGCTTGTTGCTCACTAATAGATCCTCTAAAGTGAATGGTTGCCATCAAAATGAGAATCCAAACAGGGGATAAAAACATCACAGACTCATGTCCAGATCCTAAAAACTGTATATTCGTAAAGAAAAGAAAAATAATCATAAAGGTGTGTGTTTTATCTTAAAACCATTGCTTTTGGCCAAAATATAAGCTTCCTCTAATAAAAAATCCAAACTTATGTTGTCTTCTCACATGAAAAATCCACCTATATACATTTTTATTTTCAGTTAACTATTTATTAAAAAATATATATTAGAAATATGGATTTAGTGGTGCTTACCGGGAGATGCGGTGAGAGCCATCATCCCATACGAGGAGAAAGCTCCAGCTTCAAACTTCATTCCCTCCTTCCCTGCCTCCACCTCCACCTTCCCCTTAGAGAACAGATTACATTGAAAACCAGACGTTCAATAGAGCTAGGAACTATTTGAAGCATCTTCAATTAGATACCGATGCAGATTTTTACTTTGAGTTTTTCCCTCTTGAGGGAAGGTCTTTCGCAACAATACTCTTCTTTCACATAGTGACATTAGTTAAAACGTTTGATACTGGGCTTGTTAAATACTTGCGAAAATCCCAGCTTGCTCTAGGCTAATAAGATCAATCCCTTCTCTCTATGCCTTCTGCGGCCCTGGCCCAAACAACCCAGCTGACCTGCAGAATGAGGATGAAATAGTCCACAGGCTTGTTGCGGTGAAAGAGGTAATGTTCGAGGGCCTTCTTATTCTTCTCATTATATTTGAGCTCCTGGATGACATTGGGGTGCTTCAGGAGACGTAGAAGGATCTTCTCGGACATCTGGCTTGGACTAAATGCTTCCACTTCTGTAAAGCAAAAGGAGGCATGATCATCAACTTCCAGTTCCTGTTGGATGTTTGCACTTAAAAATGTTAACTCAGGGCCATTTTAAATCATGGGTAAAGGTAATATCACACAGTATATTAGTAAACCTCGGGATAATGACATTTTAGTATTTCAATAACTGCTTCATCATCTGTGAAAATATTGGCTTGTGAATCTTCTCTGACCATTTGAAGTTTTCTAAAACATAAAAAGTAAACTTTTTTTTATTCCCCATAATGTCTTCAACGGTGTCCATGACAGTTTCTGTGAATATTTGATGATGTATGCAGTGTTTTGTCCATTATGATAGTTGTCTGTTGCTAAATAACTCTTTGTAACATTGTTCTGTTTACAAGTATCTGTGTAATCTGGCAGCCAGGCCCTCCTTGACCAGGAAACGCTAATAGTATTGTATTTGTTAATCAATGATTAGCGTAAGCCACAACCTTCTCACCAAATCCTGGTATTAGGTTTAAAGGGGAACTCCAGTCAGAATATGTTCGGCATGCCCTTTTTGTCTTTATTAAAAACAGCTACTCTTGGGACCTTTTAACAGTGGCTTGAACGTCAGTAAAGCAAAGGGAAATGACTCGTAGGAGGTTGTGCCAAATGCCTGAACAATTCAGAATGCAAGAATCAGCAGTTATATGTACATTTCCATTCATTCATTTTTTGATAATAATACTGCAAAATTACTTTAAAAACTAGTATTAATTTCTAATTTAACCGGCTTTCAGAATACCATATATTTGTCAGTTGCAGGATATTGATTTTCAAAAAAAGATTTTTAAACTTTTTTTTGTTTTGTTTTTATTGTGTTTTATTACGTTAGTTAGCTTTTTTTTTTTAAATCACCCTTTGGAGGGGTCTAAAATTTTCAGCATATGTGTATTTCCACTGTGAGAGACAGAATCTAAAAAGAAAAATCCAGAAATCATATTGGAATTACTGTGTCAAATAAGTATTTGATCACTTGAGGTCAAAAAATGTTAATGTTTGGTACAGAAGCCTTTGTTAACAATTACAGAGGTCAAACGGTTCTTGTAGTTCTTCACCAGGTTTGCACACACTGCAGGAGGGATTTTGGCCCACTCCTCCAAACAGATCTTCTCTAGATCTGTCAGGTGTCTGGGCTGTCGCTGAGCAACACAGAGTTTCAGCTGCCTCCAAAGATTTTCAATTGGATTTAGGTCTGGAGACTGACTAGGCCATTCCAGAACCTTGATATGCTTCTTACGGAGCCACTCCTTGTTTTTCCTGGCTGTGTGCTTTGGGTCACTGTCATGTTGGAAGACCCAGCCATGACCCATCTTTAATGCTCTGACTGAGGGAAGGAGGTTTTTGCCCAATATGTTACAATGCTTGACCCGTTAATCCTCTCCTTAATACAGTGCAGTCGTCCTGTCCCCTGTGCAGAAAAACACCCCCAGATCATGATGCTTCCAGCCCCATGCTTCACTGTAGGTATGGTATTGTTGGGATGATACTCATCATTCTTCTACCTCTAAACACCGCGAATGGAGTTAAGACCAAAAAGTTCTTAGTGTATTACTGATAGTAGCCTTGGAAACGATGGTCCCACCATTCTTAGCATCATTGATACCCCACAAGGAGAGATCTTCCGTAGGGCCCCAGTTCGAGGGACATTGATAGTCATCATTTAGCCTCTTCCATTTTCTGACAGTTGTTCCAACAGTTGTTCTTTTTTCACCAAGCTGCTTGGCAATTGCCCCGTAGCCCTTTCCAGCTTTCTGAAGGTCTACAATTTTGTCTCTTGTCCCTTTTGATAGATCTTTGGTTTTTTTTATGTTGCTACTTAGACTTTGGCTGATTGTGGGGTGCACAGATGTCTTTATGACAGCTAAAGACCTCAAACAGATGCTACTAATTTAGAATCCTAAGTAGAGTGTAGCTGGACTATTTAAAAGCAAAATAACAGGTATTTGAGGGTCAGAAATCTGGCTGATAAGTGATCAAATACTTATTTGACACAGTAATTCCCAAATAAATTGTTAAAAAATCATACAATGTGATTTACAGATTTTTTAGATTCTGTTTCTCACAGTGGAAATGCACCTATGCTAAAAATTGTAGACCCCTCCTTGATTTCTAAGTAAGAGAACTTGCAAAATCACAGGGTGATCAACTACTTATTGACCTCACTA
>JAUMHG010000033.1:4759231-4778602 GCA_032359395.1 Enteromius anoplus | reverse complement strand
TATATAAATGTTATTTGTCAAACCGAGACGTAAAAGTGCTTAGTTGAAGAAAACTCATGCAGTCATCCTTAAGAAATTAACAAAGCTATACATGTATTGTGACTACACAAAAATCTATAATAGGTAACTACATAGATAAGGCAGAGATTAGATGGATCTAAAGAAATGCAAGATGTGCAAAACCTGTGAAAGGATGTAAAAATAATCATGGAGTCAGATCTCCATGTAGTTAACGTTTTATCATTATCAGGGATCAGAGATCAGTCCAGGCCAACAGAAAGTTGATTGATCACGATCTTATTTCACAAGCAGGGAAAATTCACATGTTCAGTACACTAAAGAATAAATAACTCTATGTTAAAAAACACTTTATACTGGTACTTTAAGACACTTCCATAAGTTCATGCAATCTCAAATGCTTTCCATTTTCAAAAAGAACACAGAACGGGTAGAGTAGTTCCCCTTCCTAACTTTAGGTCCTGTTGTAAAAATGTAAGAGTTGGGGCTAGATTACATTTTATAAAATGTGATTTGCATGTTTAAAAGTACATCACAGCTGAATATCCTACAACAGATAGTAATAACCAGGCAGTCAGCTCAAATATCTCTTTATTACAGCAATAGAAAAAGTGAAAAGTGTTTTTATTACAAAAGTTCAATAAACCATTTGTGTTTTCCGTTAACTTGGCAATACAATAAAGATTACAACAAAGATTAAACCTGTTAGGTGAATGCTTTAGATTATGCAACTATATAGACCCGTTGTGAGGTACTGGTCAATGCTATACATGTATCGGTATGGTTACAGATGTATTTAAAACATTTTCAGATTTTTTTTATTTTGACTGAATCAAAAAATAAATTTAAACAATACTGCTTTTTTTTTTTGCTGGGATTTACTGGCAGCATGATTGCTGGTCTCCACAGCACCCCCCAGTGGAAGGAGTTACCATTGCACTGCCCAACTGCTGGACCAGCTCAAAGGGATTCTCTGGGACTGCCTGGAGAGAAAGGAAGATTCAAAGTACAGTATGTTCATTATTTACATATTTTTGATTTATTATGCAGGTGCATCCTATTACATAAGTATGGTAAAATCTGTTGCATCCAAGAACTAAATGAAATGACACAATAACTTCTGAATCAAAACTTAAAAGGCAGATTTGTTTTATCAACACAACCAGAGCGGTTTTATGTAAGCCAATATGTAAGATTTTAAGATTGAATCATCATTGCAGTGATTTGTTGTTGTATGTTTAACACTAACTGATGCAGGGCATAACTTTTTATTTCTCAAAAAGCATATGGGTAGATGTACTCATATACCAGGATAACAAAGGCAAGAGTCAACAGGCACATTTTGTGAAATTTGAAAGTCCTCACCCAAACACTCAAATATTTTGTTGGACTGTCGTTAACTTTGATTTTATTGTGGCATAGTTTCAACAATGCCATTTAACATCACAGACACACATTTCACAAGTTTACACATAGAAATAATCAAATTCAGTAAGGAAAAAAGGTATTTGGCGTGCTTTCCGAGGAGAGGGCTCAGCTCAGAGATCGGCAGAACTACCGAGCCCGGGGTTCCCCTCCCCTGTCCAAGGCCAGGGGTCCGAGCTCGGCGTCCGGCCCAATCCCCAACCGCTCCCCCTGTAGTAGAGTAAAAGATTTGTTAACCGTGAAGAGTCAGGGTGGCGGAGGGATGCTGAATCGAGAGGTACCAAGGTAGGATGTGTGGGATATTTTACAGGAGGCTTCTTTGATCTGATTGGGTAATGATGTATTCACAAATTATGAACCAGCCATGTTAATTATCCGCGCATGCTCCTCCCAAAATTTGTTCTTCACTTTTTTCCAGCAAGAGTTGCATTTATTTTTGGCTGAGATCTTGTATTGACAATGGGAGAGCCTGCCTAAAAACCCCTGCACATCCTCAAGACTTTCGATAGGGTTAAACGGAGGACTCAAGCTCATCAAATCACTATTCATTCTTGGCACTGTTGTGCTGGAATATGTACATGATTATTTCTTTCAATATGGTTGTTTACCATCTATGCACTGCATTAGTTAGGGTTAAAAGCATTGTTGCTAAAATCATGTAAATTTGCAATTGAGAAAAAAAAAAAGAAGTCAGAATTATGGAGATAAAAAGTTGCAATTAGCTATTTTATTTAGTGACAGCAGGCTGCAGGCATATGTATGTCTCTGATATATAGCTATGAGACTATATGTATAGGCTTTTTGTGTAAAGGTAAAAAACAGCTGAAGCATTTCAGAATTCTTTTTAGATGTAAACGAATAAAACCAAAACAATGATCAAAACTATAAGTCAGCATTTCTAAAATTATGCTTTAGTGTTGGTAATTTCAAAACAATCCTTTCTTGGGTTTGAAGGGGCTGAGTCACCACTAGCTCTGATTAGATGGCATTCATTGTTTGAAAGGGAGGGCAATAATCTGTGGCCAAGGCTTTTTGGTCTAAAATTGCAACAAAAACTGATTTTACCACCAAAACTCAATTTGACCATTTGGCAAAGGAATGATATATTAAATGCATTCCTGAATATAGATTAAAAGAAAAGAAATGTTAACACACTGGTAGGAAATGAGTCGCTTACCTTTGGTTTGGCCCAGCATTCTCCAGAGCTGGGGGTTTTCAGTCCCTGATGCCGAAATGTGAATTCTCCGGAAAATCTGGAGTTGCTCAAGATGCTGGCCACATCATCGTCCACCTCCGTCTCTTTATCTACCTAGACAAGCACATTAAAGTGTCACAGTCATGCTTGTGCACAATATACACAACAGTTTAAAGGTCTGGTTTCTTCTCTTCTGATTACTACGTCTTCATTTATTTATTGGTCAGAGAAAGCTTTTTAAAATGGAATTTATTCTTATAACGCAGCTGAATTTTCAACAGCTATTACTCCAGTCTTAAATGATCCTTTAGAAATCTTTCTAACATGCTGATTTGCTGTTCAAGAAAATTTTATTATTACTAGTGTTAAAAACTGTTCTGTTGCTTCCTTTTCAGAAGTTCAAAATATTTTCTTTCGTCTATTTGAAATAGAAATCTTTTGTAACATTAAAAATGGATTTACAAATGACTTTTGATCAATTTAACGCATTCTTTTTTTAGAAAAAAACAAAAACAAAAAACAACCCTACTAACGTTTCAACAGCAGTAGTACGTGTTAAGGCTTTTATGTAACACATTTAACTTAATTCCATGTACAGCATGTATTACATTGGCAGATAATTTTAGTATATAGGACCATGTGACCAACATTCAAAAACAGTACAGTTAGTAATGATTTAAATACACCTAAGCCATTTAGATGTAATTCTAACATTACTGTTCATTTGTTTAAAAGAATAAACATTATAACTACTGGGACAAATTAAGGGAAATGTGCTAGACCGTATATAAATTAAGAACTCTGTTGAAGGAGTTATACAGATCTGGATGTAGTTTGTACACACCTTAAAAGTATACTGGGCATCAAACTCAAAGCCTTCCTCTAGAGCTGTCATTTCTCCATTGTACATGACCAGACAGGACTTCTTCTCGGAACCTTTTGGTAACTTGAAGAGCCGGTATGTGGCTGACACAAATTTGCAGTCACCTAAACAAATTTTACAATTTAAGATAAACCTATGAACTTCCACAATTAAAAATAAATCGAATAAAGGGGGAAAAAATCCTCTCAATGTTCAAATGATCAATACATCATTTTTTTTTTTTTTTAAATACAGTTATAAACTAAGAACCACTTTTTTGGTGGTGGAAACTCAAGATTTTTTGGGGCACAAAAACCCACATGTGGTACATATTGTGGTAACTGTGGTATAAGAGCAGTAATTTTCTCAAGACCACTGAGTAAGAGTGTTCTTGGACTGAATATCATCTCCCTCAGGTCCTTCCTAACCTGTGTGACTGATTTTATGGAACATAAATGATGATATTTTAAATATGCTACATTTCCCATCAAACAGTTCAAGTTAATAGTCACTAAAACAGTTTGGTTACCAACATTATTCAAAAAATCGTTTGTGTTCAACAGAAGAATAAAATGTATACAGGTTTGGAAATAAATTTAGTTTTTGGATGAACTGTTCCTTTCTTACACAACTCAAATTGACCAAATATCTTCTTTTTGCTCTGCTAACAACAAAGGTTTCATAAAACTTAAGTAGAATCGAATGCTGCTTTTCTTTTTTTTTCTTCTTTTTTTTTGCAGCAAACCCAGACAAGTGAAGTTAGGTGCTATTTTCATATGAAGGTGGCATATTTTTACACAAACATCTCACCAAGCAGTTTCTCCAGTTCCTTGTTGCCCACAGTGATGATACTTGCTGTGACCAGTCTGGGTTTACAGAACCCAACCTCTCTAGCCAGCCGTATCAGGTCTTCCCACCATAATGCTCCACTGAGGCATTCACCTGTGAATCAATACATGCAAAGAGTCTGTATCAGCGTCATTTTATTTTATGTGACATTCACCACAGTGGCAAAATTAAAGTTAAACTAGAGCTTGCAACATTTGGCAAGCAGGGTTTCTGCAGGTTTTATGATTTTACATGTTTGACCAAGTAAGGAAAGTCTAAGGAATAAATGTAAGAAAATGTAAAGACCCTTTAAAGCCTTCATTTGTAAAAAAAAAAAAAAAAAAAAAGCTTGTTATGACATTTTAAAAGCTTTGTTAAAGACTTTTGAAAGAAAGGCTCATTTGGAAAAAAGTGATGTTCTTTCCTACCCCATAATACTTTGTTGGCCTTGAGGTCTTCTGGGATTCTTGCATCACTATAAACATCACTAAAGTACAGTTCCCCTCCATCCTAATGACAGAGAAAATCAACACCTTTTTGTTTGTTAAGGAAAAGATATCCACATTTCCACTGTTCAAAGTAAGATGTTAGCATGATCTAGGCCAGGAGTGGTGAACGTTGGTCCTGGAGAGCTGCAGTTTTGATTCAACCCCAATCAAACACACCTAATCAAGCTAATCATGGTCTGAAGGGTTACTAGAAGAATACAGGCAGGTGAGTTTTAATTAGGATTGGAGCTGAACTGCAGGCCCGGAGTTTGCCGCCCCTGTTCTAGGCTATTTTATTATAGCATTTGAGAGTCAGGGTTGGAGCTATAAACAAAATAAAAGAATTGAACGGAATTAAGCATAAAATCAAAGTACCTTTAGTACACGGTAAGCCTCCCTCAGGACACTGGCTTTATCTGGTGACAGGTTCACCACACAGTTTGATCTTTTGAAATAAAAGAACCAAAAGATATTTTGTTTATGCTAAAAAGTAACAAGTTCTTTGTAATCAAAGAAATTAGAAATAATTTGTCTTCACTTATGGGCTACTATTATGAAACTTACATGATGATATCATATGACTTCTCCTCTAGACCTGCTTCTCCCAAGGCCTCAATGTAGCCTTGAACAAAATTCACGTTTGGCTTTTTATATCCAAATCTTTGCGTGTGGTAGTCAATGTATTTCCTAGCCACCTCGAGCTGTAAAACAAAGACATCTGAGCAGTTCACACACACTGTTTTTGCCATCATGCCAAATTCATTTAGGATAGTACATAAAAACATTCATTTTAGATTCTGCTCAAAAAAATAAAGGGAATACTTAAACAACACAATGTAACTCCAAGTCAATCACACTTTCTGTGAAATCAAACTGCCCACTTAGGAAACAACACTATTGACAATCAATTTCACATGCTGTTGAAATTATAGATGGAAATTATAGGCAATTAGCAAGATACCCCCGATAAAGGAGTGGTTCTGCAGGGGGTGACCACAGACCACTTCTCAGTTCCTATGCTTTCTGGCTGATGTTTTGGTCACTTTTGAACGCTGGTGGTGCTTTCACTCTAGTGGTAGCATGAGACGGCGTCTACAACCCACACAAGTGTCTCATCCAGGATGGAACATCAATGCGAGCTGTGGCAAGAAGGTTTGCTGTGTCTGTCAGCGTAGTGTCCAGAGCATGGAGGCGCTACCTGGAGACAGGCCAGTACATCAGGAGATGTGGAGGAGGCTGTAGGAGGACAACAACTCAACAGCACCACTGCCTCTGCCTTAGTACAAGGAGGAACAGGAGGAGCACTGCCAGAGCCCTGCAAAAGGATCTCCAGCAGGCCACAAATGTGCATGTGTCTGCTCAAATGGTCAGAAATGGACTCCATGAGGGTGGCACAGATGGGCGTTGTGATTACAGCCCAACACTGTGCAGGACGTTTGCCATTTGCCAGAGAACACCACTGGCGCCCTGTGCTCTTCACAGATGAAAGCAAGATCACACTGAGCACATGTGACAGACGTGACAGAGTCTGGAGACGCCGTGGAGAACGTTCAGCTGCCTGCAACATCCTCCAGCATGACCTGTTTGGCAGTGGGTCAGTAATGGTGTGGGGTGGCATTTCTTTGGAATTTCTCCATGTGCTCGCCAGAGGTAGCCTGACTGCCATTAGGTACCTAGATGAGATCCTCAGACCCCTTGTGAGACCATATTGCAGGTGCTGTTGGGCTTGGGTTCATCCTAATGCAAGACAATGCTAGACCTAATGTGGCTGGAGTGTGACAGCAGTTCCTGCAAGACGAAGGCATTGATGCTATGGACTGGCCCACCTATTTCCCAGACCTGAGTCCAATTGAGCACATCTGGGACATCATGTCTCGCTCCATCTTGCACCACATCACTCTGCATGTTCTAGCCGGGTCTATGTTTTGTTAATCTAGAGTCATGGTGGATGTATTTGTGCTGTCAATCAATTACATTATTAAATGGCTAATTATTAATCTCATATTTTGTTAAAAAAGAAAACAAAGAGAAGAACTATATTTTAAATGGATACCTTAAAATCAGTTTAGCCTTTTTTAACTGCGCGAAACAGCAAAACAGAGTGAACTGTGTCGTACCATCTGCCATATAGCATATACCTGTAGCAAAAGCCTGTATACAGCATTACAGTGTTATCTAAAACCTGAAACAAACTTACCTGATCTTCAGTCATGTCAATGCCTGTGACATGTCCCTTCTCTCCTACAAGCTGGCTGAGCATGTAGCAGTCCCGTCCACTTCCACAGCCAAGATCAAGCACCCTGCTGCACTCCAGACACTCAGGGACCACCAGACCACAGCCATAGTATCTGCCACCAAGAGGTCAGAGTACTGAATCATCATATATAACTCGAAAGAATTTTAAAAGTCAGCAGAGGTATCATCAGAATAAAGCAATTTAACTTGTATTCATATCAGTCTTATATGCATATAATAAACAATAAGCCCTAGAAAATAAGACATAGTTTACACTGACTTCTATCTTTAAAAAAAAGAATTGCAGCATGGTTTAGGCTTGCAAAGTTACATTTGAACAAACCAGATGACTATTAGAACCATGACATCTGAACAGATGAGACCAAATGGGAGATACCAAAACTCACAAATGCTGAAGGGTGGCTGATGTTTTGTAGCCACAGGACCTGGGCACCTCACGTTCATTGAGTTGACCCTAAACTAAAGTATTCTAGAGTCAAACGAGAGGCCATCCTTTCGAAAGCTTGGCCAAGATTGGCTCATGCAACAGAACAATGATCTTGAACACACCAGTAAATCTACAACAGAACGGCTGAAAAGAAGAGAATCAAGGAGTTTTGGTACCCCAAGTAAAGTCTAGATCTCACCCTGACCGAAATGCTGTGGTGAGAGCTGTGCACAAACAGATGCCCACAAACCTTAATAATCTGGAGCAATGTTACAAAGAAAAGTGGGCCAAAATCCCTCGAGAAAAATGTAAGAGACTGATAAAGTCATACAGAAACCAAAAGGTGTTGCTGCTAAAAGTTGATCTACAGGCGATAATAGGGTGTCCTTAATTTGTCATAAATAGCTTTTCCATCTTTGCTTTCATTTTGTTACATAATGACACGGTGCGATGTGTCGTGTTCATCTGAGGTTCTATTTTACAAATTTTAAGAACTGACAAAAAACTAATAATTTTTTTATTGTGTCCTGATACAGATATTTATTTATTTGTTTGTATTTATTAAACAATTTTATTATTTTATTTTTTTTTGTCAAAAATTAGCCTTGGTGTGCATAGGAAGACCCTTCCCTATCTTACAGTTACCAAACTCTTCCTTCTAAGGAAGAAAAATATAACAATTTCAGTAAATCACTTGTCATCCTTTCAGATTGAAAGTGATCTTAAATATGGTAAGTTTATGTTTTACTCAAAAACATGTGTATCATCTCAATCATTCGTCCAAATAAACCTCACTTTGCAACGACATCAGGGTGGATCTCAGCTATGACTTTTCTCAGGTATGCAGGAACAGGCTTGCCAGACGGAACACAGGCATTGCTTTTCAGATCAGTCATCTTCTTCAGTGTCTTTCCATAGTATTCCTGTATTCATGATTCATCATTTTACACCGTTGTGCGCATTAAACATGTTTAACACAATTCGGCAAATCAAATATTAATGTTATTATGGTGACTAGCCTATAGCTGCGATGTAGAAACAATAGGCAATTGCTTTCATTTTTGTAATACTGAAAGTCAACTCGGTTATGTTTTTTAAAAAACTGGAAAAACATACCTTCACGTCATTGTAGACACTTGCAACAGTGTTACTGTGAACAACAATAAGACATTGTACTGAGAATACTTGACTGTTTTGTAAATGTTGGTCGATACGTAACGTAACTTACTTTGCCAGCAGATTCAATAATTTTGCAAATCATATAAACAAAGCAACAAACAGACAATACGAACTAGATTTCACCTGGCTGATTGTGGCCCGTCTGCCATGATCGCTGGACGAGGCGTTTTTCGGGTTTTTTAAGCCTTCATTTACTTCCGTAACACAATGAGCCAGAGAGCACACGATCATGCAGCCAACGGAACTTGAATTATTGACCGAGCGGTCATGAGTCATGACTGTCACGATGATTATGCAGGTAACGTTATGTTGCATTAAGTAGCCTAGCTTACGGCAGTAAATGAGCAATAAGATTTAATACAATTAAGAATATCATAGGAAAGTGTTCATAAAGTGATGCTTTCAAAATACAACAGTAGCTACTTGAAAACAAAATTAAAGTAGATTTGGATCAAATTATTAATAGGTTAATATAGCCGCGCGTCTTTTTGTCCAGATTGAAGCGACATTGACTGAACAAAACATCTCGTTTGTGAACAAACTGAACTGTAACCACTGACGTATAACAGAGAACATACAGTAAAGATCACTGAGACATATCCTTCAGCTGACAGAATGTACGAGAAGTGATAAACATGCTGTCAAATGCTTTTTTTTTTTTTTTTTTTTTTTAAGTAGACAAGCAATTTAATAAAGAACTGTTGGACACGCTAACCTAATGCACTAGAATCTTTAAACCAGCTCTCAAAAGATCCTTTCATTTCACTATTCAAAGAGCCACGAATGAACGGATCTTAGTTAGTGAACCGATTCAAAGATTCGAGTAACTGGAATGAATCAGAATCCTTCCTATTTAAAAAAAAAAAAAAAAAAAACAGAACACACGTTGTTTGGTATTTAGTTTAATGTACAGCGTCATGATTTGTGGCATAAAACAAGATAAACAGATAAAAACATGAACTCATAACATGAACTCATATCTCTTTTGATTAGATTAGTAGACAAAACAGCTGCAGGCTGTACAATATGACATCATAGTTTAAGTCTTAAATGAGATGCATCAAAGCACTGAAGACTTTGTAAATCAGCATCTTGTTAATATATCAGAGAAAGAGATTGATTAGGTATCTGTCTCCAAGCTAGCTCTAATCAATAATAGATTGTCATCACAGAGACACCAGTCAGAGCAGCAAATCTCTTTACTAACAACATTCATTAGGGCAGTAAAATAAATTAACTTGTTAACACGGAGAACCTTTCAGTGGTCATGGAGAAACTTGAAAACGGAAGCTACTTTGGTGCAGAAATACAAAAATAGATCATTTTATTATTATTACTACATGCACGGCTCATTAGTATGCATGTGAATATAAAATCAAGGCACAGCTTTTGAGCACCCATGTATAAAACTATATTCTATGAGGCTAATGTTTAAAATGACACTTGACAACTGGCATGTGAAGCCATATTGAGAGTGGTTGTAACAGTGCAAAAGTGAAATAAAAGGCACTTACAAATCATGTTACCACCATACAGCTTAATCAATTCTGTACCCATGTGAACATCAAGTTCAACAACATATGCTTTACACATAGATTTATATATGTATATTATCATTTTAAAAACATTTCTGTCTTTGGAGTTCCCTTGAATATGTTCCATCAGAATGACTAAGCATTTAAAAGAACTGACTTTACACAGTAAATGCTTGTTTACTAAAGACACCTCCCTTTGGCAAGGCTTTTAGCCCTAGAGGTTCAAATGAATACACATTTTGTATGTATGCTTGCAATAAAAAAACGGATGATTAGTAGTAATAAAGCAGCACTTATAAGCTCCAAGCCTAATTCTAACATCTGCCCCACGTCACAATCTGTACAGCCTAATTCGGCTATAAGAACTTGTTCTGAATACTAAATACACATGAAGAATTCAGAGCATACATCAATCAAGAAACTACAATATAAACAGACAAAATATGAATTAAGACTGTATGTAAATACTTTGTATTTGAAATGAACAATCATGAATATGATTCATTCAAAAGAATGTGATTGTGCAAAACTTAATACAAACCAATAAGATTTGTCCCATCACGTTAGGGAAAGTCAACATGGATATGAAAAGCACATAGTGTTGTTGTTGTTTTGTTTTTTTTATTGTTGGTGTTCAGTCAGTTTTTAGATTGCACTTTGACTGTCCAGAGACACTGACCCCCAGTTTCAAAGACAAGGCTTAAGCTAGTCCCAGACTAAATTGCATGTTTGAGCTGTCTCAGATGAAAATATCTAGTCAATATCTAACAAAATATCAAAAAAGTAAAAAAAAAAGTTACTCCTCCATCTTATTGCGCATCTGATGTCATAATTACGTCTCAATTTGTGAATACGAATCTCCCAGGAATACCTAAACACACCATTAGGGCACCACATGTATCGCCTAGTGGAGCATATAGAGTTCATCTTTTTGCATGTGCATACTTACAAACGAATGTATATATTGTGCGATTACTCAGCAAAAGTTTTGCTTGCTCCTGCACGACATACTGCGGCTTCCCTGTATGCCTGTCCTCCTCTCGCTTTTTTTTTCCTCAGTAACGTCATGCATTTAGCTTTACGATTCTGTGTTACTAGGTTGAGGACCCTCTTGTTCAATAATAGTATGCAAATAGAGGCAGACCGGATGAGGTTGAGACGGGGACACTGGCGATGCTCCGCGTTCCACCCCGTTTTCTGGGGACGGAAGTCCCTGATTTTCCTCTCCGTAGGAACGAAGGCCACATTCCTCGCAGAAATCCTCAAAGTCCTCTTCGCTCAGAAGCCCCTCAAATTCTTTGGGCTCACGGCTCTCCAAGCCTCGTCCGCAAACGCACACCTCAATCCCAGAATCCCCCGTGAATCTGCGGCGTCTTCCCAGAATCCTCTCTTTCTCATTCGGTATCGCCACATTCCTTAACGCCTCCTTCCTGCACTCGTTCTGCTTCCCCGTGCTGGGAGGCTGCTGAGCGCTCTGTGCAGATCTGTCCTGCTCTGGCTCCATCTCGCCCTTGCCGTCTTCTTTCTGGTGGTACCCGTTAGAGGTGCGGATGTCCTCGAGGCTGGGTCTGGAACAGAGCGTTTCCGATGCAGGCGGCACTGGAGTGGTCTGTCCGGGTGCACGGTGCGCATCTTGCTGCTCAGTGGTTAAAGGACTGTTGTAGGTCGGAGGGCCGGCGTTTAAGGCGCTATATGGAGGAGGGGGCGTAGCGGGCCGATGCACTGCCTCCTCGTACTCTGGAAGGAGATAGTTTGGTAGGAATCCTGAAAGAGAAAGAATGGTGAGAAAATGTCTGAAAACAGCACGGAGATTTTGAAGCATTCGAAAAAATCTGACTTTGTTTGGAACTGTTTTAAAGGAACACTCATGATGTTCAAAAACGGTTTGACTTTACAGATTACGGCAATTTATGACATATTTATAAGATAAAAAGTCAAAATGGTGACATAAAACACTTATGACTGTCAATTACTCCTTGCAATATTGACCGTTTTGTAAATTCTGACATAAAAATTAATTTATGCCAAGTCATATTAATGACAAAGTCAAAATTCAAGTAATTATGACATTAAAAAAAATGAGTGGCAACTGACTTAATTTCAACTTCCATAATTATCACAGTATATCATGGTTCAAAAGGACTTTTGATGATTTTTTTTATTATAATTTATAATACCTTTTTATAATAATCTTAATTTAATCTAATGAGTTATGTCTATTTTGAGTCAGTATCTAATAACAAATGAGCTCAATGACAAATAAGAATGTCCAGAAACCTTTTAAATGGCATAATTTTTACTTACTTAGTATGTCAGTTTGACTTTTCTTTATCAGACAGATTTTCAAAATACAAAGATGTTACTAAGTTTGTATTTAATAATTATTGAAACAGCTGTGATGAAATCATCATTCCGTCTTTTTCGTTTATGTTAATGTTTAACCAGGGAGACAGCAGATCTCTTAAATGTATGTCCCAGTCTCCTCTAATACTTGATTTAAAGTGGGCACAAAACTAAACATTCTGTAAGAAAGTGCAGTCTGTTTCATCAGCCATGAATCAAAGACAGCTCACAAAGTCTGATGACTCACACTGATACACTTGGTAATTTGGGTTTTCTGTGTTAACACAGTCTGTTAAAAAAACTGTGCTATACATCATCTTGTTCAAGTGATATTTCACTTTTAAAAAAAAAACTGACATAAAAAGTTAAAATGTTTGACATAAAGTTGAAGCACAGAAGTGGAAATTTATAAAAAGTCAACACTACAACATGCTGTCATTATTATAATATACAATTTAATACTTAAGTCACTCCAGTTTGTTTCATTCAGAAGGATTGCTATAATAACGCCGTAAACCCACTTATTTACAAGGCTTTTATAACCAACTGAGCAAAATCCATCTTACAACATCACACAGCTTATAGTCCGACTGAGATTCACTGAGGTCTAGTTGTCACAGATTAGTACAGTATAGTAAAAATGTCTCTGACCAGGAGGGTCAAACATTCTCAGACCCACCCAAAATTAAATAAATGTATATAAAAAAAAAAACACGAAACTAAGAAAATGAAGTTAATTAACTGAAGCTCTCTATCTCTTTTAGGCAGGTAATGTATGTTCTGCTAGGTTCATTGTGTGCACTTCAGCTTCAGGTACTGAAAATTATCGCAAGCAAGCATTTTATGACACTATCTCAAGATGAAATAATAAAAAGCCATAAAATGATGAAGCAAAATACCTCAACAATAACAACTGGTGTAGTTGTCATGTGCGCACAACACAGATTCAATTAACACTGTGTCTGTACTACAGTGAATTCTGACTCTGCAGTTTATTTGCAAAAACAGATGACTCCATTTTTCGTACATTTTCGTACAAGTGTTTTTATTATGTTAGCATGTTTTTATATTTGTGTTTTATTGTGTTAGTTAGCTGTATGTTTTAGGTATTTTTAACAATCCAAATAACCCAATAACCGCAGTTTGATTGAGATTTTTGAGAATTGTTAAAAACCTGTTACCTGTTTTTTGCAAATTAACTCTTCATTTAGTTATTCAGATATTGTAGTGGTTGTCATACAAATATAATTGTGCAATTATGTTGTTTGCTCACAGCCAGTTCATGAAAAACAAGATTTTTCACTGAGAACAGGAATACAGATATTACTCATAATAATAAGCATGCAATCAGCTGCAGAGTTAAAGATTGGAAGAACATAGCAGTTGTTTTTGCTAGTTGTGGGAATCTTAAGGCGCCTCACGATCCGATTCTTGAAGTGCTTTTTATTTTTACCCCAATTAATTCGTGCAAATGCATCTTTAAAACTTAACCAACATTGGTGTTTCTTTGCTTTTTGTTTATATTTGAGATATCTGTGTGAATCTTGGTTTCACAATTCAAATCAATAAGATTATTATCGTCAACACAATGGCCCGGTTTCACAAACTTGGCTTAGCTTAAGCCAGGACTAGGCCTTAGTTAAATTAAATTATTAATGCTTCTTTTACAAAAATTTTAAGATATGTCAGAGCAAGATATTTTCAGTTGAAGCAGTTCAAACATGCATTTTAGTCTGTGACTAGCTTAAGCCTAGTCTGTGAAACCAGGAGAATATCACATTCACCTTCAGTATTACTACACATGGCTACACTTTAAATCAAATTTATTTTGTGCAAAATTTACATTTTCTTATTATACAAACAGGATATGACTTATTTTAAAAAGTGCTGTTTGAGTATATAAAAGTTTACAGAAATAGTTTTGACTTTTAATAGTTGGATTTTTCTTTTTTTCCTCTGCATAATTACTGATGAGGTCATAGACAGTGGCAGCTTTAACAGGCTGCATTCAGACTAATGCACGGATCTCTTTCTTTATATCAGATGTTTTGCTCTGATGAACACACCGTCAGTTATGTTTTCAGAGCAGTTTCGTATAACAGCATTTGAAAATGCAAGTGCATTTATCCGCAGCGGCGATCAGACGCTTCAGGACAAACAAACACAAAGTGCACGTGACTGTCAGTGACAAAGTCTGTCAGCTCGCAGGTTTCGTGTATCGAATACAAATGCCTTCCAAATGGTATATAATAAAAAAAGCATATCTAAAGAATATCTAAAGTAAAACGCGACAGATGGACACACACAATGTGCACACGTCTCAGCGCAAATTCTGTGCTAGGGCTGGACGATATGGCAAATATATCACGGTATATTTCTTAATTTTGGTCGATACGATATAATTCCGATATTGATATGAATAATATTAAAAAGCCTCAGGAAAAAAACTGCAGTGGACACACACAATGGATGTCTGCAAACTAAATTTGTAAAGTCTATAAAACCTCGAGGCTCCTATTAAAATTATATATATCTAATAAATATTTTTATTTTTTTTTATTTTTATAAAAACAGTACAAAATATAAGGATTTTTTTTTGGCTTAAGGGGCTATCACTTGATGAACGAAGACTGGATAGATGACCATATCAATTCTCTTTCCAGCTCTGACTGCATTATGAAAGAACGACTTAAACCCAAAAACTCAAAACAAACTAATTCCAGTAAGAACTTTGCACAATGCGCATGCACGACTGAATGAATCACTTCCCGAGATGACTCGTTCTTCCTGAGTCACATTAACGATTCGTTCAAGAACGATCCATCACTATTCCACACCTCTGAATTAGTGTTTCCTGTCTATTTCGTTTGCCTTTTACTTATGGAAGCTTGTTCATCCACATCTGTATTGCTTTCAGGGGTTCTCATGTTGTTGCTAAAACGTTCCGAGACGGAGCTTAACCAAACCAACTACTGCTGAGCTTGCACTGACAGAGCGCTGGTAGCGTGTCTGCGATGTACGTCATGAGTTAGCTCATCTACCCATACCACCACACCTGTCCCTAACCTTACCCGTATCCCACCTCAATACAATATGAGCACAATAAGTACATCATACTCCTTTTTTAATGCAAGTACATATATGCTAAGGCAACTAAATATAAAGTGGGGCCTAAAAACAATTTTCTACATAGTATACATATACATATTATATACAGTATGTATATATTACAAAAATATTACTTTTTATGGTTGAAGAATGAAGGAATGCTAAATAAGTAAATGTAGTAAAATATATATATATATATATTTGTATTTTATATGAATAAGAAGGATGACATTACTGTGGTAGAAGGGCAGTGAGGTGTAGTTGTTAACCTCTCTGTAGGCAATGAGGTTGATCTCATGTTGTCGTTGTTGTTGTTGCAGTCTGTGTTTGGTGCGGCGATGATGACAAACACAGCAGCAGCTCAGGATGAAGATGATGGCCCACACCAGCCAGAACCCTGAAGAAAAATAAACCACAAAGAAATAATACCAGCAAAATATTTAAAATATGTCTTTGTATTCTCTACACTGCTACTTAAAGCCTGACTAATTCCTCTCAGACTAAAGCCACAGCTAATGCGCAAATGGTTACACCCTCTGCATAACGGCTTTTGTCATTTTTACTCCACACTTTGCAGAAGGTCAAGCATCTTAAGCTTTTCTCCTTATCTCGGCTATTATTTTGTTTAGTTCTTCTGAGCCTCTTAAGCCTTAGTCTCATTTATTTAATTAAGACACATTCAAGAAATTCGCCTGATGAATCACAAATAGAATTCTAGATAGAATTTTTTTGGAAGTTCAATTTCATCGTCACTCCTGTATCAAGCCGTTCCTTCTTTGCTATTGTTTGTAGGGTAAATGAGGCTGAGCTTTTATGAATTCTTGGCAAACACTGTAACCCAATAACAAACACAATGATGTACGTACACCAGAGTTCATAGTAGTAGCTGCAGCATTGGGACTCTCCACAACAGTGTCCCGTTTCACACACATAGCTTTTATTATTCACACCCTCACAGTGAAGAACCTGCTGGGAAAACAAAGAATACAAGATAAATGTTTGGTGGATTCAGCATTTCTCTCTATAACAGCAAATCATAATGGAATAGTTCACCCTAAAACTAATATTTGTTGAAAACGTGCTCACCCTCAGCCCATTCAAGATGATAATGTATTCATGGGACCAGATTTAAAGAAATGTAGCGTTATATGACTTACTCGTTGCTGGATCCTCTGCTGTCAGAATGAGCTGATAAAAACATCACAATAATCCACAACTAACCTCTCGACTCCAGTCCCTCAGTTAACATCTCGAGAAGTAAAAAGCTGAGACATTTTAACTTCTTAGTATTGTTTTCTCACTGCAGAGGATCCATTGGTGAGCAAGTGATGTAAAGCTAAATTTCTCAGAATCTGTTCCAACGGAGAAACACATTCTTTAAACATCTTGGATGGCCGGAGGGAAAGTAAATTATCAGCTAATTTTCAGTTTTGGGTTAACTATTCCTTAAACTACTGATCAACTATTCACTCTAAACACAATGCCATATAGGTGCAATATGTGTTTATATCTGTGTGAAATAAAGCTTTATTTTTGTCAGGTAAAACCCTTAATCAAACAAACATTTTCACAGAAAAGTGGCTCAATGACAAAATTAAAAATAATAATAATGATAATAATAATAATTGTGATGTACAGTAGCAGAACATTGTTCTAGAAAAAAAAGGGGGGTTTAAATATATTATTCAAGATAGTATACAGTAATCAACATTGGTTTTAGAACAAAAATTAAATGAAAGGTTTTGATCCACTTCAAATGTTGACTACTGTATATATTTAAAATAAATATTTTTTTTATTACAAATATCCTTGCAAAGCATAATGGATATAGATGCACCTATATAGAAATAGATCTGGGGATAAAATGTCAGTGAACAAAGCACTGGTTTCAAAATCCAAAAAAACGTTTCATGTCAAATCCAAAGAAAAAGAACAAAAGCTGCCTGAACATTTCATATTTGATAGAGTCATATTGTCAACGTTGTGCCCCACAAAAACATTTCCCTAGCCTTTTGAATCAGCCTTAGTTCTCTTTCTAAAGTAAATCCAGCTACACATTAAGCACACCCAGTTGCCATAGAGAATATAAAGACTACAGCAGGAACAGAACAAAACAAGCAGAAACCTTCGAAAGGCATGTTTGTTACATTTCATGAATCAGTTAATGATTAAATAAGAAAGTTACGTGATCCGGTTCTCTACCATTCTTGTCTCCTGCTGCAGTACAGACATGATACTCCACAGTCCTTCAGCAGCCTTGTGAAAGTCCTTTCAGCACAAACAGTCATGATACACACAGGAGAGGAACAGGGGTGCACACACACTTCACTCAAGAGCCAGGGATTGGTCTACGGAAAATTACAGGCAGTAAAGTAATGTAAGGAGGGCTGCATTATTATGAGATGATCCCTCAAGAAAGGAATAGACATCTCAAAATAACACAAAGAGAAAACAAACAAAAAAAAAAAAATAAGAAGGATGAGAGTCATACACGGTTTTGTCCTGTCTCTGTTAGATCCTGTAACATACCTAAACTTCTTTGGCTTTTTTGCTGTTTTGTTTGCCTATAAATAAAATAACTAAACTAGACTTTAATAAAAAATTATTATTTTTAGTATATATATATACACATACATATACATACACATACACATACATACATATTATAATTATGTTACATTTAAAAATTATAATAATACATTATCTTTAACAACAAAGTATGGAGCGGAAAACAATTTTTGTGGGTGTTTGTTTGCTTCATGTCACTCATGTTGGGTTCAGAGAAATGTACACTCAGTAGATGAGCAAGAGAGTATATTAACCCAGAAATTAAAATGTAAAGGTTAATTTACACAGGCAAGCTTATACTACTAATTATGAAGGACAGTAAATGATGCTCTTGCTATGTCAATATTCTAACAAATAGAAAAAAGTATCCTGTTAAATAAGCTTTTCTTGTGATTTTTCCAATTTTGTGAAAGTTGTTATTGTTCATTTACAAGAAGTGCACAAAACATACTCAGAATGCAAAAGCTGTTGCTGTGGTAACAAACAACAATACCTTGCTTGCTGACTTGTTTGACTAACATTCATTTGAGGAATTATGTTTATAATAGGCTATTGAGTTTGTACTTCCATCCAGGTCCTGTGCTGCCTATTTAAAGTACAATGATCAAAACGCAAGGCAAGTACATTCCTAGTACCTCGAACCGTTCGGTTCGCCCTTTTCGGTTCGGCACACCCACGTTTACCGCGATACTTCGGCAGCCTATTTGTGGCATTAAACTTTCATTTGAATTGAAATGGGCATTTTCTGTGAATTAAGCACATAGATAGACAATCAGGCGATGGTCAGAAATCCTCAAGACTAGTGATGTGTCATTCTGGAAAGATTTGTTCATTTTGAACGAATCTTTAATGTGACTCAGGAAGAACGAGTCGTCTCATGGAAGTGATTCGTTCAGTCGCGCATGGCTCAGGCTGCATAGGTTAAGCTTATGGGGCTGTCACGTGATGAACAAACGACTCGAAAAACCCGAAGACTCGAGAGACGAACAAATCAATTCTGTTTCCGGCTCAGGCTGCATAGATTAACATTTCAACAGCAAAATTATTCCAGAACTTTATGATGCGAGTAAGCGCCACCACTTAGTGATACATTTTGTTATTGTTGTTTGTTCTGATGGTGTATTTAGAAAACTTAAGTA
>JAUMHG010000033.1:4700935-4746322 GCA_032359395.1 Enteromius anoplus | reverse complement strand
TAAAGTTTTTGAGTCTACGACATCCGGTTTAGGAGTTATTAGCACTAACGCGTTTCTGATTGCCGTAGCGCCCCCTTTAGGCCGATTGGGCTGGTTTTCTGCGCCTGAGTAGCGAGCCATACTACTACCATCTGACAAAGTTTCAGCTTTCTAGGCCTTACGGGTTATTCTGCACGATCAGTTCTAGGGAAGAAAAATAATAATAATAAAAATCTTAGCAATTACAATAGGGTTTCAGTGCTACGCACTCGAACCCCTAATAATAAAAATAAAAATCTTAGCAATTACAATAGGGTTTCAGTGCTACGCACTCGAACCCCTAAAAACAGGGGGTATCAGTTTCCCCAGGCTTTTACGATTAACGGTAATACATTTACAATACTATAAATTTGTAATTGAAATATCTTCTTCACATTACATATTTAAAGTAATCTTTAAATAAACGAAACGTAACGGCATACACTATCCTTCTCGGGAGAGGGGCGTAATTCCATGTAGAACCGCCATGCTCAGTAACCTTCTGAAACAAACTAACCCTGAAACATAACCTGCTACCGAGCAGGTTATCTTCAGAGAGCAAGTTCCTTTGGTTACATACATAACCAGAAAGTTACCTCTGTTTTTGGAACCGAAAGTTGAGGTTATCACTAACTTACCCTTAAACTTACCTGAGTATGTCACATAACCTGCTTTCTGGAATACCCCCCTGTTCTTACCAAATGTTAATATTATTTATTGTGTTTTTGTGCTACTTTGCACAATTTTTGTATATTTGTACACTATTTTGTATATTTGTATATAATTCTTTTTATTATTTATTTCTTGTCTTGTCTTGTCACCGTCATTCTGTTGCACTGCAGAGCAACAAATTCCTTGTGTGTAAACATACCTGGCAATAAAGCTAATTCTAATACTGATTCTGATGCATATTGCATATTGATGCATACTGGGTCTACAATAATGGTTTGGTCATATTAACTTCCAAGTGCCTGGCTGCAACACATGTTTTTGTTAAAAAGGGGAAACAATTGGAAATTAGTTTTGTAGTTATAAAATATAATTCCCACTGCTCTCACTGGACTTAATTTGCACTGAATCTGCAACATTCCTTTAACAAACCTGTGTGTTTGTGTGTGTCAGTATGCTGAAGTCTCTCTATACCAGAGACTATGAGATACCTGGAGTCTCCGTGTTTTAAGGAGATCAAGGCCATGCTTAAGGGGGAGATACAGGAACAGTAGCCCGGGATTTGAGCTTCAGATATCTCTGCCATTATGTCCCACCTAATAGGAGCCACAATGCGAGGCGGCGGTATAATGTACTCCAGTGGTCTCTGATCTGTGGAACAGTCGAACTGGCGGGAGAGAGCGTCTGCTTTTCCGTTCTTGGATCCTGGTCGGTAAGTTATTCTGAAATCGAGTCTGGTGAAGAACAAAGACCACCTGGCCTGTCGCGAGTTCAGCCTTTTGGCACTCTGAATATACTCAAGGTTCCTGTGGTCGGTGAGTACGATGAACAGGTGAGTGGATCCTTCAAGCCAGTGGCGCCACTCTTCCAGAGCTGATTTCATAGCTAGCAATTCTCTGTCTCCAACATCATAATTTCGATCTGCCGGGGTGAGTTTACACAAGGACAAGGATACAACTTGTTAAGTTCTCCATGTCTCTGGGAAAGGACCGCTCCGATGCCTGTGTTGGAGGCGTCGACATCCACGGTGAATTCCTTTCTGGGATCTGGGTGCCTGAGTATTGGGGCTGATGTAAACCGAGTCTTTAGATCCTGGAAAGCCTGTCTGCTTTGATCGTCCCAGCGAAGATGGGTAGGTCCCTTTTTTGTCATTGAGGTGAGCGGAGTCACTATCTGACAAAAATTTCTTATAAAGCGGCGATAAAAATTAGCAAACCCCAGGAAACGCTGTATCTCTTTGATGGTCTTAGGTTGCGGCCACTGAAGAACGGCGTTGACCTTGTCCTGATCCATAGTGACCCCTTCTTGGCTGATGACGTACCCGAGAAAGGCCACCTTGGTCTTATGGAACTCACATTTAGTTAGTTTAGCATAGAGTTGGTGGTGGATTAGCTTCCTCAAGACCTCTCGAACGTGCTGGATGTGATCAGTAAGAGTTTCTGAGTAGACCAGAATGTCGTCGATATATACAATCACTGATTGGTTCAGTTCTTCCCGGAAGACTTCATTAATTAGGGCCTGAAACACAGATGGGCTATTGGAAAGTCCGAAGGGCATCACTAGGTACTCGTAGTGCCCGTTAGTCGTGGAAAAGGCCGTCTTCCACTCGTCACCCCCGTGGATCCTGACCAGGTTGTAAGCACTCCTGAGGTCTAATTTGGTGAAGTACCGTGCCTTACGAAGTTGTTCAAGGGCGGCGGGAACTAGGGGCAGAGCATACCGGTATTTTACTGTGACCTCGTTCAACCCCGGATAGTCGATGCATGGCCTGAGACTTCCGTCTTTCTTTTTCACAAAGAAAAACCCCGCAGCTGCTGGGGATGTAGAATGTCGGATGAACCCCTTCTGGAGCTCCTCGTTGATGTAAGCATTCATACTCTCGGTCTCGGGTTGCGATAGTGGGAAGATACAACCCTTGGGTGGAATGGCTCCAGGCTGGATTTATTGTGTAAATTTATTGTGTCCTTGCTGAATGTAATAAAATAAGTTTTAAAGAGTATCTTTCAATAAAAATCCCTTTTATCATTAATCATACTAGTATTTTTTTCTTCCCCTTGTGCGCTCCTCTAATGTGACTTCAGAATCCACTTGGTCTCCTCGATCCAGCCTCATATCTCACTTCCAGAAATACTGTGTGCATCGAGCAACCTTGTGATGATGATGATGTTGACATGACTGATGACTTCAGTGACAACGGACTGTCAGAAAACCACCCAGAGCCTCCAGACACCCACACCAAGAACTCCATTCCGTGTCACTTCTATCAGACATACTTTTAAACCCCTCTGAATCAGGAAGAACAGCTGAATATAGACCCACTGCTCCAAATGGAATCACTGGCATTGATCCAGAACCGGAACAGGAAAGTGGAACCACCTTCCCCAAACCAGGTATAAAATAACTTTCTTTGTGAAAGAAGTATCTGTTCATACAAACAGACTTTAAGGTATCTATGTCATGACAAAAATAACCTTTTGACAGAAATATTTAAAACTTTGTTGTCAAACAGATACAGAGTCTTATACATGTTTAGTGTATCAACAAATATTTAATTTCCAGTGATTACCGTCGTCTTGACTACAGAGACCGTCTCTGCATTTGATAAATTAAGTTTAATTCTCGTCATTATACATTACCATCACTCTGTTCTTCTATTTGATAATGTTCAGTGCTTTGCTACAATCTGTATTGTTAAAAGTGCTATATAAATAAAAGTGACTTGACTTAATTGGTGAGTGTTTTTGTGTTATGAGTGAAACATAACTCGATTCCAGTCGATTCCTTAAAGTTATTCACGATAATCAAATCAAATGTTTCCCACAAATGACAACAAAGTAGTCATTTGACATATGAAGTAATGTCCCAAAAGGTCTGTGCAGTGTGTTCTTGTTTAGCAATGAGTTGACTTATTCAATCTATCCATGGATAAATCGTTTGCGTTTTGAATCTTAAGTGAATCGGTGAAACAAAAGAATTCATGCCAATAGAAATGAAACTTCAGGGTTGGGTTGGTTCCATGAGCATTTGAAGAACGACCTTTTATAAGAGTTTATAATAATTAAACCTAAGCAAAAAAGTAACACATGATATTACCCAGCACTGAAGATTTATATTTTATACAGCACTGAATAATTTATATTTTAAGCTTTAAAAATGTACATATTCCAAGTAATATACATCAAAAGGTAATGACATTTCTCTCCTTAAAAACATCCAATTAAAGGTTTAAGAACTTTCATGTCATATGATGCAAATTAAAACAGTTCTATAGTGCACTGATTCCATATAGTTAAAATCATAAAGTGTTCTCATGTAAAGCATAGTGACATAGTATGGCATGAATGTAGCCCTGTCACCAGTCTCGTTCGTGTGGTTCTCTGTACGGTATGCCGAGGTGTATGAAGACATCCTTCTCTGTCGGTGTGTGTAAAGGAGTTCCCGCCACCAGCTTCACGCCACGCTGCCGCACCACAGCACAGTTCAGCGAGTGCTCCGATAGGCTCATGTTTTTGGTCTTAGCCAGTGCCCTCATTGATCTGTTGAAGTGGGCGGAGCCAGTAAAGTACAGAAGAGCACATGCAAATTCGGCATAGGGCACTACAATGATGTCTAAGCGCCTGTGGTGCTGTGAAGGGCCTGAAAGCCGGCAGATGCCCATGTACTTCTTCTGTTCACCATTCTCCTCATGGCTAACAAGGTCATCTGTCAGGAAACCTGGATGAGAAAATAATAGTGAACATAATATAATAATAATAATACTAATTTTATATTATGTTAACTGTGGATTCTTTAAATCGTAAATTCAAATGATTCTAAATGTCTCTGTGATATAACACCATACCAATCTGATGGAGGTGGTGTAAGACTTTGCTGAAAACACCCTTGTGCGATTCTCCATCAGGGTGAGTGATGAGGACATCCACATCTCCACATGTGCTCTTGCCCCTGCGGTATGAACCACACGCCATAACCACCAGCTGTGTGTCCACACTGTGAGCTGCCTCCTTCACCTGTCACACACATAATACTCATATTTTAGTTATGCAATTTACTTTAATGTATATATATATATTTTTTTTTTTTTTTTTTTTTTTTTTTTTTTTAATTACTACTTTAATAACAAGGATGCATTCATTTGAATTCAAATGTAACAATGTTAAAACTTTAATGCTGTTCTTTAGTCACTTCTATTATTATCTTATTAGTAAAAATGATTTCTGAAGCCTCATCAAAATGCAGCTTTGCATCACCAGAATAAATTACATTTTAAAAGATTAACATAGAAAAAAGTTATTTTAAATTTTAACATTTTTAATTACGTTTTGATATATTTATGATAGTAAATTTACAAAATAGAACATTATGTTTACTCAATATCTTAATGATTTTTGGCATAATAGAAAAAAATAATTCAATAATTTTTACCCATACAATGTATTTTTGGCTATTGCTACAAATATACCCATTCTACTTTTTTGTGGTCCAGGGTCACATTTTGTATTACTACTTAAACACTAATATATGCCTAGCACTGCAGTAATTTAGAGCTGATATGCTTAAGGTAATACGTTTACATGCCCTACATATCATTCCTGTCATGCTAGGAAAGCACATGTTGCACTCATCTTCTTCATCTGCCCTTTTATCCATCAGGTCAGTTCAGAGGAAAACATTGGGATGTTCCAAGTAATAGTAAGAAAACAACTGGCTTGGGCCCAAGTCTCTGTAAGGGAGCTCAGTAGCTTCTGACTTATGAAGTGCCAGCTTTCAAGAGCTCCCACTCTTCCTATGGGACGACAGACTCACTAACAATCTCTGTTATGTCCATCAGCTGACCAAAGAAGATTGACAGTTCTGCTGCCGCCAACACAAAACTGTTTTCGTTTTTTTGATTGCTTGTCTTTTTGAAATTCAGTTTTTTTATTTACTGCTGTGAAAATCAAGTAGATACATTCTTGCTCTTCACAACCGGACGATGTTGTTATGGATAGTAAGAACAAAGAAAACCCCCCAATTTAATTGCTTGGTCATGGCTATTTTCTTTACTGCAGGCCATTTAAAAAAAGGGCTGTACAAACCATTTTCTCGATGGCTTTTGCTTCAGTTCTTGGCATCCGCTCAAGGAGGTCATCGTAGTGTTTTAGTCCAATCCTGAGAGTGTTATTCAGAACTGCCTTAGTGCGAATATCCTCCAATGTGCGAAATCCCTTTGATAGTAAAAGAAATCAAATCATCCATTTAAACTTGTAAAATATTATGGTTGTTGCTAAATATTACTGAGCATGTTCCACAAAGTTTAAAGCTGCTGTAAATGTTCTGCACCACTAATAGCACCAAACATGATTGGGCAAAAAAAACAAACATTTCCCATCAAAGCTTGGAGCAAAAGTTTAGAACTTGGCATAGGTTTGAACGCACTGACCCTACCGATAACTTTCACTTCTGAGTACTGAGTACGAAGTTCTGAGAACTGGGAAGTGTAAAAAAAGTGCCCTTTTTTTTTTTTTTTAGAAAAACGGGTAGTCTGCAATAATGCTGTACATGCACTACATTCACATTATCAATTGCAGCCGTTTCTACGTTTTTTTCTGATTAGATAACACTTTCAGATTTTTTATTTTTTAGCCATTTACAGAATCTGGGGCTGTTACAACTAAACTGTTTCTCTAAACGCCTATAGGGCCGTTTTTTCCCCCCGAATAGGAATTAGATTAAGCCTGGACTAGACCTTTGTTAATTTAAGACATTAAAGATTTTTTTAGAAACATGTCTTACAAAAATGCATTATCTGTGAGACCAAACAATGGCAATGATGTATTTTACGATATCTTAGTGCAAGCCTTCTCCAGTTTAGACAGCACTTAACATTTATTTTAATCTAGGACTAGTCTTAAACCCTGTTCGGGAAACTGCCCAACAGTGTTTATCTTAATTTGGGGGCATTGGTTCATCATTTACTCATTTAAGATATTTTGAATAATTTTGAAGAACCCATTGGTTTCCACAGTAGGAAAAGAAATACTATGGAAGTGAATGGGGAACATCAATTGTTTAATTATCAGCATTCTTCAAAAATATCACCTATGTTTGACATAAGAAAGATACACATGCAAGTTTAAAATGTCATGAAGGTGAGTAAGTGATAACATTTTCTTTTTTGGGTGAACTATTCCTTTGTGCCATATATTTATTTTATTTATTTTTTCATTCGTTTTAGTTAAATTGGCCAAATTATACCAACTTGTTCCCTAAAACAGCTTAATCCGTGGCCACAATATCTATTTTTCCCTTGCATTTTTATGTTTGGGGCTCTGTATAGTTAACAAATAGAACAAATCACGTTGCAGTTTAATGGCACCCGACCCATACATTTTTTATACAATTAATATTAATATTTCAAATTGAACATTGAACTGCAATTCCCTGTATAACAGTCTTACTTGTTGATACCACATCTGAGCTGTCTTGGCTCCAGCGCCCCAGATGTTAGTGAACATTTCAAGAACAGGCACCTCCTCCCCCATGTGATCCAGTTTACGCAAGTGCCCACTTTCCATGATCTCCATTATCTTGTCTGCCATGCGTTTACCAATGCCTGGGATCTTACATGCTTCCTATTGATTAAAAAAAAAAAAGTATATTTACTGTATTTTTTAGATTTAAAAAAATGGTAATGTCTGTTATTAAAAGTATTTATTTTTTAATCACTGATGCATGCTTGAAACTTGAAACGAGTCATAACATGCACACTGCCACGCAATGACAACCATATGTGTTCTACAAATAAGCACCTCAGTGAACCCCAAAACCTCTATGGACTCGTATCTGTATCTGAACTGACCTCATATGAAGTGATGGGCTTGTGGTAGCTCTTAAGGGCGTTTATCGCTTTAGAGTAGCCCAGAGCTCTCCATTTATCGCCCGTGTGCGTATAGGCTTTGGCCAACGGCTCCAGTTTGTCAGTAATGTGCTTGTTATGGTTCTCCCCTTTAGTTGTGGATGGTTGGGAGCAGACCCACTTCCCAGACAAAATGGGATTCTCTGCCAAACTCGGAGTCGGGTTGCTTTCAGATGGGTGAACGCCACTTATCAAGGCCTCCAGATCATTCTGAGATACACCATCTTCCTCATGGTGCTCCTCCTGAATCTCTGCCACCTGTGAGTCATATGAAAAGTACTGCATGAAGGGAAAAAACAAGAGATGGAGACAATTACAGCCAATTCCACTGTTTCTTACGGTCTCTTTGAGGCGTTCTTGATTTTCAAGGGTTTCCAAAGGAGCCTGTGCTGCTGCTGCTACATCTGGAACGGGGCTGGCTGCCGTCTCATTTGACTCCTCAGCAAGAGCAACTGTGGGACTGGGGAGATGTTCATAAAGTATTTATTTCTACACACTTTTGCATTGAATAAACACATACAAATGTATTCAAAAGTCAAAACAAGTGTCTAAAAATTAATGTGGTTTTACACAGGTTAAGTCTCCAGTGCTTTACCTTTCAGGAGGAAAAAGGCTGTAGTCTTTAGGGTCCAGTAAACTTCTCTCACTGATGCAGGCACTTAACCAAGTGCATTTGGCCAGATGAACAGCAGAGGGCAGTCTTTCCACTTTCAGAAGCCTCAAAGCTCTTCTGCAATCAACTGAATCATTAACTACTATGTGTGTGCAGCTGGAAGAGAATGTGGAAACTACCTGTCCTCCATTCTGGGTGATCTGCCGATGGAATATATCACACCTGGCTTTCCCTATACCAGCTGGAACTATGTGTATTTTGGTTCCTTGGAAAACTGTACCTAAGAAAAAGCAAAGACATTTCGAATACAACCACTAATACAACACATACTTGATTAGAGTGCATTAACAACACTGTGAGTAGAAGGGGAGCAATTCTAGTGACAGATAATACTCTTTGAATTCATTTTACTTAATGAATTGGAACCAGCAGTTGAAATTGTTTTTTAAAAATGCTGATATTAAAATAGAACTACATTACACAAAAGTGTACAATTAACACAGAGTAAAGTTTAATTAATTTATTGATAGATTGATTGTATAATGTTGATTATCACATTTAAACACACAACCTACACCAAAAATGGTAAAATTTAAATTTATTGTAACAAAGTAACAAAATACAATTAGAACGATTTTAAGAAATAAATCAAGTCAAAATCATATTACTTATATTTGAGAGATTGCACTTTGTTTTAAACCAGTGAACATTCCTTTACATTTACAAATGAGCCTCAGTCACAGAAATCAATGTGTTGTTCACATTAATTGTTTAAAAATCAGAATGTACTGCACTTCCCAAAAGCATCATAGGCATTGATTATAGATGCCATACGGATGTCTACACAATAGCTGTATATTTTAGTATTGACAGAAAACAGAATATTATAAATCATGTTGTTTTTTTTATTTAAAAACTTGATTATAAGTGGATCTTAGAGAACAGTACATTGTAAAAAGGCAGCTAATAACCCATTTAAAAGTAACAGCACTTCACAACTCATCCAATAATGCATAATTAAGTGCAGCAGACAAATCTAATTGAAAATATTGTATGGAATAAAATACTTGAAGTTACTCAAGTGTTATTTAGACAGTAATAAACCTGTTAATGGTTCAGTAGACGTCTTCTTGAGGGGAGGCCCGTCCTTCTGCTCACTAGGCCTGGGTCTCTTTACTTTAGGGAACGCTTTCAGGATGCCATGACCCTCCATTCCGGTCAGAGAAGCTTTGAAAACAAAACGACTGCTTTCAGTATGGTAAACATAGCTTCAGAATACAAAAACACAAAGATATAACGTTACAGCAAATGGCTTTTAAAGATGGAAGTCCTTATATGGATAACCATTGCTGTCCCAGATAAAGAAGAGACTGAACAGATTGTTATATTACAACGTTTATTCAACATTAAATATTTAGATACACAGTCATATTATATTGACAATTTAAATAACTTAAAAACACTACATACGTTCCTCGTCCAGCACCTCTCCAAGAACAACTCAAGTCACGAGTGTTTTTAAACAGATCAACTTCCGGGTCATAGTTCGAACTGGCACTGACGTTTTAGTTTTTTAACTTTTACAATTATACATTATTATTTTTACTTATTTTCAAGAAGTTCTTATTTTGGATTATCCTTATAATTGTATATTTTTCTCTATATACATTTGGTAAATCACGACAAATATTGTTTGAGAAATACCGGTTGCCTTGGCAACCTCTGACGTGGGATTGTTTGAGGAAATGAACCCGCGTGAAGCATGGCTGTTCAACACTGGGCAGAAACTCTCAGGAAAGCCAAGAAAACTGCCTTAGTATCTGATGGTACGCATATGTATTCTCTATTAATTTTAGATTAATTCGTTTGTATGTATATTTATGATGGCACTCGTGCTATTAGTCGTTGCTGATATGTTTTACAAGTCTTGTAAGTTATAATTGCTAACCGCTAATAGCAACAGTACCCTACATCATAAAATAAGCTGTTAAAAGAATTGCTTATTTGATTTAATGTTTTAAAATTGTTCAATGTCTGCAAAGTATAATTCGCAAGCCACTTTCATATGCCTTTCTTTCTCATTAGGGAAAAGGAAAGTTCATTATCTGTTAGAGGATGGCACTGAAATGGCGGAGGAGTATGACCTGAAAACCGATGAAATTGTTTGTAAGTCTTTTCTGCGTTTTAAACCAGAAAATTAAATCGCATGCAAGTGCAGTTTTGCATTTTGTAATTATTTCTTGCTTCTTTAGTGCGAAAGTGGAGACATAAAACCACTTTTGGAAGCCAGGGACAGTGGACATTGGAAGTTGGTGAAACAAACCCAAACGGTGTTACCTCAGATTTAATAAAAGAGAGCAGTTCAAATGTAAGTTTACTTTTTTACTTTCTTGCATAAAAGATATAGTGTGGTTCTTCGTCTGTTTATAATGAAGTCTCTTGTTATGCACGCAGCCATTGTTCATGCGTAAGGACACAAAGACCAGCTTCCAATGGAGGGTCCGCAATATTTCTTACCCTGTAGAAGTTTACAGTGTGTCAGCAGACCCGACGGAAAGATGTTGTGTCATCCGAACCTCAAACAAGAAGTTAGTTATTTAAAATTGATACAAACCATTGGGAAAAAACCCACTAGTGTTGATTTTTTTTAATGGGCACTTAATAGTTTACCCAAAAATGACAATTTTCTGAAACTGTAGTGACCATCTAAAATGTATATGAGTTTATTTCTTCATGGGAACAGATTTGGAGAAATGCATCACGATCAAATCACCTGCGGTAAATAAGTGCCATCAGTATGAGAGTACAAACAATTGATAAAAGCATCCCAATGATATACAAGTAATGCACACGACTCATGTGTGTCGATTAACATCTTATGAAGCAAAAAGCTGCATGTTTATTAGAAACAAATCAATCATTAAGATGTTTTTAACTTGCTTCTGACTAAAGTATGAGTCCATAATTCATAATAAGGCTTCCTTTAGTTAAAAAGTCATGTTGTTGTCACTGTTTACAAAACAAAATGGTCCAAAACAGTGAGAGAACAACAGGAGATGGAGGAAGTGTTTTTGTATAATATGGACTCTCTCGTGAACTTTTGGCCAGAAGTAATGTTTTAAAGTTGAAATATCTTGATAATGGATTTGTTTTTTACAATACAAGTCGTTCATGAAATGATCATATAACTGTAGAAATACAATAAACATATCAAATCAAAGTAGTCTAAAAAGGCAGCTTCTTATGAATCATCTTTGTTTTCAGCCATACCAGGTGAAATATGTATTGATGAACAAATTTAGTTGCAATAGCCCTACAGTAACCCTATAGGTGGAGCTGTTGAGCTAGATGGAAGATGGATTGGCCAGTCACGAGGAACATTCTCTCATTCTTCATCTCCTCATTTCCCAGGTACTATAAGAAGTTCAGTATTCCAGATCTCGACCGTTGCCAGCTGCCTTTGGAGAGCACAGCCTTGAGTTTTACCCACGCCAACAGCACTTTAATCATCAGCGTGAGTGAACTCTCACTGCTAGTCTCACTTAATCACTTTCTCTAAGCTCTTTCTGTAGTGTAAGTTATGTAGTCACCGTTTTTTCCACACAATTTTGAGGAACTTTCCCTTTTGCGTGGATCTGGGACCAGGTTGCCAAAGCCTAATCCTCACTAGGAGAGCACACAAATCTGGTCTCAGATCATCAAAAGGGCAACTATGCCGTCACTTTTTATTGGTTCACCTAAGTAGAGAAGGTTGGACTAAAACTGCTCTCACCTCCGTGGTCTGCTTCAGTACTCAGCTATTTCATCCAGCAATGGTTTTCATATGAGGTTTCTCTCACTTTTGTTGTAGTACAAGAAGCCCAAGGAGATTTTAACCCTGGAACAGGAGCTGCTTGGGGAACTGAAGAAACTGAAGGGGACAAGTGAAGGAGATATTGACTGTAAAACTCAGTGAACTGCCATAGATCCGGAGCCTTTGCATTATCGTATTTGTCTGGCTGTTATTCTTCACAGAGTTTCTGTGGCATGTTTCTGTAGCCTTGTGTGTCCAAACAAATCTTTCAATGTAACATTTCAGATGTTATGCTGATTAATGTTCTTACTGTACAATTGTCCTTTGATTCTTAATTAATACATTAAAATAAAAAGATATTATTATAAGTAGTATGCTTTATTCCAGTTATTCCCACACTATAGCTAAATAAAAATAATATAAAGACTTAATCCAAAGAAAAAAAATGCATTAGAAACACATTGAAAAGTAAAAAAATAAAATGATGCAGTACAATCCGTAGCATGCAGCAAATTCATAAAATGGCAATTTATGCACCTAACAGTCTAGACAGTATAGTTGCATTATTACTGAAAATTCATCATCAAATTTCTTTGGCATGAAGGTCACTAACCTTGAGCTTCAGTATTACTACAATCTCAACATCTCTTCAAGTGTATTGTGGGAAAATTCAACATTTCCTCCTTCTGGGTTCTTTGATTTCGTCTGTATTCACCTCATGTTTACGTCCGATGTTTGGCATGGCCCACAGCGCTGTTGTTTGTGTTTCTACTGTAAATAAAATGCTACAACACAAACTCTTTGTTGGTTTAAGGCAAAGACAACAATACAATGTGAATATAGGCTTTCTGACTCTGGTGATTCTTGGCTTCTTACTCCACAGCTTCTGTGCCAAACCAAGAGACTGTATGCACAAAACAGCCACTAAACCACAGGTCATTCTCACTATTGTGTCTCTGAGGAGGATGTTTTCTGCCCTGGAATTTACCAGCCAGCTTTCAGAGCTTACACTGCAGTCTCTTCTTCTGGTGTATTACATGTGCCTTGTAATATTTTAGAGTGACAAATGTGGACAATGTCACAGATTAGATATGTCTTTATAATAGTTATTGTGTTAAAACTTGCATCATATTTCAGTTTAAATTTTCCTTTTGTGGGCCATTTTAGTCATTTTTGAACATGACTTTGCAATGATTCCAAGAAAAGGGCAGATTAAATGATTAGAGAAGTTTGATAAGAGAAAAGTTATTTAACCAAGATATAAGATTTTAATGTAAAATAAAATATTATTTAAAATAATATTAGCCTATATATAAGGGGTGTCCAAACCTGGAGGGCCACTGTCCTTGAGTTTTGTCTCAACCCTGATTTAACTCACCTGAACCAAGTAATCAAGGCTTTCAGATTTCCTACAAACTTCCAGGCAAGTGTGCTGGAGCTGGACGTATCTAAATTCTTTATATTTGACCTCCAGGAGCAGGATTGTACACACTTGATATATTATGAATATATTATTCTAAAAGCCTTTAGTAGCTAAACATAAGCTTTAGTGTTAGTTAAAGTTTAGCATGTATCTGTGCATCATATAAACTGATCAAGATCAGTCTTTTGACTATACTGTGGATTCTACCTTAAATGAACCAATTGTAGAAGTAGTCAAAATTAATATATGTGAAGCAGTAGACTCTAACCTACCTGATTTGTTCAACATCCTGGGACTCTTCTTGGCGCCTGAATTCTGTCATCAGTCTTCCAACTCTGTTGGTGGTAGCAACTGCAAGGACATGCCCATGATATGAGTTGTCAAAATAATTAAAAACGCACGAACCGTTCACCTGAATCTGGAACTTTGTTACAGTGCGGCAGCTTCTCATCTTAATAGCCTTTTATTGACCACAGAGAGACGGAAACCATTGTGCATCATTACACTCATGTGTTGACAAGCAGTGCTGCGGGCCAAACATCTGCACACATCATTGAAACCTTCGAGAAGCAGAGCAAGAGTCCTGGCTGTCTTCACCCCTTCTTACACTGCCCAAAGATGGTACGCTCCAGTTCACAGCAATATGAGATTCCAGATTCAACCAATACCTAATGTCCGGGGGCGATTGTTGGCCTGAGGTCTGAGAATTTTTTTTTAAGAAATGTCTTACATGGAAAGAATCGAACGTATATGGGTTAACTGCTACCAAGAGAGATTCTTATAGTTCCTCCAGTCCTTGTTTTTTTTTTTTTTGTAGAAGTACCACATTTTTGACACACAGGTTTGGACTTTTTTGGCAGATGTTGACTGCTGTCTGTAGGTCATTGGGTCCTAAATGAGCGTTCTTTTGCTAATGCTGTTAGCATTAATCTTGATTTCTGTTTTTTTTTTTTTTTTTTTTTTTTTTACTTGTGTTCAATATTTGCATTTTTTGCTTTTTGTCACAAGTACTTAGACTGGATGTCTGGTTACTCTGAATAAGTAAAGCCTGCTTAGAAAGGAAGAGCGAGGAAGAGTAGCTCTAGAAATTGTTTTCCAGTGCGTATGCGTGAGACTGACTGCTATTGACTACACAACTTTTGCAATGGTTTTCAGAGGAGTCAAGTCTCATTGCTGAACGTCCAAGCCGGTCCCACGACCCGTGCATCTCTTAGCAATAAGGTGTATGCTTCTGAACAAAAAGATAGATAATAAAGGATCCACAAAATAGAAATAACAATAAATTTTGACTTTGAGAGGACATTTTTTGGTCCCTGTGAGGGAACAAGCTTACAAATCAGGCAGAATGAATGTAGAGTTTTGTGTGGGTTAGGGTATGAGGATAGAAAATACAGTTTGTACAGTTTTTAAGTCTATAGAATGTCCCTAAAGGGATAGGATTGGCAGTGTTGTATTATTATTGCCAGTTTTATTGATTATGATCAATATTCAGAAACAAAACTCATTTTAAAATACAACGACAAATTCTAATTTCATGAATGATGCAGGCCTAGTGTTAGCCATGCAGTTTTTTGACACAAACAGAACAAAGCACCAATTTAAAGAGTTTTAGTAGGTCAATCAAACGCTTTTCTAGACGCTTTTCCAGCGAAACATGGCCATGCACGTGGAAACGGTCCAAGGGCCAACTGACAAATCAGAAGTCCTGGGAAAAAGGCGACAGGGGAAGAGCTCAGAGCTGTGATTTTTGTTTAGTGTCTCTTCTTCCCTTTCTCCCTCCCCATCCCAAGGCCTCAATGGTCATGCTCAACTGCCTCAACAGAGAGACACTCTTTTTTGGCCCTTTTCATTCGTCTGTGCCCCTCTTTGCCTCTTCCCAGCCATTTGCCCTCTTTCAGCCCCTCTCGCCCACATCTCAACCCATAACACCCCCCGAACATTTTCTCTTCCCCCGAGTCGCTCTTGGTTTCTCTCTTTCGCCCGCCCTCACCCCCTCTGTGTGACTGGGCTTCCTTTTTTGATTGCTGACCCCTCCTTGTGTTATTATTCAGGTCCACCATTGTATGACATGTTTCTTTTCTACGGCGCCCACAAAGGGAGCATTTGATCAGAGGGTTACGGTGCGCGGGTCGCAGAAATGCAACTACACGGTGGTAACCTTTGTTTGGGATGGCAATGGTGGGTTGACCTCATCTCTTCTAAAGCGAAAGGCCCGAGCTATTCAAAGGCCCAGTCTCACTTGCTGAGCACATTCAATCGAGACCGGCCTGTCACAGATATTGCTTCACAGTTATCTGAGGCTCAGGCCTCTTTTTCTGGGAGTTCGACTGCTGGGCCAAAAACATAACAACAGCTATACGGTCCTGGAAGTATACCTCTTGAATAGACCCGATCATGCCCTTGAGGTTTCTCTCAGGCTGCTGTTGTTGTCAACTGAATAAGCCTGACTCTGAAAGAAACTGGCTCCCAATTTGGCCTTCTTGTTCCTGGAGGCCTTCGACTTTAACCCACACTTGTCGTGCTCGTGTTCTCGATGTGCCCACACACATACAGCGTGATCTATGAGAGAGTGAGAATTCGACCTGTCAGTTAATGATCGCTGGCTCCTTCAAAGCAAATTCGGCGTAGAGGCGCATCTCAAAGGAGTCGAATCAATCACGGTCCGAATTTTAAAGTTCCCACAAAAGGCGTTAGGGAGTCAATGAATCACACGCCCCGAGACCCTGTTAAATCAATACTTTTACATGAATTTAATACACGCTCTAAAATAAATATTTTCATTTTGAAGTATCTTACAATCTTCCGATAAAAATATATAGTCATGTACAAACAATAAAGATGCTTTTTGATTATACACATCATGGAATCGCTGCGTATCTGCATTTGCTTGGGATCATCAGTAGGTAGCTGCCATGTTCACTGTCAGAATAAAGTCTGCAAAAATTGTACAACAGCTTGTGACCTTACAGGTATAGCTTTGTACCTTACCTTCGAGCGGTAATATGTACATCTAAGCTATGATATACACTTAAAATCTCCATACATTTGCCATTGTTTTTTGATTAAACATAATTATTTTGTATTAATGTTAAGTTTTCTAAAATGATATGTTTAGACATGCAAATGAGGCATATCCAGTGAAATCCAAATATTTGCATTCATTTCTAGAAGAGACATCTGATTATTGAATAAACGCATGTATCAATTTCTTATTGACAACATGAGGTTTTTATAGAGTGGATTTTTTAATCACTCCATTACTCAGAAAATACTATCAGCAGCCGAAAATGTTGACAATTTAGCCATATTTGTATGCATTTTAAACATATTTTGAATATAAATTATTTAGAATGATGATTGAACAAACCCTTCTGTAAAAACGTTTAGAATATAGACACGAATACAAGGTTTGGTGTATGAAAGCGGAGAAAAACTAATTTTTAAAGATATGCATTGTAATTGATATCTACATGCGCAAATGAATCAACTATAATAAAATGAAAACATAAATGTGTTTTTTACTACTAGTCTAAAATTATGGAAGCAAAACAGCCCAAAATCTCAAAAAAAAAAAACCACAATGATTTTGCCTGTAGGTTCTTAAAGGTTATGACCAAGTGACAAGCTGTTGTACCCCTAAAAATAGAACTTTGGCACATTATTCTGAGAGTGTTTTTGTGTCTTGTTTTGTCGTGTTGCTTCATTCCCAGAGATGTGTTGCTCATTATTGCAAAGCTTTCAGTGTCCCAGTTATTGTCCCAGAACAAACTGTTAGTACTGCGATCTCAGATCTGAGCCTGTGAAGACTCCTTCATTTTTACACAACATCAGTTCAGCGTGATGTCCAGTCAATCTGGACGCACACAGATTAGATAAACTCGAATTAAGATCGAAGATTCTGTCCTCAATTCACGTTAGTGCGCTGATGGTGCTTAGTCCTCTTGTTGGGGGGATATGGGATTAAATCAAAAGGCTTCTGTTCTGTTAACAGGTGTCCTCGAGGAAGACGTTTCATGAAATGGGCCTCTCGCTGATGCTGCTGGGTCTGCGTGGCTTTCCTGGGTCGACCCTTTCGTGTAAAAGCCATGTACCAGCCTTTGTACTTGGCGTTCTGCAAAGCCGTGTAGTTATTTTCCAGAACGATCTCGGTGAATATGCAGTCCCTTCCACGGCCCTTCCTCTGGCAACAAAAAGAGACAGACAGCCGAGGACTGAAATGACAAACTCGGAAATCTGCTGTTCAAGCCTGAGAGATTTATGAGGCTCAATTTTGTTCTCAGGGCATGATGGGTTTACCTGTGATATCATTAGTGCTGTTCGAACCAATTTAGATGTCTATATTTCTCAAAGTATGATTTCAACAACATCTTTTTGCAGAATAATTAAACATAAACACACCAGATGTTAAAATGACTTAAACTCACCCGCCCAATAAGCTTGCCTCTCTTGTTCATGCAAATGTAGTATCCCGTTTTTGCTCCTCTGATACGAACCCGGCTTCCAAACGTGTCGGTTTCCACAACAAGATTAGCTAGAATTGATAAACCATATAATAGTCTATTATTTTTCTGTTTCAAGTGATATATTTACAAATGAATGACGCTTTTGGTTGGATATGGAGGAGCTTTGAGATTTGTTATGTAGTCTGGATTGAAAAAAAGCCAATATTTATGTGTAAATGTGTGTGCGTTAGGCTGAGACTACAAAGAGTAAGAGTAAGAAAGAAACCGATGATGCTGACCTCACCTCTCTTCATAAACTGACTCATACGTTGAGTTGTAAAGGTATGAAAATTCCTCATAAAATGACCCTCCAAAAAAGTGGGCAAAGTGGATGGACTGCACGAGTGGAAAGATGGCTAGACATGCAGAAATACTTCGGTGACAGGAATTCGTTCCCAGCTGACGGGATTCTAACCACTGTTTTGTTTGGAGAAGAAGTGCCGAAGCTCACTTAAAACAGGTGCCTCACTGTATAGCTGTAAAATTACATTGAGTTCGAATAAAAACAAGATTGGCTTTTCATTGCTTATTTGCAGCGTCGGTGCACACTATGAATCATGTGTCAACCGTCCATTAAGCAAAGAAAAAAATACACGTAATCTTGGAGCGAATAGCTCTCGAAAAGTGATTAAAACTTCAGATCATTCAGATCAATATAGGAACATTAGCAATAAACATATTTGTTTTGGAAGAGATGAAAAAGATGAAAACTAATGATGTTAGAAAAGGTTAGAAAATTGCATGTCATATTTCTGTCCTACAACTCTTTATTATATGGAGAACTATTCAGGAAATGTTAAGGCGGCCGAGGTAAGATGAGTACTGATGTGTTTTCCAGAACCAAAACGGGTTTCTCTTGAGATCCCCAAACTCAACAATATAGAATCCATTTCAAACTATGCAGGTTACTTTTTGGCAATGACATTTACTAAATATGCTGAAGTACAACCTACCTTCGTCCTGTTGTTTCAAGCTGACAAAGTAAAATAATGCAGAAAAGTGACTTGCCATGAATATCACCATCCTCGCCATTAGCGTTGACCCTCTTATTGCCCAGGACTTGTACATGTTTACCACTCGTCCGGCTATAGAGCTGATAAGTTCTTGTTAATCTCCGGCTCATCCTGTCTGACAGACGACTCTGCTCTGTTACATGGTGCTTAAAATTAGGTAAAGAGATGGACTGCATCGTTATCTATAAAAAAACAAAAGTGACAGAAGAACATGCAGATTTGTGGTGAGAAATATTTAAAAACACTTTTTAGGGACAATAAAGGTGACACTATTTCTTGTCAGATTCAAATCCTTCTTTTTGCAGTGATGGTTGGCACTCTGAGGACAAGTGCCCCATCCGCGCTCTGAATGACATGCCAATGAGGGCTCGACCAACAATGATCTTTCACCCTGTCTCTTTGGGAACGTTCTCATAACGATTTTCTTTTGTAAGTCAGCTATGCACCATGCCCACATGTTAGAGCCATTACCTTTAAAGCAAGGGGTTTACGTCTTTTCAAGATGTTTGACAATTTGCCAATGGCTCTATTAATAATGAGTTGTTTGCACGGTTATAACACATTTACTGCACACATATAACATCGCAAGATTAACGTGAGTAAATGTTTTATCGCTTTCAGTTTGTCCTGCCGATGTTTGACTGGAAACTACTCGAATGGGAAGACTGAGTAGTGTTGGAAAACATTTTTTAGGTTTGTTTGCCTTAATTGCACTATTCCTATATTTATTTACTGAATTTTATAAATGTATAAATTATTAATAAACTGTAAATGCCATTGTCAGATAGCCTGAATCAGGTGGAATAGAAACTAGATTTAGCTATAGATGGCAACTTGTATCGAATGCAGCACATAAGATACACTAAAACACTTTTACACACACTGAAAAGTCCTCCTTTTCTGGTCAGACATAATATTTATATTTTTTAAACATGAAAATAAAAAGTTGTACTGCCTGCTGTTTTAGATGAAATTAGTTCTGTATAACACCCACACTATCGCTAAAGGTATAAATCAGATCTAAACATTTTATTTAATTTTTTCCTTTTTGTACAGAGACATTTATACAGTCATTATACAGTAATCATACAGTCTCCTGAGTGGGTCGGTTGTCATGTATGATGCTGATTTCACCCCTTATCTAATTGGTTAAAGCAATATTAGCCTTCACACTTGCCTATTACACATAACATAGTCCTATCAGTCCTATTAGCTTGAGATGCTTGTTTGCAAAGACAAAATGCAAAGGACTTACCTGAGTGTAAAAACACAAAGTCATGATTTGAAGTAATCTGGAAAAAATAAAATAAAATAAAAAGTTAATTACGGATTTTTTTTTTTTTTTTTAACTCTTCAGCACAAGTCCAGCCTGTAATAAAGGTACTTACAGGTAACCTAATCTCGATGATTTCAGCCTCATTGTGAGATTTCCAAGCCCTGTCTGATTATTATCCGAAATACTAAGTTCTTCATTAATTCCTTTGTGCGTGTATATGATTATGTGAAGATGCTCGGTCCATGGGAAGTGTAGCAAAAATAACAATAAACTGAGTGACAGGATACTGGAATAGACAGTGATTTATTCATCCACCGAGTCCATGTCAAATTAATCCGTCACCTAGGCTAGCTTTTATTCCTTAGAGTTCAAGCACCTTGCAGGCGACACTGTTCTCAAAAAAACATAATTCACGATCGATGTCCGATTACAGCGAAGATACGAAAAATAAAACATTCTTCAGAGAAAATCAAAGACAGCATCCAGCAGCGTGCGCACACCCGTCTTGAGACTTTGCATTATGTTTCCTCACGGTATCTCCAGCACTGATGGAAATGTCACTGGATGAGTCTGAAGTCACATGGAGGTTGATGAACTGTGATGTTTCCCTGGCGAGAGGCTGAGAGCAGAAGCCTCACTGTGTCTCTCTCCACTTTCAACTTCCCAACGTCAAACCCACTCTTCACGTGCAGTCTGACTCCCGTTACCTCCACAGAAGCGCCATCCCACCCCTCAACATTTAAACTGCTTCACTGAAGGAGAAAGACATTTCGTTAAACCTGAACAGTACTAAAAAAGGTTTATAAAGTTAAAGATACACTCAAAAAACCGGCTGAATTTCACCCCCTTTTTTAGTCACATTTTTTTCCACAATAAAACAACCTTTAGCCTATATGTTCGGTTGGTTGAAGGTTGAAAATAAATCTCTCATGCTTTTTGTAACTCTAAGAATGAAAATACATTTTGTTATCTGTGTGTTTTTTTGTTGTTGTTGTTTGTTTGTTTGTTTTCATATTTGCTGTCACCCACACACACACACATACACACGCATAATTAATAATGTGTGTAATTATCAACAGGATGGAAATTTTGAACAATTTAATCCCAATAAAACTGCAATATTAGTTTGAAAAGAACTGATGAACTTTTAAGTTTATTTAAGACATATGTTACGATAGTTAAACATGTAAATAGTCTATTATTAATGTATTATTAATAAGTTGTCTCTGTCTCATGGGCCTAAACATTATGAAATAAAAATAAAAGCCCAATTTAATGGTGTATTCACCATAACAACTGTAGTAAATGAACGTGTTAAATGAAATAGAGTGAAACTTTTCCCTACAGAAATATTGCCAAGTTCCAGTTTCAGTTCTAGCAAAAAATAAAAACATAGCCTACTTTTCTTTTTTTGAAACCTTATTAGAAAAGACAAGCCATTTTGTTGAGCTATCCAATAAATAATACTCATTTACTCCATAAAAGAGTATCAATGAAAATATGGTAAACAACACCTAGACAGATATGTTAATAATCTTTAAACTTAATTTTTTTTTTTTTTTTTTTTTTGGCAATAGTTAATGTTACCTGCATAATATTTTGAAATCAAGCACTGTTTTCAGTACAGCGCTCAACCAGCCCAAACCAAAGAAATATATATCCCAACCCATAATTGGAATCTTTGTTAAAAAAAAAAAATAATAATAATTCTCGACCAGGAAAAAGGAAAAATTGCAAATATTCTGATATCCACACCAGAACATATAAAGCTGCATTAAGCTATTTCCAGGCTGCCTGTAAGAGTTTGCCTCACTGTGCCTTTGTGGTGACCCCAGTTTTATTTTTATTTTTTCATTCACACACACTGCATGTGTAAGTAATATACGCTCCACAAGAGTTCTGTACATATAATGGATAGAAATGTGCTGTCAAATCCCTAACAGTTAGATTAGATCCACCAGAAAACGGCATCTAGTTTGTTCAGATACCTACATGTATTAAGTGTAGCGTATATTTGTACTTGATAATGTAATCTGTGAATTTCATCTCATGATCTAGACTGTATGCAATATAATCACCAATGCTGATCAGTCACAAAGCTGTAACTGAAATCCATATCTGTATCTCAATTGCATATTGAGATGTCTTCATCTGCTAGTAGGATTATTGTCTTCTCATTCTCTTCTCTGGCCTTCAATATGCTTTAATGACCACAACACGGATCACTGCAAGTACCACCAATTGCAAACTGAGAGTATAATTCCCATGCATGACTCAAAACCCCCAAAAGCACAATTTTCACACCTTTGAGCACACATAGGAGCGACAAACCAGCTGCTAAGCAGCATAGAAAAAGTCATTATCGGTATTGGTTTAATTCCATCTCGTAAATCACTCATATCAGTCTGTGTGCTGGCTTAGAGGGTGAGAATGTACCTGATTGATTAGATCCAGAGGGAGAGGGCCACGGGTGATTTTGCCACCTGGAATGATTCAGTGCACTAGTTAGTCAGGTCCTCTCTCAGATATTACACTGATTTTGGGTGTTGGAAACATTTGCTCAGGTCGTGTCTCGGATTTTAATGTGTTTCTGCAATAAAAATATGTTGAGGTCAGGAGCACTGACAATGCTCATTTGAGAAACGTTTGGAGCAGTTCTTTGGTGTAGATTTCCTAACATCATTTTACAAATTTAAATTACTCAAAACATTTCACAACAAGATCTCATTGGCTTACTACATTGACAATAAAATGAGCATGCGGCAGGATTAGGAGAAATTTGACTTTGCTTTATAGATAAACTAGCCTTATGTTTTGACAAGACTTGTATCATGCTATGTGTTATGACAATACACTACTTGTTCCCTATTACTAATTGTATATGTTTTGTTTGTCCACAAAATAATGATTAATTGTTAGAAAGGTCACCTCATTTTGCAGCATATTCACTGACTTGAGTCAGTATTCACAATTTTTTTAACATTCTCTGTGATTTCTTGACTTTTTAGACATCAGCTTAACACATGACTTGGATATCTACACACAGTATGTTTATTTTATTCTTAGTCACTTTTATTGGACACAACTGGCTCCCTTTAATTGTTAATCTGGAATCCATAATTTGTATATAACAGTATATTACATTGTCTTTTATGATACCCTGTCTTCTTCCACAGCTTTTAAACACCATCTACAACAATGTAATACGTTCAGGGCGAGGAGCTTGTTTTCTTTCTTGTTCTCCCTCGCTCTAACTCTTTATGGTCAAACAGCCAAAATAATTCAGCAGTGGTTAACCAAGAGTCATGCTTTTGTCAAGTTTGAGGAAACCCAAGGGTGCATTTTAATATCACAGCCATGTTTTAATCCAAACTTTTTTCTTCCCATAGACTTTTTTTTAAATATATTCCGTAGTTGTATTGCTCTTCCTGCTTAACCAGTTCTGGTGCTGGTCTGCCATCTGACGTCTGGTCATTGAGTGGTTGAGGCTCTTCCAAATATTGTCCCTGTCCTTCTAAATAGCCGCAGGAAAATAAAAGTGAGAGACAGAGTGGAACAAGAACTCTGGCACCGGGGATCTCTGGTTATTCTTAGAGGAAGAAGGGAATGAGTAAATGTCTGAAGAAGCTAATATGAGCCCACTCCATTAAGTAAAGTATTATTCACTCCAGTTGATGCCAAGCACAAAAATACACATGACTGTGAGACAGAGAGAGAGAAAGAGAGAGCGGTGGAAAGGTAGGAAAATAAAACGGAATGTGCCTGAAAGTGGAAACAAAGTTGGCGGGAGATCACAGGTGTCATCCAGTAACACCAATCACTATATACGCTTGTGGATGATACATGCTGTCAGAGACTGCTCTTAACACTGGATTCAGCTGTGATTGTACTGTAGCTGCCTGGAAAGCAGACATGTGTTAATGGTTTTAGCACAAGCAAATCGAAGCTCTGTGACTAATAAACGTTTATGTTTCGTACACGTTTTGTTCATCATGATAATCTTTACAACTTTTCTGAATTTTGAAGCCTAAATACGATATTACAAAGTGCTATAAACAAACTACTCTGTCAAAACAACTCTGTCAGTCTTCGTTTAAGAATGGGCCTATAGTTTTAGGAATAGTTTGCAATTATACACTCAATGAGGCTGTAAAAAAAAAGCACAATACCTTTTGTCCTATTTGACCACTTATCAACCACATTTTTCAAGACAAGTACAAAAATCATAAGTTAGGTATTTGTTGTGTCACATAATAAAATGTGAAAAATATATTAAGTTTGTGTTCGCCACAGACCTTATTTTGAGCATTTCACCCAAAATCCATTCAGAAAACCTACTGACTTGACATCTTTGAACCAGAATTGCTAAAATAAAAGTTTTGGCATTCAGAAATCTCATCTTCCTTTATTTTCAAACAATTTAACAGTCCCACTTTATTTCCTTCTCATTCAAGAAGGTATTTCACTCAGATATTGCAAGTATAACTGCAATCAGGTTTTATACGGATGTTAACATTTGTTACTGCAAAAACTCCATTCTGCTCGAAAACTTGATTCTGATTGGTTAGTTGTGCTACCCAGAAGTCACTGTCATCCAAAGCAATGCTTCATATCACAGCATTACTTTCATGTCCCTCAAATGACACTTGCTCTTCTTTAAAAAAAAAAAAAAAAAAAAGACACTGAAAATTACATCAGAGGACTTCAGTTGGTTATTAAAGAAATAATTCACGCAAAAATGCACTCATGCACTTTCTCTAGGGAAAAAATGAATCCCCTGTTGCCATTACACATCAAAATCCATCTAAATACAAGTTTACACTTGTAAACAGAGCTTGATCTGTGTGTATTTTTCTCCTGGTGACCATTTCCATTACACCATTTTTTTTTTTTTTTTTTTTACATCTATTCCATTATTTATAGACATAGTGAGTTTGAATTATGGCCTTTCTCAATCCCACACCCCACTTTACTTTGTGTCAGATTTAAACTGTCCTAATTTAATAAATGCCCAAAACAAAGCAAAACCATAGACATATGTAATATCTAATGCTTTTGCAGCGTTGGATTATAACCTTTTCAAATGATATAAAAGGATTGAATAATTTAATCTGAAGTCTATGTTTATCCACCAAGCCATTATCTTAATATATGCCTGTTGTTCATTGTTTGGTCATAATTAACCTCTAACACCGCAACAAGCCAAAACCCACTGGGAAGTATTGGCAGCATCTTTTAGTCAGGCCAGGGTATAGTGGATAGTTCAGGTTGAGGATGTTTCTGCTCTCCTTTCTATCAAGGGATTTTCCCCTTGACATAGGCGCTCCTTTCCTCTGAATTAGATCTGATTTACCGTCTTGTAAACACATAGGAAGTAGCATTGAGAACGGTTTAACAAAGTCAATAAAAGCAGATATCATTCCTGGTATCGGGCGTGCATGTGGTCTCCCTTATGCACGCACCTAACACACTCACACACTAAAGCAAACACACACTTTTTTGCCTCATGCTCCCCCTTTCTTCTGTTTTTCTGTTCTGGGCTGGAGAGAGCGATTACTTTTGCAGGCCTACCTGCAAGTTTGCTTTGAGTCTTTCTCTTTTTCATCTGGGTGCAGAAAAGTGGCCCCTGGTGTCCAAACAGCTGTGTAGACCTGGGAGGGAAAGAGGCTTGAAAAAGGGACGAGAAGAAAGAGAGGAAATTCAATGGACCTCAGGGACTCTCCTTTTCTGCCTCGTTCCTGCTCTTTCCCTCTTTCTCCAGCTCTCTCCTCTCCATTTCTCTCTTCACATCCCCCCTTTTCTCTCCCTCTCTGTCTTATTTTACTTGTCCTCTCCCTTTAACTTTTTGTTCTTCATCTCCTCCCTTCATCTCTGCTTTTCCAACCTTTTTCGCTCTCTCTCCCTCTGTACCTAAAACAGCTTTAGGCCTCTGAAAGATGAGATAGAAATTATTTTTTAAATCCTAAACATTTTTGTCCCAGGTGCATCATCGATCGAACTCTCTTCTGCGATTATGTTTCCAAGCTTTGAACTTCTTTGAAAACCCCTCCAGAAAGATTTTGGGTATGGTGGTGGAATTCACATTTGCTTATGTATATATATATATATATATATGGTCTAAATATAAATGAATAAAAAGGTACTGGATTCTCTAAAGTGTTGTCTATTCAAAGCCTAGGTGAGAGAGAGGGCCGAAATCTTCCTAGAAGCTAGATGGGGGTGTTACCTCCCACAGCGGAATTCGCTCTGGAGAGGGTCACTGCTACCCTGTCACTACCTGCTATATCATCTTTCATCCAACAAAAAAAGATGGAAAAGCCAAAGATGAAATAGTTCGCTTTTGACCCTAATACTTGGACTTTAAAATGCCTCTCTTTTTGGGGGGGTCAGAATACTAATGGTGAGAGACATATGGTGACTGATAGGACATTTGAATCGGAGCTTTATACTGATCTCTGTAGACTTGTGTTCCAATGGACCAGAAACACTCAGTGATAGCTGAATGACTACTGAAGTCGACTGAAGACTAAAAGACTGTATGTAATTTTCACAAAACCCTGAACATTTGCTTGAGGAGTCTAGAAAATGCATTAGATCAACTCCAACTGCTCAAATGTCAAGGAATCAGAATGATAAAGGTTTATAACCCCCTGTTTGTTTTGAAATGTCAAGATTTTTATTTTGCTGGCAATCCAGTGTGGCCTTTTTTTTTTTATCTCGTATGACGATTCCAAATTTGAAACACTGATCAGAAAAGCTGCAAGATATGCGTTCTGACTCACCTGCTTCTCCAGAAAAGTTGCAACACATCTCCAGAGATTCTTTAGTTCAAAAGAGCAAGAGAGGGAGAAAGAACATGTGTGTGTGTGTGTGTGTGTGTGTGTGTGTGTGTGTGTGTGTACTTGCATGCAAAACAAAGCGAGAAAGCAGAAAGGGAGTCGGCTGGCCAGCGTTTCAGAGGGAACTCATCGCGGAGAGGAGGAGAGGAGAAAAAAGGGCAGTGTTGAGAGCGGTAATGTTTGTTTAGTCCCCATCAAAGCCAGGCTTAATTATTTTACCATGCTGTGGTTTAGCCTGTTGCAGCCTCTGTCTCTTCAACCTTAACCTCACCCTCACTGCGTCAACTGTCCTCAAATCCTTTATTTGCTCCCTTAAAACAAAGGTATTCAAAATGGGTCGAAATACGTTTAAAAAAGTTTATTTTCCATTTAAATAAATGAATGAGAATTATTATATTGATATCTTCCTAGAAGCTAGAAGGGGTGTTAATAATAATAACTGTAAAACAGTAAATTTTAGGTACATAAATAATAAAAGCGATCCAATTAAAATTTATCTTGCAATGTGATGTTCAAAGCAAAGTCCACCTTGAAACTTGATTGACAGTCAGAGTCTAATGAAGCAAGTTTCAGCAACATAAAAGCAGACAAAACAGACTTCCAATGGAAATTATATGATCATACATTTAAATTTACAGATACACATCATAAGATGTCATAGCTCAATAAGCAGTAGCTGATTGTTGCGTTATGCTTGCATTCATAGAATTTCATGAAACTAAGTATAGGCTAAAGTAAACATTTATCTGCTAAACCTGGGGTTCTTCTCTCTGCCCGTCTATGTAGGTTCACCTTCCTGCAGACTTTAGGTAGAAACCCTGAACTTACTCACCTGAACAGGCTTCACAGGGTCTTCAGGGTCACTAGAACGTTTCAGATAGGTGAGGTTGATCAAGATGGGGTCTAAACTCTGCAGGAAAGTGGACCTAAAGAGTTAGAGTTGAGAACTTATGTGCTGAATGGTTGACAAATGTCCAATCTGACAAATGACTTATATAGGAGTTCAAGGAGTTGTTAGTGTATAAAGCAAGGAAATCATTTTCATTCTATCAGCAGGTTTATAGAATTATTAGCACCACCTTTTGACCGGTTTTCACAACAGTTGGTAAACATACAATTTATAATGTAACAGTTGTCATTCAGATTTTACTTTATATGCCACTAAAATTTGATTGGCAGCCATGTTTTAGCCCTTGAGATTACTATGAGAGTTAAAGTGGGTTAGAGCTCTGTAGAGCTTGGCAGAGTTTTATAAAACTTGATACACACACACACACACACACACACACACACACACACACACATATATATATATGTATATATATAGTACACACATGTACAAAAACATTTAATTTGGATGCAATTAATCATGATCGATCATTTGACAGCACTAATATATATATGTGTGTGTGTGTGTGTGTGTGTGTGAATAATCATCATCATACATTATAACTATTATACATCATAACAATAATACATTGTAAAATTTTACATTACTCAGGTGGACCCTCAAGAGGATTTTCTCTTAATGGTGTGTAGAAAATAAATGTCAACTCAACAGACAGTGAATGATTTCCACCTAATATTTTGCAAGTACTTCTATTTAGAACAATTAAATGTATAAATAGATGGCTTGAGAATATAAAGGCTGCCTTTATATTTTAAAAAAGGGGGTCTCTCATTATTTTTGGGTGTCCATGGAAACTAAACATTTAAAAGCCTACTCCTTGATAGTCCAGCATTAGTAATACATGGAATGTCATAATTCATTCATAGTCTCACATATGCTTTTATAGATAAACAAAACATTCTTTATTGTTCAGATTTTTATACAGCCACTCTTGTTAAGGAATTTTTAGTAGGGTGAAATACGCAGAGATCTGACATGACATCTTACCTGGTTGTTTTGGTTGGTATTTGGTATGACATTAGTTTGCTGGCATTCCTAGTCCTCCAGATATCCCATGGTGCACCAGTCTCTCTACAATTGTAAAAGTCACTGTAAAAGTCAGCTATTGCATCATGGAAACAGGACTCCTCTATCCCACAGCCAGCCTGGAGAACTAATCATCTGTCTGTCACAGAGGTGAAACTGTACATGAGTGTGTGTGTGTGTGTGTGGCAAGAGGGTTAAATGTGACCCCATCTTGTGCTGTGACCCCCATCTGGGTGGGGGACAACCACAAGATCGTTAGAGGATCACAAACCCTACAGAAACATGTTCCTCTGACCCCATCTTCACTCCATCTTTGAAATTCTTCATCCCAAACGGACCACACCTGAAATGTCTTTAACATTCTGAATCTCCTAAAGCTCAAACACAAATGGACTTATATAGTTTGAATCGACAAGAACCTTGTCTGCTTACTGAGAACGAATGAATAAACAGCAAATTGACGTTTTTTGTATAATGTCCATAATGTAAATTATTTTCATTCTTCACATGAACAAAAATGTAGGTGTTTAGAAAAAAGAACCCATCTCTGTGAGTCTATTTATACCATGCAGGTGCATAAGTCCTTCAAAGCTGACAGTGCAAAACCACGCAAAACAAACATGATGGCATTCCAAATGATTCCAGTTGATAAAAAAAATATCATCTAGTGAACAATTTGATTTTCAATTTTTTTCATGAATTTTTCAGCATCAACTTGGAGGGCTTCATCCACTTGAATTGTATGGAATCAGAAAGATGAATTATTTATTGAAAAAATATCATTTGCATGAAGAAAATCATACAGTATACACTTGGGATAACATGAGGATGATGAGATCATTTTCATTTTCACTTTACGGCCAACAAACCTTTGAACTTTAACTGTCAAAGTAGCTTCTTGTCTCTAAAAAAGATTCAGAATTTCAGTTTGTTTTAATTAGAAATCTGTTTCAATCTGTGATTCAATTTCAAATCACAGTTCCCCATTCATTTTAATGCTTAGAATTTAAGAGTAATTCTAAAATTCAAAACCCTGCAGCCTCTAGAGTTTGGTGCCATACCCTTTACATGTAAATATACAAACATTGTTTTGGTGTGTATGCCGGGTCAATAGTCTGGAATGCTTTCGAGAACATTCTTAGGGACACATTAGAACATGAGACTGGCACATTCCAGGAGCATCTCTGTCCCTCTTCAGGCGTCCATCATCTCCATTATCTGTACACATACACAGTGGCTCTGTAGCACCAGTTTGGAACTGTCGATGTGTTAATCACCTAAGAATGCTTGCATGTACACATACAGGAACCCTGTTATTTGGGTAACCAAAAACACAATAACAGCGATTTACAGATGGCGTAATAATGATCCTAATAATTGTAGAATTATATAGATAACAACATTTATTTGCTTATATAATTTATATAAATTTGTGTTAATTATAAAAGGAATCATTGTATAATAATAATAATAGCCTACCGGTAATCATTTGACGTTATCAGAGAATAATCTTTAAATAACAGAACATATCATTCTGTGTGCAGTAATCAGATTTTTTTTTTTTTTCAGCAAAAATACCTAACTGTATGAAAAATGAGACTTGGCTCTCCAGGGTTTCCTGTGGATGAAATGTCTGGAGTCACAGGAAGCTTAGACAGGTATGAAAAACATGCTGTGCCATACAGGAGAGATAAGAAAGAGCTGGAATTCCATGGCAAGTTTTTCAAGTGTTGAAAGCACCTGACTGGTATGTGCCGGTACTCTTGACAGTGGATGGGTGGGGGATTTGGGGAGATGGGGTGTGTGTGTTAGGGCCCCAGGGGCGGATGGACTGATGTAAGTGATAAGGGCTCAGTGGACACTCGACACAATCTGTCAGTGACAGTGTGTGCTTGCATGTCTCTGGTGGAACTGAGAGGAGTGTCAATCGATCAAACACTCTCTTTATCTGCCGCTCTGTCACTTACAGCTCAGTAGGTCATGTGATTGGATCCTCCACCCAAATCTCTGAGTGATGTCAATGGTACAAGGTGATCAGGTGACTACTTTTACCAGTACTGTCACCTGAGGTCTTGGAAGATGTGGTGATGATAATGGTTTTGTAAAGACTGAGTTAGTTGTTTGTATGTTTTTAAGCAAAATGTTTTTTTTTTTTTTTTAATATAATAGATCATTACAGTTTTATTTCTTGGATAAGTAATGCTCTTTGTTTTTTGTTTTTTTGTTTTTTGGCTTTTTAAGGATTTTAAACTGCTGATGTGTATAGTCAGGTCCATACATCTACTCTATGCTTTATGGAAAATAAAAAATAAAGAAATCCTGGAAAATTACCAGTATGATTTCTGTTAAATTTCATATTACAATAGTACACTTTGCTAAATGATTTTTCTGTATAGGGTGTAATATTATAAAATATCATATTTACATTTGTTAAGGTCATAATTTCAACTGGCTCCAGTTTAATTTAAATGTGAACTTTTTAGACATTTTTTTTCTTTTACAGACAACATACTGTATTTACAGCATGACACCTTTTTCTCAGACAGTACAAAATTCATCTTAATACGTGGAAATATATGGGACATCTGCCTTTATTTTTTACAAAGGGGGTCCTTAACATGGGGATCATCGCACTGAAGACCCCCTATTCTATATCATACAGAAAATTGTGGTCATATTTCTGTCCTGCTGCGCCCTCTGCTGTCTTTTCCTGCACATGTCAATGCACACACTACATATTTATAAAGTCAGTCACATGACACGGCAAAAAAGTTGTTGCATTTTTTTATTACAAAAAACATGTCGTCTTGTTGTTAAGCAATATCTTTCAACACATTGCTTTCTCGGATATTTGATTTGCTTAACCGTAGTTTGGTTATCATTATTTTGATAACATGTTTATTTAATAAGTTAAATGTTAATTTACTACTATTATATGTAACCCATAAAGGCAAATAATTTTTTTTTTTCTGGAATAAAACTACTAATGTAGCCAAGAACACACCTCCTTATATAAATAACGGAGACAACTGTATAAACAATATGGCTCAAGGAAAATACAATCCATTGAGATTGGCCACAATATAGCTTTCCTAAGGCTGCAAATAAAACTACTTAAGGCACAGTTCACCAAACTTCAACAACATCTTCATCAACAAAAACAACAACAATAATAATTTTAGCCATGTTATAAATGACAGGAATATAAATCCTCTTTCTTTGCAGAAACCATATAAGAAGCACTTGACAAGATCTTTGGTTATTGGTCATTTAGCTGATGCATTCTTGTTTAAAGTGATTTCCAGAACAGCAACCTGATTTTTTTACAATAAAAAAGACTATTATTTTCCATAAAAGTACAATATTGTTCAAATATTTGGAGTCAGTTAGGGTTTTAGTTAAAAAAAAATTCTATAAATGAATGCTTTAATTCAGCAAGGATGCATTGAATCGATCAAAAGTAACAGTAAAGACAAAAGAAAAATCTATTTTAAATAAATGCTGTTTATTTGAAGATTCCAATCATTAACATTGTTGATAATAGTAAAAAAAAAAACATCTATTGAGCAGCAAATCAGCATATTAGAATGATTTCTGAAAGAGTTGTGCAGCTGAAAATGCATCTTTTCACCATAAATTACATTTTATAATGGGTTAAAATAGAAAAATATTTAACATTATTATTGTTTTTACTGTATTTTATGTCAAGTTAATACAGCCTTTGGTCAGAAAAAGAGACCTTTTTCAAAAACATAACAAAATCTTACCAACCCCAAATGTCTGAACTGTACTGTAGTCCATGACATGTGCTCTATATTCTGATCCTTCTAAAGACGTACAAAAGCTTTGTGTGAGGAACAAACCAAAACTGACGCCCAAATTGAATGTGTTGCAATCTTTCTTGAAAAAAAATGCAATTAATGACATAATATAATAAATACTCTCAAATATGGCATCTATTGTACAGATATCATATTTGGTTACTAGTCGAGCAATAACATGATATGTTGTTTATTTCCCATCAGTGCATATCTATTTTCTCAGGACTTGCAGATATACTTGTCATAGAGGTACTTTCTTTTGTAAGAGATTTAATGACAAGATAATTCATGAAAACGTCACATCTTCGCAGAGCATGGAAGAGTGGTTTATAGCACCAGAACACAGCATACAAGCAATCCTCCCCTCTTTCTTCACCACTATTTCTCTGTCCTATCAATTTTGTCCACATCTCCAGGCACCAGTGCACCATACCCATTCATTTTTTTGAGGCCGAGTTGGTCAGTGATAGCCAGCGGCATGTTTTCAATATCACAAGCATTTCTTGAAGCGAACATTTGACTGATCTCCACAAAGGTTTTGTTCTTTGTTTCAGGGATAATGAAGAAAACGTAGGCTGCCACCCCCACACAAACAGCACAGAACACCAGATAACAGAACGCACCAGCTGACATCTGGAAAATCAACCAAAATCTGACATTAGAAGTCCAGTTTAATTTGAACATAAACAATTAGTGTGATGACAATATCATTTGTGAAGTGATTTTTGTTTTGTGAAATTATGTTTTTGTCATTTTTTTGTTTTTAATTTATACATGTCTATCCTCTATATTTACTTGAACTCGCAACATGGATTGACAAAATCAGACTTACCTGAAGGAATGGGAAGACAAAGCCCACAGTGAAGTTTGATATCCAGTTCAGAAATCCTCCTACAATATAGGCAGAAGGCCGATGGGACTGTTTAAAGAGTTCTCCTGTCATGAGAAATGGGACACCAGCTGTGCAGGAACAAATATATAACAGCATTAAAGACATTAATATGATGTATTTTAATTCATGTATAAAATCAACAGTGCTATATGATTAGCTATGTAGCATGTAGGCCTACATGATTCAAAGCATTTTTTCTCCACCATAAAAAAAACCTCTTCACCATTAGGTGGCGCCAGTCTATCAAATAAAATGCTTTATGGTGGCAAACCTTGGCTTTTCCTTTTTAAAAATGAGTAATTCTGTGACTTATTTAGACCATTATTAAATATAAACGGCAACCTTTAAGAGTTAAATATAGAAAAAGGCATGAAAATCAGTTCAGTGAGACCCTCACCAGGCCCAATGCAGAATCCTGCGATGATTCCAACCACACAGGCCACACTGACATACCGCATAAAGGGTACGTGAGCCTAACACAGACAAAACAACCACAGATCAATACAGTTATAGACACACACAAATGAAAGATAAGTCTTATATAAACAGCTCACTCAAAACTATGGAAATAATGAGAATACAGACTTACAACCAGTTAAAAGTTTATGAACAGAATTATCTTCTGCTCACCAAGCCTGCATTTATTTAAATGTAAATTAAATGTAATTGATTCATGTGACCAAAAAAACTATTCAGCGTCACATGAGCCTTCATAAATCTTTTTAATATGTTGATGTGCTCTTCAGGCTACACTTATTACAATTATTATTATTTCTTAATATTTAAACAGTTGCTTTACATTTCTTCTGTATTCTTTGATTACTAGAAAGATCCAAGGATGAGCACTTATCTGAAATAAAAAAGCTTTTCTAACATTATGCACTATATATACACACTAAACACTATGTATACACTTTATAGAGATAATAATAATAAAAATAAAACAATTTTGAGCTGCAAATCAGAATATTAGAATGCTTTCTGAAGGATCATGTGACTCTGGAGTAATTAGTAGTTAAAGAAACTAATTATATTTAAAGGAATAAATCATATTTTAAATTATATTTATTAGTTAGAAAGCAGTTATTTTAAATAGTACAAAATCTATCACAACATCACTGTTTTTGCTGTATTTTAGATCCAATGAATGCAGGTGTCATGCAACACTTTTGGCTGGTAAGATATACATTTAAGATATAATTAGCTATGGGAATAATAACCAATAATTACTCAAGGGACATTAATGTTCTTGAAGTTATTAAGAGTAAGACATTTTTTTCAAAATTAGCAAGTAAATATGGTGTTCTTATTTACCTGTAATAGCAGAGAGAAAGTGATTCCAGCGCAGCACAAACCCATAAAGCTGAAGCCGCCAATCATCAGAGGCCTCCTACCCACACGCTCAATGGTAAAGCACTGGACAACATCAAGAGAATGAAAAGATTTCTCACAGTCTTACATAGGAAATGTCTATATTTGCCATTTTACTCAGCATAGACTCTGCAGTCATATTGTGAGTTTATACTTAGTTTTTCCTGACGCTACATGTATGCACACATTCAATAAAACATGGTTTACCAGTATTTAAGGTATGCCTTTGGTGGCAGTCATTGTGCTCTCACCCCTATGAGTCCAGCGATGACCTCTATGGCTCCAGTGCCCACGGTCGTGTACTGAATCTGATGAGCAGTGATACCCGCATTCTCAAAGATGATATTGGTGTAGAACCAAATCTAGAGATTGAAACCAATTCATTATCTCAAATAACGTTATAGCCATTTATTGTTCATCATAACCAGTTTTCACATCTGAAAACACACACACCGCATCGATTCCAGACAGCTGCATCCCGGCATTGACCACAATGACCGTAACAAGCTGCCAGCGAACAGACGGATCCCTGATGAGCTGCATTACTGAGAGAGTCTGTACTGAAGACAAAGAGCGCTGCTCTTCCTGCATCTCCTCCACCTCAGCTTGGATGTTACATTTGGGACGGTACCACTTCAGTGCTGCAAATAGGAAGCAAAATCTGAACATCATCATCTACATTTTATCAGATCACTCCAAAACAGCAGAGAATCAAAAAAAAAAAAAAAGCTGAATACTCTAGAATTTTTTTTAATTTGAAGTATTTTTTGAAATAGTTTTAATAATCTTTTGTTTATTGCTTCAATGCACATTTATTTTGACTAAGTAGCCTTCTTGATTATAATTTTACAATTAGTGTAATTCAATATTACATTTACAGTTAGTATTTAAACTGAAGTTTCACTTCGACAAAAGTGTTATTACAAATATATTTGAATACATGACTTTAGTTTTAATAGAAATGCCATAAATGCTTGTCAAGACAATTTAGCATTGCACTTTAACAATTTTTTAAAAAGACAATAAAGGTGATTTTGACATTACAGTACATATAAAATGCATGCAAAACACAGATCAAGCTAACTGCATCTTACTGTATATACATACAAACTATAATACCTTTTCATTCAGTGTGAAAAACGTTACATTTGCTTGCACTTAAGTCTCTGAAGAATATTAATACGTAATAAATTAACATACTTTAAAAGGACCCTAAAAATGTTTAACTTACTATTTTATTAATATTGAGTCTCCACCTTGCTCATTTTTTTAAAAAGCAGAATAGTGTCAGGGTGCTGTTATCTTTTTTGATCTTATTCTTAGTAGTGACAGGATCCTGACATTAATGTGTTGTGTGTCTTGTCCTTGTGTAAGCACAGATTTGGGATTGTTCTCTGACCTCTTTAGTGTCAGAATCTTGACATCCAAGCTTTGTGAATTTGTGATTGCATATCGTTTTTTTTTTTGTTTTGTTTGTTTATTTGAGTGCATGGCAGATGATGATTTGTTTATCATGATTTCCTCTGTATTGTCATTGTGTAATCCTTCAAGAACATGCTCTTACATTTAAATCATACAAATATCTAATGATTTTGTATGGAAATTATTTAATATTTCTGCTGCTCTCCTCTAATCCTGCCTCTAATTCTGTGCTGCAGTCAACGAGTTCTCCTGGTAGCTGCTGTATGAGCGATGGGCCTTTGAAGTGTCGGCTTCTGAAGCCTGAGATCGCAGTATGAGCAATAACAGCTTATGAGAGTCTGCAGGTCTGGCCACTAATCCCTCCAACACAATTCAATCACCCTAAACGCAGCGAACATTCAGAACATTTTCTAGATTTTTTTTCCGTAGAAGATTTTAAGTTGCAAAACAGAAACACATTATTTTTTAAAGTGAAAAATAAATAAATAAATAAATAAACATAATTTGTATTGGCAATCCATTTACTTCATGCTTAGTATATTTTAAATACATTTACATAGTAATGTACTTACAAAAGCCATTGCAATCCTACTTAAAGTCTGCTAAATTGGAACAACTCATTTTATACTTCATGTACTTTAATTGTGCAGAAGTAATACTGAAGTCCAACTAATGATAAACTGAAGTTCATTTGACTGTGTTAATGCAAGCATACATCAGGCACACTTTAAATATTTTGCAATTAAAGATTCATCGTCCTCATCATTATTGACATTAAAACATATTTTAGGCTTAATATTAAGAAATGTGCATTGTGCACAAGTAGTACTCAAAATAAAGTTTATTAATATGTCTATGTCTGTAAGTCTTGAGCAATATGTCAGCAATAGATTTGGTCCCAATTTATATTAGGTTGCCTTAATTACTATGTACTGTACTTACATTATTTAAATGCAGTTTACAGTGCAGTTATTGTGTATATATATGTTTTTACATTGTACTCAAGTACTATAAGTCTGTACCTGTGATAGTGGCATGAACGTTCCGCTTTTCCATCAACAGATATCTTGGACTCTCTGGGAACCATGGCAACAGCATGAGCTGAATAAATGTTGGCACCACAACCAGAGAGAGGAACAGAGGCCAGTGCTCTTCCTGTGTGGAACAACCAAATGATAATGATAAGAAGACTTAATAAGACTGGAGGAAAGCAGTAAATGAACATGCTGCTAAAATAAAAGTCGTAAATATATCAATAAACCTGTGACATTCATAACAGAGAAAGACAATTTTATGTTATAAAATAATCTGGAAGGGAACCACCTTGCCCAAGAGTTCATGGAGTCCCAGAATCTGAGCGATAAACACTCCTATGCAGATAAAGATGCTGGGCACGAGTCCTAGGAAGCCCCGTAGATTCTTTGGAGCAATTTCTCCCAGATACATTGGCACTACGCTGAGAGCAATCCCTGAAGAAGCACAACAGAGAAGCACACTTCAGTACAGCCGTTTAACCCCTTAACTGTCACCGTTCCGAATACGGGACACCTACATTTTTTTTTTATATATGTCCTGAATTACATCTTTTTAAGCTTGTATAGTACTTTTTCATGTGTTTTCCCGAAAATGGGGGTGACAGTTAAGGGGTTAAGAGAAAATTAAAAGTAGACATATTTCTATATATTTACTAAAAATGTTAAATGTATCCCACTGTTCATATGGACAACCATTAAAAAAAATCGTATTTTATGTCCCACAGAAAAAAAGTCATATCATGGAAATTACATTATCAGTAATTTTTGGCATTTAAGGTTATTTAATTAACCTAATAACCTGAGTGTATCCCTATAATGAAGCGCCCAATGATGATCATCTCTGGAGATCCACATAATCGGCTGAAGCCCATCAGCACTCCGGCGATAAACACCAGAACTGTGCTGTGTACCAGTGTCCCTCTTCTACAAATCAGAAAGATGCACAAAGCATTTAATTAGCTATTGAACTTTGGCCAGATGATACAAAGAGTCAACATTTCAGGAACTATTCCTATTCAGTTTAATAGAGGGGAATACGCTGCATACTGTACCTCCCAAATCTGGTAACCTGCATTCCCACTGTGAGAGATCCCACCAGGCCTCCAATGGCAAATATAGAAACAGTGACTGAATAAATGAGTGTGAGAGTCTCTTTATCCACCCCTGACCCATTCCGTCTCACAATGGTTTGGTTATAAAAGTCCTTTATGTACTGTGTGAAGAACAACTGGGCATTAACAGTCATACTTAAACAGTTATATGTTAGGTAGCAATTATCGAGAGATTTTAAACTGACTTAAACCACAACAGTTCAACACCCCCAAATCATCTGGATTAAATCAAGTAGGTGATTCAATCCAGCTGCATAAAAAAAAAAGAGTTGTGTGAGGCTATTTGAAAAATCTTGTTTGTGGTGTCACCTACCTCTGCAGGAGAATTAACAACAGCCAGGTTATAACCATACAGCATAGAGCTCCCAAAGGAAGAGAGGAACGCTACCGCCAATAGGGAAGAGGTTAGATGCTGGAGAAACAAGTGTCAAGAGTCAAGAAGCCGTTTAAAATAACACACATCCTTGCTTTTGGATTTAAACTTTTTAGAAGACATGTGGCACATTACATTGATTATAACATAAAGCTGATTTGGATTAAAAACTATATGGATACAAAGAGCCTTTTCTTTATTAATATATCAGGTTTATAAGCAGCTTTAGTTGTTCAACACTGGTTATATAGGCACAGGGACATCGTAATCGGGGGGAAATGGGGAACTGCGTGCATAGGTCCCAGAGGTCTACAGGGGCCAACAAAGATGTCCTTGGAGCAGGACAGGGTGAGAATGAATATACTGTAAAATCTGTGCAAAGGACCCGGAATCCCTAGCAATGCCACTATCTGAATGGAATGAGTAGATTATTATATTGAGTAGATTAAATATTTGCTTCAATACACACTGAAATCAACATGCACAATCACACTTTAAACACAAATGTTATATTGTTTATAAACCAAGTCTAAAGTAGACTCTGGCACTGAGCCACTCAGCATGTGACTGCATTAGCGTGCAAGTGAACCACGACTAGATCTAGCATGAGTGTTCACTGCCCAGGCAAACTGAATTACAGTAATTACCCTGCACATGTACAAAATCAGTATCATCACCTACCAAATGTGGGAAGGCAGTGAAATAAAATAAACTCTCAGTTAAGAAGAAATGGAAAACTCAAAGTACGATTATCACTTGTGGATTAGTAATGTGGAAAAAGAGCAAAACTGATAATAAACGGTAATTCCTTCGTTATGTTTTGCAAACCATCTTAACTTTGTTATATTGTACAATGAATTAATAATGCATGGAGATAATTCTATTCTATATTTTCAAACATGTTATTTTGAAAGCAACTTTTTTATATATATATATAAAAACAGTAAAATTATGAGCTTAAAAAATTACTCAAGATGTTCTGGGTGGGACCCAGGGCTCTCAGAAAGAAAGCTTTCTCTGCAACAGGCACAAGATGTTCACAAGATGCAGTAAAAAAGTAAAAACCCAATTTTTTTTGTTATATAAAAAAATTACGCAATAATGTGGAAACTTTTCAAGACTGGCCTACAAAGAGCTCAGGATCGATGACATTGTCGTTGTACTGTCGTTTAAAATGTGATTGCATTATTCGTTCTCAATGACAGGCACTTGCTAAAAATGCTTTGCATTCATAAACATGACACTAAAGCTTGAAGAAGCAAGAAAAATAAGAGAAATGTTTGTTAGCTGAAATAAAATACCAAATAAAAGACACATTGGAGTGCTGCCTTTGAACATATGAGTATCATAATTTAATTAATAGAAGCTGTAATAAACATTCATAAGTGTGAAAAAAAAACACAAGTTCATGCAGATTGGATAGGGACATTTTTACATGCACACACACACACACAGGTTATAATTTGGAAATTTGTTATAGAATGAATAGGTTAAAAAAAATTACAATGAATTAGCCTAAGTTTAGATTGGTTGCACTTTAAAATAGATTACAAGTTAAACTGCAGATTTCAAACAAAACGAGAACAAAATACAAAAAAAAGAGATGATTTCATAAAGTCAAATTCTTCCTGTAAACAAGAATTTAACATATGCACAACATGAATTGTGATAGCATATTCATCTATAGTTTTATAATGTTTCAAATATTTTCTCCTTCTCAAAACTCTCGGTTGTGTCAAAAATGTAAGAATTCGTTTAACACATATTATTGTTGTTATAATTATTATTATTATTAAATCCTAATATGCAGAATAAATCAGATGTACTTACCCCTCTACTTTTCCCATTAGGTTCTATCAAAACCTCTTCTGCCATCTATGAGCACCAAAGAAATTGGCTCCTTGGTTAAAATTGGAATGAGAGCGGGTATTGTTTTTTTCCTTCAAATGTTATACCACCGGCATTCCAGTGCAGGCTATTTTTGACTGAAAAAAGGCTGAATGTTGCACATTTAATAAGGAGGAGGGAGAGTGTATGTCGTTCAACCAACCGCTGCTTGCTGTCAAAATAAGTTCCTCCTAGCATTTCTCACCATTTTGAAAGGTCAAAATGCGAGACTGACACTGTCACATGATAACAACCCCCGTGATTTAACTCTTTGTTCAAATTAACTGGATTTTCACTGTGCAAGTGAACACTTGCTTGTCCTGCGTAACACAAAATATTATATTTTATCATACTTGCATATGTGTGTGTGTGTGTGTGTGTGTGTGTATGTGCGCAATGTCAAAATGATGATGTTGAGGTAATATATACTTTTGAGTTGTAAATAAACTTTTAGTGAACTGTTAGTATATGTTATAGTCTATTAGCTTTTTAGTCAATAGGTTAAGTGCAACCAGATGACAGAAAACCAGTGTCCTCTTACTTTCTCTGTTCTATACACAAATGACAGATACGCCTAAGGGTTGCGCTTCATGAAGACATCAGTGTGATGAAATTGAACCTCCTGATCCCATATATTCCCAGCATTTCATCATGCTTATCAAACACTGAAATCCACACATCGGCTGTAACCGAACGGCACAATTTTACATTTGTAAACGTCTTGCTGTGCAAATTATCACTGCTATTCAAGCACTCACGTGAAAGTACTATGCAAGCCTTAAAACATTAGTTATGGTTTAGCGACCTTAGCTTTGCATCAGGCCCTCAAGGATTTAAAAGGACAGTTCCAGTTCACCATCATTTCTTTTGAAATGAAGAATTACTTTCTTTCTTGTATGGAACATAAGACAACATGCAAAACTGTTAAGTTACCAACATTCCTCAAAATAGCCTCTTTTGTGTTCTGCAGTAGAAAAAAGGCATAAAGTCATGAGTAAATGATGACAAAATTGCCATATGGTGAATGAACCCTTTTAGGAAGACTGACAAAGTAAGTGTACCACATACACTCAGTTCAAAAGAAAAAATATCAATCCAATATCAAGCCATAAAATATCATGTGCTCTGCCTAAATATATATTAAACATATTTGTTTTCCCTCAGTTTTATAAATTCTCCAGTTGCTCAGCCTTGTGACTAACCTTTGACAAATGTTGAAATAATAGTTCTGTGTTTGTGTTTCCTTTGGCACTGTACTACCTCCCTTTGGCATTTAAATTTTTTTCTTTTTCTTTTGGTCCCCTCTCTTCTCACATGAGTATGAGAAGATGCTCCCACACAAAAACTACAGAGATAACATATATACATACACATACATTTGAAAAGCTGATTCTAGATCAGAGAGTGACGTCTGCTGTCTTGTCTACATGTACTTTTCTGAGTATGTTCTCGTGGTCATATGCCTCTCAGCATGAAGTCCATAGCATCAGACAATTTTTTGTGGAGAATCAATTATTGTCTCACATTGGAGGTTATTCACTCTTTTCTACTCTACTCTCGTCACTCATTCATCTAAGTATTTGTGAAACTAAACGGTTAAGCGAACTGTTAGACTGCGTCACGGTATATAAACACGTGGAGGAACTAACTACAGTGCTTACTTTTAAGTGTTTAATCCTAATCGCACAGAAGAGATTTTTTTCTTTTAGAAGACATTTACATATTGAAGGTTTGATTTCCCAATCAAATGTTTGGAATCAATGTTCACGGCACACAGACGTATCCTGTGATTTCTTTTGATTTTTGGGTCACAGGGTTTTGGAACTTTTGGTGAAACTGGTGATATTATTTTCCATAGACTCATTAAACCGTGGAAATGTGCATGTTCCAAAAAAATAAAAAATAAAATAAAAATGAAAAAGTTAATAGTATAATAATAAAGCAGTTTTAGAATAGTTAAAAAAAAAAAACTATTAAAATAATAAAACTTAAATAAAAAAATGTTTCCTATGTTTCTTCATAGAAAAAGGTTTGAAGAAATTTAGCATTCATCTTTTGCTCATCAACTGATCCTCTGCAGTGAACGGGTGCCGTCTAAACATTACAATAATCCACAAGTAACCCACATAACTCCAGTCCGTTAATGAACATCTTGTGCAGTAAAATATCCATGTTTCATTCATCAAGACATTTTAACTTTAAACCAATATGGTGCACAATTCATGTGTATTGTAGTCGAAGATAGATCCCCTGGGTGTTCCATATAAAAAAGTCATATTAGCTTTTATTACCAGATATTACCGAGTTGGCATGGGAATCGGGAGCCTTTCTTTGTCTGATGACAGTGCGGTCTCAGGCAGGAGGATTGAGCCAGGCTGCTCGGTCACCCCCAGAGACACAGCATGAAATGGCAGACGATCGCGAGACGCGACACAAGATGGCGGTCAATCGCGAGGAGGATCTGCCCAATCCGCTGCTTCCAGATCCTGTACAGCCATGTAAAGCTCTACTGGTCCCGGTTACTCAACCTAAGAGACTGTTTTCTGTCCGATCTGAACCCGAGCAGCCGGATCCGCGAGACGCTGTCTGTGATCCTGGCCCCGAATGGCCGGATCCGCCAGACCCAGTCTGTGATCCCGATCCAGAATGGCCGGATCCGCCAGACCCAGTCTGTGATCCCGATCCAGGATGGCCGGATCCACCCAGACCCCGTCTGTGATCCGGACCCCTGGTGGCCTGATCTGCCCACGTCAGCGGGTGAGTCAGAAATCCTTGCGGTTCCCAGTCCGCATCTGTCGGGTCCTAGTCCAGAATCACGGTCCGAGGAACCGTGTTATGTCCTGTCGGTCCCGATAACGGAGGATCTATCAGTGGCTGCACGACCCCAGGGGTTCCGCTGATGGCTGCACGGATTCTGTGTTGGGCCGGTCAGACCACTAACCTGTCCATGCTCTTTTGTGCAGCCTGGTTTCCTGGACCGCCTTGGTGGGCGTCTCCGCCGCCTGGTCTGCTCAGGCGTCTCCGCCGCCTGGTCCGCTCGGGCGTCTCCGCCATCTGATCCTCTCAAGTGGGCGCCTCCGCTGTTGGTCCGCTTAAGTGGGCGTTCCCGCCGTCTGCTCCGCACAGAGGGAGCTCTCCGCAACCTGCTCCGCCCCGGTGGACCTCTCCGCCGTCTGCTCCGCCCAGAGGGAGGTCTCCGCCGCCTTCTCCCCCCCGGTGGGCCTCTCCGCCGCCTGCTCCGTCCAGAGGGAGGTCTCCACCGCCCCGTTGGGCTTCTCCACCACCTGCTCCGCCCAGAGGGAGGTCTTCGCTGCCTGGTCTGCCCCGGTGGGCTTCTCCACCGCCTTCTCCACCCAGAAAGACGTCTCCACCGCCTGCTCCGCCCCGGTGGGCTTTTCTGCCGCCTACTCCGCCCCGGTGGGCTTCTCCACCACCTGCTCCGCCCAGGAGGAGGTCTCCGCCGTCTGCTCCGCCCTGGTGGCCATTTCCGCTATCCACGCTGCTCAAGTGGACTTCTCCACCGAGGGCACACCAGCGCCCAGCTAACTTTGTTTCTCGACTCTGTCTCTGTCACATCTCCTATACCCCTGTCTGCCGACGATCGACCATTATTGTTCTGACCTCAAGCCCTTTGAATAAACACTGTTGCACTTGAACTCGCACGCCTCGCGCTCTCTTTGTAACAGAGTCAGAGATGAGATCAATTGAAGAAAAATTTACTGAAGAAAATAGTTTCATCAGCAGAAGCCAGCTTCAATACTCGCAAGGTCGTAGGCCGCTCTGAGGTCACTAACTAAGTCAGTACATTAATCATCCAGATTATTCTGATTAGTTTCAAAAGATAGATAATATGGAAGATGTCCATGGATGGATGTCAGCACATCTAAAGAAGGTAATAATTTGGACGCCAGGCCTCCAGACCAGCCTAAATATGTAACTCGGCCAGCAGACGGACAAAATATTCTTCTCTGCTTCCCTGAGAGAAGACACTCACACACATTCCATCTGTTTCTCACACAGTCTATGCAATATGCATAGAAATACAGGCTAGAACTGGATTGACAAAATATCTAATATCTTATACATAAACATCACGGTTGATTCTTCAGAACACCATGACCTAAGGGGGGAAAATAACTCACATACAAAGACAGCCTATGGATAGCATTACTTCAGACAGTTCAACATATTGAATATGGTTATGCAATTTAATGAGTTAAATACTGATTCATTGTGTGATCAAAATTAATATGAAATGAAAAGGAATAAAAAGGATATGGCATCCCTCCATTCTCTCCTTCACATGCAACACCTGCATTCTTTTACATCATCTCATTGACAACAACAGATAAATTAATTCTAGTTTTAGGACATTTCTAAGATGTTATGGTCTTTTGATCTGGACACACTCTTAAAAGAAATGGTTCTATTTAGAACCAGAAATGGTTCTATCACCCGCTTCATATATGGAACTCCAAAATGGTTCTATATAGAA
>JAUMHG010000033.1:4686156-4700835 GCA_032359395.1 Enteromius anoplus | reverse complement strand
TCCGCCGTCTGCCCCGCCCTGGAGGTCGTTTCTGTCGGCTCCTAAGCCTGGGGCGTCTGGAAGCCGCCCCTTAAGGGCAAAGACTGAGTATCACTATCTCATTTACAAGACTGAATATCTGCATTGCTTTATTTAAGCTCTCATGCCTACCTGCCATACTCAACTGAGTGACTTACCTGCATTGCTTTCCACTACCTTGTGAATCCTGCTTTGATAAAATAAATACTTACCTGTTTCACATTACCCTTTTGTCAGCTATATGTGTGAGTCTGTTGATATGGATGTCAGAGTGTGGTTTATTTGTGTCAAAAATAGGGAAAATTTGGTACTTCGCCCCAGTCTAATTTTTATGACTGATTTTTGACATAGACACATGGAAATTGATGCACAAGTAACATCTAATCAACATTTTACCAGCAATAAATAAAAATGAACAAATCCCTATTTTATAGAGGGGTTTGCTTTTAATCATAAATGTGTAATTAAAACAATTATTTTATTTTTGCAGAGTCATATAAAAGTATGTAGTATGAGGCATAGCCAAGAAAAGACACAAAGAACAAGAAGAGTGTGCAGTAGGAGCAGTTAATAAAAATCACAATTATATAACAGAAGTTTCAACATCATTATAAAAACTTACAGATTGCACCTTTACAAATGTATCATTTTAAACATTCATTAAAAAAGTTCATGTTTAAAGAAACCCAGTTGAAATCCCCAGCTGAAAGACGCTATAATCATCATCTCAATGGGTGGTAATGCTGTTAAAACCCCAAAGGGTTTTAATTACCCAACTTCCACCACGAAGCACACACCAACTATGCTAAAGACCTTTGAACTCCGCTTAAACACGCTGCACATATTCCAGCTCGTCACAAAAGACACAAGACCACGTCGAGCTGCACTGTTAGCAAAGCAACCAAGAAAGAGGCCGCTGCAGCTGTCCATCGCGTGTGACGAAGCACCCTCTCCATCACTGGAAATAGAGAGCCTTTTCTGCCATCCCTCTCAATTTCTCCCAAACACTCTTCACTGGGTGCTCCGGAGGGGGCCGCTTGGTGTAAGTGAACCCCCTGTCACCCCTCACCCTTCAGAAGAGCGGAGTGTACTGTGAGACAGCTGTGCTCTGCTACACTCAATAGCAGCACAAGAGCCTGTGTTAATGTGTAGCTTCTCTTTGTGGCTTCAGTCTCTTTAAGGACAATAGATCAAGCAGGCAGAAAAGCTGTACGGGGAGAATAGAGTAACTGGGTATTTAGACCTAGTTCATAAAAACAAGACAACAAAACCCCTTGGATTCATCACTGTCTCATTTGGGTGGGAAAGCGTGTGGTTTGGAGCGTAAAGGAGGAGAAGTCAGCGGCTCAGCTATAGTGAGGAAGCAGGTGTATAGGGCTGAGTGAGTGGATATGTTAGTTTGTTATTTTAGTGTTTACAGTAGACGTTTAGGAATGGTAGAGCCAATCCACTACCAGGCTGTTAAACCAAGTGTCCATGGACATACTGCTGTAGAAGTTACATGGAAAACAAACATATATATTTAAATATAAAAGTGATGTATTTCTTTGATTTCTTTGAATAATGGCTTGTGTTTGGTGCTTCTGAGTTTGTTGTTTCTGAGTATGTGGAAAGTGTTTAATAATATTTGTTGTTGTTGTTGTATTTTGTAACAATGTTAATATTATTAATAGAAGGGTTTTTTTAAAGGTAAAGGACATCTCTAACAATACATGGCTATTCACCTGATAATTATAATAACAAGTATTATTATAATATAATGTTAATATTGTTATTTTATGTAATGTTAGTTTTAAAAAATATATTTGTATATATACATATGGTAAAGGTGAAATGTAAGGACACATCTGCTGATCTGATTATTAGCATTACAATATAATTGTTATACATTTTATTTAAAGGCGCCTTTTATGACACTCAAAGACACCTTACAAAATCATCAAAAAAAACAAGACAATTACATTAATAAAAAACATTACACGCATATAACAACAACAATAATTAGTATTGTTATGAATAATAATTTAATGTAATAATGATGTTGTAATATTATAACTATGAAATACATATAACATTAAAATGTCTCTCATAATAATAATAATAATCTAAAATAATACATGCATTGTCCAAATATAACAACAACAACAAAAATAATAATAATTAATATTATAAATGATTATATATAATGTAATAATTGTATTGTAATATTAGAACTATATAATACATAGTAATAACATTATAATGTCTCTTATAATAATAATAATAATAATAATAATCAACAATAATACATACATTACAACAGCAAAGATAATAATAATGATAGGGAATATTTTTGTTGTTGTAATGCATGTATAATAATAATAACAATAATGCTATTGTAATTAATATTAACAAGTAAAAGTAAATTAGGTAAATAATTAAAATTAAAGAACAAGATCAAATGGACAGAAGGATGAAAAGGAGTATAGAAAACAGGAAAAACTGTGATAAAATTGCTAAAAGCTAAATAGAGGGATGACAGAATCCTTTAAATTTTTTTGGCACATATTGTTCATTCACACCATCATTTTATCCCAGTCTTACAAAGTTAAAGCACTTCACAGACTCTGACAACAATGAGGCCAAACCTCCAGCAGTCTCTGGCATAAATGAAGGCAATTGAGTATGCTAATGAGCCCACTCTCGTGTGATTGGCCGGCTCGTTAAACTGCCTAAATGGCTTTTACTAACCCCTCTGATTGATGAGTGTCTGACAGGCTCAATGTGGGAGCATTTTGGGCCAAACTGCTAGTGGGAGGGGGTCTTTACCAAAGCCTCTTGGAGACACACAGATACTCCTCTTGTACAGTATACACACACAAACACCCAGCTCGATGCTGCTAAGTGACTTCACAAACCAAAACAAAGACACACTCACTCCGACACATACAAAGAGCAGCTGAGGATTCCTCTTCTCTAATGCTATCCCATTCATCAAACTGAGTGTAATTGATGTTAAAGGCTCAAAGCGGATCCCCACAGCCCTCCCTCTTTCTCTCTGTGATTCGTAAAGCTGGCTTCAGTCATTGATCTGACAAGAAGGCCATATGACATCCTAGTGACACAATATGTTCTGCTCAGATTCAATATTCTACCTATTATGTAGCTGACAGACACTGACATAGATATAAGTGATATTTTTATTAGGACAATCTATTATGATCAATTTCAAGTGAAAAGGATGATTTCTTTTGTTTTAAATACGATTTTCTCTGTAAATGTTACCCTATATCAGGAAAGACATGTTACCTATATGGTAATATTATTTTCACATACATATATTCTCTGGGTAGATAAAGATATCCATTTATGAAATTCCCTTTTTAATATTATACTTACAAATAATAAAGATTACCTATGTAATGATTTATATTTCAACCAAATGTATATTTTATTTATATAAAACATTTTAAAAACAACATATATACAAAAAAATGTTTATATATGTTTTGTGATAAATATTTTAGTCTTTATTTACTTATATAATATCAACATATTGACAGGGATGATATTATGCATGGATAAACATACATATTTGTTTGGTATAAATATATACGTTAATGTATGAAATTGTATGATTTACTAGATGTGACATTTCACATCATAAATACATATATGAACATTTTATATATGTACTTATAATATCTAATAATTTTTTCCAGATTTTTAAATAGTGTACGTATGGTTAGAAAAGATTGTCATGACTCATGTTACTGTGAACTAGTGTACTGTATGAGTATTTTATACGCAGTGTAAGAAAATATTTTTTCAAATATGTTTCAAAAGTAAAATAAAGTATAAAAAATAAATAAAACAACAAATGAATAATTGAATTAATTAATTAATAATATATATATATGTTTGTTATACTTGGCATTTAGTAAATTAGATTTATTAGCAATTTCTGAGTGAAACTTATTTCTATTTTCTATTTTCAGTGTACGACTTATAAACAATTACTACATTGAAAAAAGTACTATTTTTATGTAATCTGTTGCAAACAATTGATTTTAGCTATATTTACATACTAAATACTAAATTTGTTTATTTAAATGTAGCTAAATAATCTAAAATTATTATTTTATTATTATTATATAAAATAATTTTTTTTTTTTTTTTTAGTGTAGCATATATCTCAACTAATTACAGTAAATAAGCATAGATAGCAAGCAACACCTTGAAATAAATGTGAAATTTCGAATATAGAATTTTTTGTTTGTGTACACCATTTTTTCTTCATTGTATATCACACAAACATGCACATACACACATTTGGAAAGTCTCATTCATTGCTGAATGGGCTGCGCCAACACAATCTCCATTGTTGGGTTAATTAAACACTTTAGGCCTGACACTTTGACCTGTCATTGAGCCAAATCACTCACACACACACACACACACACACACACACTCATATGTAGGCTATATCATAGGCCTGTACTGTTTTGCCTTTGCCTGTTTTGCTTACTACATTCAACTATTTCCATTTGTGTAAAGTGGTCTGGCTTGTTTTTTTACACTAGTATTAAAAAAATGGGTTCTCATGCTCTCGTGTTGTTTAGGGACAACTGGAGGTATTTTGACGCCAGGCTGTGAACAGCTTTCAAGAGGAATGAGTGTGTCCACTGGCATCAGGCCTAACCAGCAGACAGGCACAATGCCACATGGGCACAGAGTAACAAATGTTCTGCCATAGGGACAAAGAGGCAGCAGACTGCTGTGCAGCTTCACGTTCAGTCAAATACATGTTGCATTTTAGGAGTTCAGTGACTCTGAGGTAAATGAGTCTTGTGAAGAAATGTGAAGAGTGTACGTGTCTGAATTTTTCATATGTTGAAGGAACTAGGTATTTTAATTTTAAAAAAGGGGGGGTGGGGGTGGGGGGTTTTCGGTACCTATCGATAAGTTGTTTAATGAATAGTTCTTGTTTGTGTTGTTATACGTGATTTAGACATCAGAAGTCATCATTGGACAATTTACAATGACGTTAAGTTCCTCGTATCTCCAGAAGGTGGCACACTGACATTACGACAGACGAACAGAGCTCAGGAAACCGTTCACTTTGTAGCCTACTTTACTTTTCACTAACGGTTTCGTTCAGATACAGTAAAGTAAATTATAAAATGCCATAGAGTTTAATAAATAACAGTAATCAAAACCTTGTCTCATATAACAGCTGAACACTGGTCTCAATAAATCATAAGCATAATTTATTAAATCATAATTTAATATATATAGGCTAATAGGCCTATTTAATTATAAGAATAAAAAAACTGGCTTGAACTCCTGAACAATAAACAGACATGCAATGAAGCGCATATTTCAGACTGTTGTTTTCACACACACACACACACACACACACACACAAAACCCTAATTTACAGCCAATTCACTATTACCTTCAGGGGAAGTGCTCAATTATATTAATGTTCCTTGCTTCAGTTCATTATTTAATGGTATTAAAATCTCTTTTTCACTGTTGATGAGCTTTTTTTCTTCTTCTGTGATTCAGCCTCTTAATTACACTGATTTAGAATCAAATTATTTGTTAGGCCTGAAGCCGCTGATGTCGCTCTAGAACATGCCCATTTAATTTGAATCAAGAAACCTCTCCTGTTTCTCAACCCACTGTTATTTGTTTTTAAACTGCTTATTCAAAGCCTGTAATATTCTCACAATGATACTGTTTTTTATACTGTTGCTAGACTAGTTTTTCATCACAATGGAAATTCTAGCATGAGCTGAACATATTTAGACAGAGGGGACAATGGTTTATAATGACAACAATAAAGTACATGAAAATGTCGGGAGAGATATAAATCTTTTCGTTTAATTCCCATCTGGAGTTACATGCTTTGCTTATTCTTTTTGAGTTCAATAGATGTGTGTAATCTTACCACATTGCCATTGGTTTATGTTTTACTGTGACTAATTTGAAGGTTGTGACCCTCAACATAAGCCTGAACACAGCAGTCAAGCAACTCTGATCTCTGACATTAAGTGCTTAGCTTTAGTAATAGTGATGATGGTACTACAATATAAAACAAATGTATAAATACATTTTTAAATATTCAATAAATAAATGAATCATTCTGCTACATTACTACTACTAAATAATAATTATTAATAATAACAACATCCTAGTATTTATTTATTGATCAGGAAGCATTTGCAGTTCAAAGAGACTTTAAGCTATTCAGAAGTGGGTTTTTTTTTTTTTTTTTTTTTGAAGAAACAGACTCTGTTATTCTCATTAAACTCATCCAGACTGTACTTGAATAAATTGATTAAATTATTGAAACTCTACCAACAGAAATCTGATTAATTTGTTTAGCCTACTTGGTGACTACTGCAGTATTTACCTTCAAATTTCATGTGCATTTCAGTGCAAGCGGCTGTTTATAACATCAATTAAATAACTTTACATTCACCTAAAAAAATAATGAAGGCAAAGTACTATCTTAGTTTTTGTGAATGTGGGAAACATTCTAATAAAATATTTTTAGTATATTAACTAAAAGTTTGTATTTAATAATATAAATATATAATAATAATAATATTTTCAGTAGAAGAGAGAAATTGATTTAATTTTTTATTATTAATTAATATATTAAGCACAATTTCATTTAGATTATTTCTTTATGGGGATGAATAAAATTGTCACACATCAAAAATGTGCAATCAACATCCAGACCTACAGTGGTTTCAAGCTGTTCCTTGGGTCTGCTGATATGTGAGATCAAACACTTCACACACAGACAAATACATGTTGATCATGCGCATAAAAATGTCACATTCTTATGTAATTTAATAATCACTGAAGGTGGTCTGTTTTTAAGGTGTGGGATTTGGTGGATTACCACAAACTCAGATTTCACTTAGATATTGGATAGTGTTCAGCCCCCGCTTCCTACATTCCTCCAACAAACACATAATCTCACATTCACATACCAAAAGATCAAAGTCACCAGTGTGTTTTTACTTATTCTTTCATTTATGTATCATTACCTCTATTGCCTCTTAACTTGCTTTTATTTACTTATTTTGCCTTAATGTTTCCCTAAAGAGCTACAGCTCTTTAGATCAGCTGTTTTAGATGTCATTTATAAATAAAGTTCAGCTGACCTGACATGCACTCCCTCTGAGAGGCTCAGCTGCTAACATACTGTAGGCAGATGATCTTCCTTCTATAATTACTACAATCTTCATTTCTCCTTGAAGATAGGCTATACAGTGTAGAGATCACATTTGAATGAATCTTTTTAAATACACACGTTTACATTTCCACAAAATGTAATGATAAAGGGCATAATGCCTTGTTTTAAATTCAATACTTTTACACCATTCTTTTTTTTCTGAATAATGTAAAAAAAAAAACACGTTATTTCTTTTTAAATGTATAGGCATATTAATAAATAGTGCAGCTACATTAACATACCAATACTATAATTTGCTAATATCAGGTGTCACTAAAATATTTAGTCTGATAGAGTTGTATTATTCGCTGCCACAGTTCATTCATAAAGACTTGGCCTAAAGAGAAACACTAAACAAAGCAGGCAGCAAAAAGGTCAAGACTGCCATTAACTCAACAGTCAGACCACATTGACTCGGCTAATTCATGTTTCCTACACAGCCTGCAAGAATAGAGTGTGCATGTCTGTGTGTGCTGTTTCAAGAAAAAAGAGAAAACGATAGAGCATGCACTGTTTTGACTGACTCTCTGAAATTAAACAGACAAGTCTGTTGTCAAAGTTTGTGATCGTTAAAATCTTACTTTTAATAGTGGAAGCATGAGTAAGGCTAAAATAAAGAAAGCTAAATGTGTAGTTAACAAGCTAAATACGGGCGTCCCACAACATCTTCTTCCTCCTTCCTTCCAATTTTGCTCCTTTCTGTATGCATTGACACACTGCATGTTGCATATAGGCAATATACGTGCACAATGTTTTGCCTAAAATCTAGACTTATCTTGCTCTATTGTGTTGCATTTATATTGGAGCACTTCTATTATTAGCTCAGTATTAATCATGGCAAAAAACGGTAACATTAAAATAATTTTATTCAAGTCAAAATATTGTTTTAATATGTCTGATATGTCAATAGCATTCATTTATACGAACAAATCGAATGTTTATGCGTAACTAGCCCTTTAAGTAACAATGGCCAGACTTGGTAACGAACAAATTACGTGCTGTTTGGGAAACAGACATAAGATATAAACCTACTATATGTCGTAAAAATATACGACGTTTTAACGAAAACAAGATTTTAAGGACTTCATAGCGTAATAAATATGGCAATTTTCGCGAACGAGCTCCGATCTTGAACGGCCAAAAAAATTAATTAAGTAGGTTATTTAGCCAATTCAATATCAAATGTTCACATTTTTTTTAAATTGCATTTTTAAAAAATCATTACTGTATTAATTTTACACGCAGTCTCACCTATGTCGATTCTTATGATGACTGAACTTGATTATACGGATGCACATTAAAAATGTAACATTGTGGAAATATATTTTAATACAATTTTGCAATGAAAATAATGACATAATGTAGAAATTATGCAAAAGTGTATTGATTAGCATAGGCTGTTGGTTAAAAATGTCTTCATGTATCTGTTCTATCTGTCCAATTGTAATGCCTGTTATTTCCATGTGGTATTTTACTGCTATTGCAAAGGGCTCGATGGAGATGGCAAAAAGAAGAGGAGAAAGGGGAGAACCTTGTCTACACCCTCTTGATACGCGAAATTTTTTTGAAACAATATTATTTGTCAACACTTCTGCTATAGAACTATTATAAAGTAATCTAACCCATCTACAGTACTTTTCACCAAAGCCAAACCTGACCAATAAATTAAACAGATCATTCAACCCCATCGAAGGCCTTTTCGGCATCCAATGATAGTAAAGCCGTATCTCGTTCATCCCTCTGTTATTTAGGACTCACTGAACATTGTGAAATCCTTGCGTACCTTGAATAAAACCATTTTGATCCTCTCCTATTAAATTCGGTAGTATACCTTCTAATCTCTTTGCCTTTATTTTACTTAATATTTTTGTCTGAATTCAACAAACTAATTGGTCTCATATTTTCACACTTTTTGTTGTTTTTATCTAGTTTTGGTAATACTGTAATTAAAGCTCTCATTGATGCAGGCAAGAGATCTTGATAATATGCCTCTATCATTTCCATAAAAGGACTTAGCAATTTTTTAAAAGTGTTTTATGCATTTCTATAGGAAGTCCGTCTTTGTGTATCTATCTATGTATCTATTTTAGTAGATTACCAGTTTAGAGCGTTGGCTGGAATTACAATAAAAAAAAAAAAATAAAAAAAAACAGAACTGAGAATTAACCTATCAGCCGTCGTTTAGTACTATTTGTTTATAGGCAAACAGACACCAAACACAAACCTTCATCACTTTACACGACTCCGCCTTTCCGTCATAGTTAATTAACTGAACACTAAGTAGTCCTCAGTCTCCAGAACTCTGAACACAAGTGTAGAGCTGTCAACACGCAAGGATAACTGCTCATTCGCTGCTGGATAGTGATGCTGAGAAACTCGCTGGATGCTGCCATTGTTTCCGGGCAGCTATAGGCTATTACTCATGTGCCAAAATATTTTTTTTTGTAGACTTTTGGTAGATTTTTAAGGCAGAATTATATAAAAGTCTCGCTGATTTGAACACAATTTTTAAAACCAAAGCGGCTTTGCAACGACTCGGATGACGACCACCAAAGTTGTCAAAGTCTGTAAGGCTATGGAGAGCCACGAGCTGAATCCCCTGGACCACCTTCCGCCACCCGCCAGTTCCAACAAGCCCTTAACCCCCTTCAGCATCGCAGACATCCTCAGCAAACCGACTGTCAAACGAACTCCCAGGATTCACCGGCTTCCAGCATCAGGGAGACCCCGGCAGAGCATTCCTGTATCCCGGCAGACTCTGATCACTCAAACATCGCCTCTGTGCGCTCTTCAGGAGCTGGCCAGCAAAACGTTCAAAGGTCTAGGTATACTCCAGGCTGCGGAAGGTACGAATGGAAATGAAGTTTTAGATTGAAAAAAACAAAAACTTTTCCAATTGAGAAAATTGTTAAAACCGATAAAAATCTTAACTGGTTTACTTAAATGCATTAATACGCAGCAACAAAACTATGTTATGGGTATTATGTCAGTCAGGTAGGCCTTACAATTACAGGTCACCACTTAAAAGTGTTTTCACAGCAATGCCAAAGAAGAACCATGTTTGATTCCCTAAAGAAAAGAACAATTGCTCTAAATACATTTGCGTAATGGTTCTTCATGGAACCATCAATGCCAATAAAGAACATTTACAACTCATATGTTCACTTTAACTTTAACTCTTCGATCCTAGCTTAATCCATTTTACATATTTTAATCTTTTATGATATCAACGTTTCAATACAAAAATAATACATGTAGGTAAGTTGTTTTATTTGTAACTGTGCCTATTATTTAAATATTTATAATAGTAAGTTGTACTGTAACTTTAATCAAGATTATTACAAAAACATAAACTGTCACCTAATTTTGCATCACCTTCTTTTACAGGTAGAGATGGGTTGACTCTGTTTGGTCAAAGGGACAGTCCCAAAAAGCGCCGAAAATCTAGGACGGCCTTCACTAATCAGCAGTTATATGAACTAGAGAAAAGGTTTCTCCTTCAGAAATACTTGTCACCCGCCGACAGAGACCAAATTGCCCATCAACTGGGGCTAACACATGCTCAGGTTATAACCTGGTTCCAGAATCGACGGGCAAAACTAAAGCGAGACCTGGAGGAGATGAAAGCAGACGTGGAGTCGGTCAGATCCACAGGTATTGTTCCTCTGGATAAAATCGCTAAACTGGCCGATCTGGAGAGGTGTGCAGCTGGAGCAACGGGACATCCGGGGCCCGAGTGCTCGCCACGGCTGGGTCACGAGTACAACAGTGCGCACAAATTATGTCTGTCCCCCATGTCGTCTCTCTCAGACCACACAAGTCAAGACTACTCCGAGGATGAGGACGTGGAAATAGATGTCGACGTTTGATGTAAACCGTTGTGTGTATTGTAAATTGATATTTTAAGACATGCAAGCATCCACATAACCATGACTGTAGTTTTTTTTTTCTCTGAAACTGAATTAGTTTAATTTATAGCCAGACTATGCAAGTCTAACTCTCATTTGTTTATCGTGAACTAGCGGCTTATGTTTTTATATATAATATATTGTATGTAATGTAATTGCTTTAATAAGTGTAAATAGGAAAATATTTCACGAGTCAGGGCAACAAACAGAGCAATACAACCTCTTAATGAGAAAAAACAAACTATTTTTACATGTGTAGGCTATTTATTGCGTATAATTTCTACACAGTCGACAGTGACAGCTTTTTGTAAAATGTTTGTACAGTTTACTTGCAATTTATAGTGCCTTTCAAAATTAGGCGATTGTACCAATACCCAATGTGTCGTTTAATGTATTGAATATGAAAATAAAAACATTTATACCTTTTACAAAAATGATGCTGCCGAGTCTACATCAATGACAGTCGACATGTTATGATAAAACATTGTTATCATTATTATCAGTATTAATATTAACAATAATTGTTGTATAATTTTCCTAAATTGTAGCCTTAATGATTTAGCAATAAGTAAATGTCTGAGTTTAGCTATACTGCATTATTTTTTTTTACTAGGCTATATTTTACGCATAGCCATTTTTTGTTTAATTAAAAAAATAAAAATTTTCGCTACATAACCATCATTTGACAGAAGAGCTAACGAACTTGTGCAGGACAGCCAAGAGGTTCATAGTAGTTTTTTTTTTTTTTTGTAATTGCTAACTGCCTTGATTTCTTTGCTCAGAAAGAAAAAAAAGAATAAGGGAAGAAAAACATTCTTGCCCCTTTAACGCTATTGTTTTTGCTCTCTGCAGAAGAAAACAGAGAGTCTTTGGCTTACTCTGCGCTCTCTTTCACTTTGCAATAGCGTGACTTGGCTTTTGACCCAACAACGTGTGTTTTTCCATTCTGGGCGAAATTTATGTGAGAAACACAAATCTGGGGCGCTGGGGAGAAAAAGGAGAAGAAAGACACAAAAACGCCAAGTTTTGGTCCAGTTTCTCCAGGGCTATAATGCTTTTTGTTCACGGGTGAAGCTGTAATTTCCAGCGTAAAGCATGAAAGCTGAGGACAAATGAGCCATCCACCATGATGTGACAAGCGACAATGGCGCATGGCTGGACTCCTGCGGTTCACCATACTGAAACAAGTGTGTCCAGCCACATAAAAAAGACGCGAACGTTTGGAGGCCATATGGTTTTTGAAATTTTCACACAATTTCAGACAATTTGATGGATTGCGTTAACCCCTCTTTTAAACAGTTTAACGCAGCGCGAACAAAGGCCATACATTGGAGTCTCTCCTCGAGAAAGCATCTGTACCCATGAATGTCCGCTCTTTTCTTCTCGCCTTTTTAGCTTTCCATTTTGAACAAGTCAATGAATTACAATGAAACTCTCTCTTTTTTTGTTAGGCACTGACTTTCGTCCCCCTTTTGGTGATTTTTAATGATTTGTAAGACTTGTGTGGGGGGACTTTTTTTTAAGTTAAAGAATACGTCCTCATTTTGTTGGGAGTTTCATGTCCAGGAGGGGACTCTTAAAGCGTTCAAACCAGGGCCCTCATGTCAGCTCTGCTAAAAAGGGGGTCTTTTGTTTAATGTTTGATTCTTTTGCCTCCTTACCTTAAGCCTGTTTGACTTTGAGATTAATAACGCCAAAAACTGGATAATGTGCTAAAGAGCGTGTGAGCTTTAAAAAACAAGACGCATTGAGTGTGCTGCTGGCAGTAGCAGGTGCGTCTCATGTATAAAAAGAACAACGGTGGGCCAACGCTTTGAACGCTAACTGTTGTAGTAGCCTAATATGTTAACACAATTAATTAATTAATTAGGTTTTATAACGTTTTTTTTTTTTGTAAAGAGGAAGATGACGTGTAAAGATAAGATAATACATGCCCCAGCTGTTGGCTATAGAAGCAAAGCCTTATTGGTCACAATTTTAATTTTAACGGACAAAAAAATATTCATGTTAAATTTACATGTTGTTTTAGCATCACCCAGAAATTTTGCATTTCTGTTAAAAACAAACACCATCTTAATATTTATTTAAAGATTTTCTTTATTTTTTCCATAGCCTATTGTTATTATTATTTCCCCAGGAAGAAATAAAGAAAAATTAAATCAGTGGTAAGGCAAAAGAAAGGCAGAATTCAAATAGTTTAAAATGTTATGAAAAGTTCTACAAAAAGTAGGCTATTCCTTAAAAATAAGCAGGCATATAGGCCTAGACCAGGCTGTTTGGAAATACGTAAACATATTAAACTAGTGGGAGTGTATTTTCTTATTTAATACCAATAGGGCTTCTTTTCAGTCCCCACAGTAAACGCCCATATAGGCCCAATTGAATTAAAGACATTAAAGAATCCGAGTCGTAATATACGTCTTATTCTAACCTACATTATTTCATGATATATTTCAGAATATAAAGTTTTTTAAAAAACAGCCTTCTACTCAGGAATGTAGAAACTTCTCTCTGATCACTCTCTCAGATCTGTTCTTCTGCTGCCCTCTGGTGGCCAACATTCTGGTGGCTTTGCTTGCGTGCTTAAGCTTGGGAAATGCACTTGCATCAAATGCGCAGATTTGCTATTGTGAAAGGAATTTTGAGTCGTTTTAAAATGACATTGATGCGGTTTTGTGATATTTATATAATGGTTTGTCTTACACAATTACAATTACAATTACATAATTCTTGCCTCGTTTAATATTAATGGCAAATGTTCATTTAAGTTCTGTCTCATGTGGGGACAAATAAGTAGTAAGATTAAATGAAAATACGACATTTTATATATTTGCACATAAGCAGCGCAGCTACGAAACACTCGAATGTCCACACAGCGTGCGACGCCAGCGTGACGTCATTACGTTGTTACTGGCGGTATTTTTGTTTGGTAAATACAGTGTTTAGTGGTACATTCAGGTGTAGCATTCACTTACAATAACAGCTATATGTCGTAAGTGCCATAGTGACTGTGCGTTTACTGTGTGCTGTCGACATACAATACACGTAAGATTTTGTACTTTGTTGCGTTAGCAATTTGAAATAGCTTGCTAACTGTTAGCTGGACGGCTAATGTGTCAGTTATCTGTACATTTACCTTTTGAATACAAGTTCGCATATATCTGTCTGGAGATTTCACCGTTTTGCTCTTCTTGTTTATAATTTGGCTAAATTACATCTGTAGACCCAAGCGCCATTAAAACAAAGAAATGGAGCAAGACACCCAGTCACCTCAATCTTCAGAGGCTGCTGCAAAAGCGGTGTTGTTGGAGGAGTGCGAGGAGCAGTTTGAACTACTGCAGAAGGTAACGCGTCAAGTGCTCAGTTGTCAGATTAGATGAAGCGTGCAAATAATTTGTTAAAATGTTTTCAAAACCTTATTTTAACGTTTTAATTTTTAATGTTATTACTGGGTTCAAAATGTTTATAGAACATTTAAAAGTGGCATTTCAATGATAAAATGAAATGTTCCCTATATAT
>JAUMHG010000033.1:4634542-4646891 GCA_032359395.1 Enteromius anoplus | reverse complement strand
CAAATTCACTGACTCAAATCAAATTTTTTATAAGAATTTACATAAGATAAGTTCTCATACTTGCAAGTTATATTAGACATTTTTTAAAACATGACTTTCATGAATTTTTGAGGTATAGCTGGTATTGCATCAGACTCATCATTGAAATATTTCGTTTGTACTGATTCACATCATTTTGGACTACTTTAAAATCACACTCAATTTTTTTATTAATGAATTCACATAAATGTTTTAATTCATTGGCGTGAACAGTTTGAACAGATTTAATACAACTGTAACATAATGTCATTGACTTTTAAATTAAAAAAGTACCTAGTTTCTAACTAGTCATTAGGGAAAAACAGGCAAATAAATGTGATATTCATGACTCTCTGTACTGGAGACTCACACTGTCCTCTGTACATCTCCTCTCCTTTCACTGATTTGGTTACCATGGAGAACAGTATTCACCAAAGCAGGGGGTGGCTGGCACACTTACGCTTAGAGAACAGTAGAGATTGCATTTACACCCATATAAACGCACACACACACAAAGTTCCTCTTCCACCTCTCTCTTTCCATGTGTGCTGACCTAAGGTCTGCAGTGAAATTAAATTAAACGTGACTACTGTCTGATATTTATGGGTCTTCTGATACTTAGTTACTAGTGATCTCCCTGCACCAGAAAATCCTATTCATGCTACTCAGGAATACAGTGAAACCGCTGTTCCTGCCCTCTCTTAGATTTAATCTCTCTCTCTCTCTCTCTGTCTCATAACAATGGCCAGGTCTTAGTGGCCTACATTTTAAAATGTTTTGTTTCCCTTTTCTCTTCAGTTCTCTTGCAGAGAGAGGGGCTCTAGAATCAAGCCTTTGCAAGATGAGAAGCTTTAATGGCTTTAGCTGCCCTGGATATTGTTGTGAACTGGCCTTTGGAGAAAAAAAGAAAAATGAGTCAGAGAAAAAGTGAATCCTCCATTGTGCGTACGGCTCGAAATTCGATCTAATTCAAGGATTAAAGCCTTGGACTATTTTACCCGTCCTCGACTGCACAAAATTGGTGATGAGTAATCTAGCCATCTGCGTCTTTTACGAAGCATATTCAACAGTATTAGGTGTTGTTTTTCTCAGTTCCTACTCATACCCATCAAATCATGATCTGCCATACCAGTTTTCACCTATGTGTGTTACTTTACTTTCTGTTTTTAAATAAAAACATGCCGCATTTTTCCATTGAGACAGACTAAAGGTCTGTGGTCCGTCTTTTCAAGATAAGTGTTGCAGTGGTAGTTTCCCAGTGGCATTGTATCGTCGCTGGTTTGGATAATGGGAAGGGCTAGCAATAGCGTGGTAGGATTAGCAGGGATTGCTAATCCTTCCTGAGAGTGTTTCTCTGGCTGGCTGACAGCTGTGGGCCTCTGCACATCTGATTTACCTCAGATTACGCTGGAGCTGTGCCAACTGGATCCAATCAGGCCATGATGCTCTCCCGTCCCTTCTCTCTCACTCTCCCTCATATCCATCCCGTCCTAGAACAGCCTCTCTCCTCTTAAAGATCAGGTCAACACCGAAATGCGACGCATTTGTCGGAAAGGTGTCTCGCACTGGCGATTCTTCAGAGAAATTTGTTCCGGGTGTTCATTGAGTTGAAGGTTGACCCTGTGAGAGGGGATCCGTTATCTAGGAGGACGCCACCATGTGAGTATCATGAAATAGTTAGTTTGTCACTAGTAGAAGTCATCTGTTGTAACACAGCAGAACTCTGAATGAAGCATTTTTAGCTTCAGCTGTTGCGAAATATTCTGTTTAAGCTCTTGCTTTCATAACCCATTTGCGACTGATCATCAGGCGCTAAAGATGACTAACGTTACAGGCTTTTCGGGGGATGTCTGTTTTTCCGTTTTCACACCATACATCCGATCGATAAAACATGCAGTGTTGGTTCCAGGGCGTGCATCTGATTTCCACAGTTCTGTATCGCACAGGCCTTTGGCTTTCTTGTAGAATCACAGAGATCAGGAAACAAAATGAGGTCCTTGTTGACCAAATGTTTCCTGCTGCCAGGACAGTCTTCGTGTATTACAACAGGAGTGGATTTACTGTCAGTCTAAGGGTGCTTTAAGAGCCTAACGCTAGATCAATAGATTGGACCTCTGTGCTTTTAAAGCCGTGAACTTGTTGTCAAGGCAAGAGGTGTTCATTTGATTTAGCATTCCCGCTAATCATGTCAGATCAGGCCTGTCTAGCTGGCTAGCAAAAAAAAAAAGTGAGGGAGAGAATGTAAGAGAGAGGGTGAGAGAAATATGGGTAGAGGAAGTGAAGAAATATGGTGTCGGCTGAGGTATTTTAGGCAGCCTCAGCCATCCATCTCCTGAATGAACCATTACAGGGCTCAATAATGGGGCTTCATTGGGGAAAAGGAAAGAGATGGGAGGAAGCAGATTGACAAATATGAGGCTGATGATATAATAACTTGTGCATCTGCAATGCAAAAATCCAGCCAAATGAAGAAAAGGATGGATGATTTCCATTACTTCTTATTCAGAAGACATTTAACCTCTACTGTTACATAAAATATGTTTTTCATTTCTTCTTATTTATATTCATTTAGTATTGGTGTTCTAGCAATGGTGTTTAATTAGCATGCTAACAGATGCACAGTAAAACCATGGTAAAGTTACCATATACAGCCATATGTGTCTTTTTGGGTGTTGTGTCACTCCTTGCTTCTTATTCTAGCACCTTGTGAGCACTGCAAAACCATTGCCACATTTTGTTTCTGATTTCTGTTACTTCCTATTTCAATATACACACGTCTATCAAAAATATTCAAACCCTCATATATCGTTATATTTTTCCAGTTTTTACAAATTTCCTTTTTTTTGAGCTTGTTGTTGCATCTATAACAGTTTAGTAGCAAATAAGCAAAATTTTTTACGTTACAGGATTTACTCATTTACTTTGTAATAGAGCTATGTCAAACTTAATCAACAATGCTGTTTTAAAATCACTTATTTCTGTGGTATGGTAAGAATTTGTGTTAAAACACAATTGAGCATTTGGAAGCTCTATAACAAAACTGAATTAGCTTGGGTTGTAAGATACATTTACTGCCAAAGATTTGTCTGCACAATGATTTTTGGTAATAAATGTGTGTATTAGTTTACTCACCAAACCCAAACACCAAATACTTTTGTTCATCTTCAAAACAAAAATGGGGATATTTTCATGAAAACTGACAGATTTCTGTTTGTCCACTGAAAGTCCACACAACCAGACACTCTTTAAAAGTTCATGAATAGATAAAAAGAAAAGAAAATGACTTTTCTGGTAAAAGTAACTTATGAGTGAGTCAAGTGATAAGTGCCAAGTTTTCAGAAGAGACACAATTGCTTTATATCAGTTCTTCTCAAACCTGTCCTGGGGACCCCCACCTCTGAATATTTTGTATGTCTCTCTCATTTAACAGTCTGCAAGTCTTGCACTGAGTGTGGCCAGTGAGGATAAAAAATGGGGGGTGGTTGGGGAAGGTTTGAGAACCACTGCTATATATGATGAATAGGTGTAATGTAGGCCTTCGTTTGGATATAACTGATCAATTCACATAAATCGATCGCATCAAATATGGTATGAAAACCTGAATGAAAACCTGTGAAGTTAGTTTTCTTGTGCCACGTTTGTTCTTACACATCAAGCATATATGATTGCCATATTTAATGAGTTATGTATGTGCGTTGCTCAATGCTTTTTAATTGAAAGTTTTGGTTGCATGGACTTTCAGTGGGTATAAAAAAATGAGAGAATAATAAAAATATCTTTAGTCGTGTCCCAAAAATGAACAGAAGTCTTAACAGAGTTTTCTTTTTTCTTGAAAAGTACATTTGTGCTCTTACACCATTAATTAAATTGCATAATCGTTCAGGTCATGATGCATAGATGCCATAAATTCAGAGATTTTAAGCTTTTTAGCTTTCAGATTATGTTTGTCAGTAAATATCCTTTCATCCCGACTTCCTGTTTTAATAAGAACTAAGTTGAAAACTGTGCTTTTCAATCTATTTATGGGGTTTTTAGGTACCGTCAGCTTTCAAGACTTGTACCGTGGATACAAGATCTACAAACTTCGAATGGCTTTTCAAAATATAGCTCCCAACAGCACTGACTGACTCGAAAATAGCCTCTTTTGTATTTTATAGTACATGATTATTTGATTATGTAATATTGTAGTTCATATTTATACCTGCTTAACGTTGTCAGTGTGTGGATGTATTGTATCTATGTATTTTATGTTTGAACATGTCAGTCTCATTTGAAATGTTTGTGTGTTTTTTTATTTTTATTTATTTTTTTTTATATTGTAAAACAATGTAATTCAAGTATTCTGCATTCCAATATATCAGCTATTCTGTAATCTGGATCATAAATCTCTTCCTGCTTATTAACGCTTGTATTTGTCTATGCAGGTGATGTGGGTTTGTAACCTGTGCAGAAAACAGCAGGAAATCCTAACTAAATCAGGAGAATGGTTTTCATCAGGGCCTGGGGGGAGGCCTCTTAGTGTGGGCGCTCCCCTCAGTGTCCCTGAGTTGGAGAAGGACAGGAAGTTGCGCTCCAGATCACAGGCACCGGTCACAAACGACACTCTGCCACCCAACGCTGGTGCTGGTGACCCCACCAGGGGAGCAGACACGATGCCCGCTTCGCGCTCCCGCAGTGAACCACCACGAGACAAGTAGGTCAAGTAACGTTACACAGTTTATACCCCCAAGTTATATTTATCAAAGCCTGCAAAGTATACAATGCAGAAGCGCATATATGTTACACAGGACCCTAAACCAGTCATAAATCACACAGGTATATTTGTAGTAGTATCAAAAAGATCATGTTTCAAGAAGATATTTAGTATATTTTCTTTATTAAAACTTAATTTTTGAATTTTAGTAATATGCACTTCATTTGGAAGCTTTATTCAAATATTCTTGGCCAAATGTTGTCCTATCTTACCCCACTTTACAGTAAGGCTCTGTTTCTTGACATCAGTTAATGCATCAGGTGTCATGAACTAACAATGAACAATACACTAATAGTATTTTTTTTTTTTACATTTTAAAGTGTATACATTTAAATTCTATATGAAAATTCTGGCATCATTTACAGACCCTTGTGTCATTGCAAACCTCTTTGAGTTTTGTTTATGTTTGGAACACAACTGAAGATATAACCGACATAATTGCTTTATATGATTAATAGATTTAATTAAGGCTTTTACTAACATTTAAACGCTGGTCATTGCACACACATTACACATAAAATACAATAAACAAGCTCAACTATTCTTGCTTTATGTACAAAAGGCTCAAACTTGTTTGAATGACACAATGGCAAACCCCTAAAAAGCAAGACCATTTGAGCTTCTATATAGATTTAAACAGATTAATTTTACAATGTCCTTGTAGTTTTTGAAGAATGCATGATTGTGTGAATTTGAATAAATGGCCAAAAATTGCTTGACTATCCTAAAGGGTTACTCCACCCCAAAATAAAGATGTTGTAATTAATAACTTACATTGTGTTCTGAAGATGAACAAAGTTTTTATGGGATTGGAACGACATGGGGGTAAGTGAATAATGACAAAAGTTTAATTTTGGGGTGGAATAACCCTTTAATCATATTTCAAAGAGCGATTGATAACAAAATTGACATTTAATTGTTTTATGAACAAACATAAATTAACATTGACCTATAGTTTATTCATTAAGATTAGCTCTGAATAATAAATGCTTGTTATATTGTCAGTTGTTGTGGCTTGTTGTTAGTTCTTACCAAATGCATTAAATTATGTGGTCCCACTTTAGTAGTATTAAAAAAGAAATACAATGTACTTATTGAGTTCATATTGTATTGCAAAACTCTTTTGCTGCTAATGAGGTGGTATATGAGGTGGTATAGGTGTTTAATGGTGGGGTAAGGTGTAAGTTTTCTCAACTTTTATTTTTTAGAGTGCAGTTTAAAGTTAAGTGCATAATAGTTAAGGCCAGCTAATATAAAGTGGGACAACTAATGTTAGCTGAATTTTTTTTTACATATCCCTACTGTCAACATACAATTTGTTATATTTTAAGCTGGACATTTCACTAAAATCTGTTTATCCTGACCTGTTTTCAACTGGCAGTATGTGGACTGCAGCTCCTGCCTTATAATCTCTTTAGAAGATGACGTCTGTTTCTTGTCTTCCTATCAGAATCATATTCAGCTAAATCCTTTTTGGAATTGAATTCCCACAGTTTGAAACACAGGGGTTAACAGGCGTTGTTCTGTTTATTAGAAATAACTGCTATTGTAGCAGTTGCAAATGCAGTATCTCACAGTGTTTCCAACTTCTGTCTGATGAATAACAGGAAGAGACCCGTGTCCCTGCACAAGCAGAATGGAAAGGTGATGGGACGTGGCGAGAGAAGGCGAGCCCCAGGGAGGTTGTCATCACAGGCCTCTGAAGACCGAGCTCCAGGTGAGAAGCGTGACAGCAGACGATTGGAGAAAGGTCACTCGCAGGAGTACCCGGAAGATGAGTCCACCCATCCCGAGCGGCGAAGGAGACAGGAAGAAGAAGAGCGAGAGCGTCAAAGGAGAGAGGAAGAGTATCAGACTCGGTACCGCAGTGACCCGAACCTCGCCCGCTACCCTGTCAAACCACAGAAGGAGGAACAGGAAATGCGCATGCATGCCAAAGTGTCCAAAATGCGTCAAGAGCGCCATCACAGCGACCTAGCCATCAACGAAGTTGGATTAATGCAAGATGGGGGTGAGGCGGCTGGAAATCGCATGAGCAGGCAACGAGTGGTTAACAACGAAGACCGCAAGACCCTTTTAGAAAACCATCGAGCTTATTCCGTGGACAGGACCGTGGGGGGTGGCATTGGGGGACAAGGATCCCTCACCAAACAGGGCCCTACTGGGCCACCAGACCTCAGGGACGGACAGGACTGGGGCCCAAAGGGGCACCTGGAACCTGGGTCCGCAGCTTTTCTGCATAGGGTTAAGCGGGAAAAGGCTGCAGAAATCATGCGTAAAGATTCTTCTCTTAGCTCGGACCAATCGGAGTCATTACGGCCACCTCCACCTAGAGCCTATAGACCCAAACGAGGCCTCAACAAAAGGCCGATGTCTATCAGTAGCTCGGAAGAAGAGGGAGGCTCCACCCCGGAATACACCAGCTGTGAGGACGTGGAGATCGAAAGTGTTAGTGAAAAAGGTAGGTGACACTATATAGCTAATTTTATTCATTAAACACTCCTATTAACATACCCAATACAGCAGTACAGTAAATGTGGTGATAAGTTGTTATTGTATATTGTTTAGTGCTCATGGCAATAGTAAGTGTAAACAGATTGATAGCATGTGTTATTGTGTGGGAAACTGGGACATGGGTGCTGAAACTATTTTATTACTCAAGGTTATTACAGTAGCAGGTGTTGGGGGCAACAGATAAGACCCATTGACCAGGTGTTCGTCGAATCAAGACCAGGAGTCAGAGATAGAATTAACTGAAGAAAAATTTACTGAAGAAAATAGTTTGCAGGCTCATCAACAGAAGTCAGCTTCAAGATTCTGCTCACATCTTACAGACATAAGGATATATACTCTAACAAAGGTCACTAATTACGTAAATACATTAGTCATCTTAATTAGTCTCAAAAGCTAGACATTATTCAGACGTTTGTGGGCGGGAGAGAGAGAACACACACACACACATAGCAAAAGTCTCCAAGGCTAACTAGCTCACTCCAAGCGTCTTATCAGTATAGCTGGGTAAACAGTCTAAATGAAATAAAAGTACAGGCTAGAACTGAACTGACATATACATAAACCTCACAGTTGATTCTTGAATCTCCAGAGCCTCATGACCTAAAGGAAGACATAATAAAGACACAGAGCCAGGCTCCGTTCAACCCTCACAGTCAATCCACTTATGGATGGCATTACTTATTAAATCAAACAGTTCAACATATAAAATAAATGTAATTTAATGAGTTAAATACTGATTCGTTGTATGTTTGTAATAAACATTGATAAAGAGAAGGAAATTAATAAAAGGAAGGATATGGCCTCTCCATACGGCGTCACTCCATCGTCCCTTTCATAGGTGTTTTAGACTGAAATGAAACCAGGGTAATGCTGAAACCAAATGAACAGTGCAGTTAACTAATTCAATATTAATTAAAAAAAATGTATACACTGCCATTCAAAATGTTGTGGTCAGTAAGATTTTGTTTATTGTTTTGAAAGAACTAATACTTTTGTTCACCAAGAATTAATTTTATTGTTCAAAACTGACAGTGAAGAGGTTTATAATTCTCTAAATATGTGGTTATATTAAAGTACAATAATTGCGATGAAATGTAAAACAAAATGTATAATTATAATTTCACAATCAGAAGGCAGCTGTTAGCCATTTTTCATGCAGCCCTAACTCATAACAAGCTATTCATATTGCTTTAAAAAGTTGCATTAAAAATGTTTTGCCTTTTTAGAATAATGCGATTATACAAGAGGTAAAGAGGTTTATAATGCTGCAAAACATGAAGCAGCACAACACAGCAAATCAGCATGTTAGAATTATTTCTGAAAGATCATGTGACACTGAAGATTAGGATTAATGATGCTGAACCTTCCGTTTTGCATCATAGGAATAGATTACATAATAAAATATATTCTGCTAGAAAACGGTTCTTCAAAATTGCAACACTATATAACAATATCAGTTTTTATTGCATTTTTGATCAAATAAATGCAGCCTTATTAGAGTTCAAAATAATTTCACAGTACTGTTGTTTTTACTATATTTTTGATCAAATGAAAGCAGCTTTGGTTGAGCTGATGGGATCATATAGTGTAACTGTGCTCTTTATTCTGCTCTCTCACACACACAACATTGATTCACTATTTCTCTAAGTGCCTTAAAACACAGAGAAAAGGCAAATCAGGAATAATTCAACTGCTACTCTAAACTTTATGGATTTAATCTTAAAAATTCAACCTTAACTTGTTCGGCGTGGATGAATGCAAATAATTAACATCTTAAACAGCTCTGTTATGCATTAGTGTGAAATGCATGGTCAGCTAGGGTGGTGTGAATGTGTGTGTGAGCCGTTAACAGTCATCTTCCAATGTTATAATCAGTTTTGAATAATTACATAATTATATATACATATTGTTCTCAAAGTAAATAGCTGTGTTACTTCTCATAATTATCACATCAAAGCCATAGATAGCATCATGTTAAATACGTCGTTGAATCTGTTCAACCATGATGATCAGTCCTGAGTCTGAAGTCTGTAAAACAAACCATGCTGATTCATGCAGTGAAGCTCCAATTGTTTATTTGGAACATTTTAGGGCACCAGATTTGGGAATTAGGTCAGCAGCTCTCTCACATATAACTGTTGAGTGACTGACTGGCTGGCTTTCGTCAGTCCTGGGATGCGGCATGTTTCATTTGGGGACCTTTTTCATATTCATCCTTGGGTAACCCATTCCAGCTCTGAGCATGATTACGCTTCGGCTCTTTCAATTACTCTCAGCTGAAGGTCGCAATATTTTGAAAGTCCCTGGCATGATACGTTTGCATCTAATCAAGCTCCAATTTTGTCAAATTATGTAGAAATGGTGAGAATATGATTTATACATGTGTGTTTAGGATCCAGAAAAGCTTGCTCTGAAGTCAGTCTTAGGAAGACAAAGAAGTTTGACATTGTATTCCAAAAAAACATCATTTTCACCCCAGAATGATTTCAAGCATAGTACTTAAATGAAATTGTAAATTTTCATGTGTTTGAAAAGAGTTTCTTTTATGTGCTGAAGTTGAAAAAATACCCTGAAGCTACCATGTGCAAACATAATGTCCCCTGTCGGAGCCACGGCCTGATAGCAAACATGTTCCAACATGAATCTGACTCGGACCATTTCCCAACCCCATCCTCCCATCTTCTCTCTATCACCCCCGTCACCTCCTCCTACGCTGTCCTAAAAATGGAAAAGACAGTGTTACACCAACACTGAAGATTAGATCAAATAGATTCCACATGTTTTGATTGAATTTGTTTATTTCATGCCAATATTGGGCTGCTGGTTATTTTTTTATTTGACATTGGACCAAATTAACTTGAATCTTGACCATACCTATTGCTTTTAGTTGTGGAGGTGTATTTATTAAACTTTAGTAGGATTTAGGATATACTATATACTAACAAGTTAACGTAATGTAATAATAAATAGGACAAGAAAATACTGGACAGAAGCTTATAATGTCAGAGAATCAGGGAATAGCTCATGCTTCATTCAGTATGTGCAGAGGGGCTGCTTGGGTACTATACATTACAGTTGTAAGACAGTTTTATGAATGTAATCAAAATGATCAAATGAGACTGTAACATTTTATACTAGGCTATATATTTTCTTGTTTGGGGTCTGGGACTTTAAACATCTTCTACCTTTGTTGCTGAAGGCAAAGATACTTTGTGATATGCTCCCCTTAAGTTAAACAAACTCTCGATTAATTTAAAGCACTACTTTTCTTCTCAAGTGTAAATCTAGCTAGTGTGAGACTATGATTAGACACAGTTTATCATGTGAATTACCTCTTCCTGTAAGGTAAATGTCAAATTCTGGTCCTAACAGATTAGGCCTGTCAAAATTACGCATGCAATTAAATGTTTAACACTTTTCATTTTTCTTAACACTTCTAATACATTTATTCAATATGACATTGGCCAAAATGATTGACAGATTAAGATCCTACTTTTTACATTGTATTTTATATATGCATAAATTAAATTTGCTCTAGAAGTATATTTTACATAAAATCGCTGAAACCAACCGCCAACATATTTTCCTGAAAAAGTCACTGAATCCACTTTCTTTTTTTACGAAAAAGGTTTGTAATTTGATTTTTTATTAATTTCACTTAAAACTATAAACATTTAGTTTTATTATAACTGAAATAAAATAAAATATTAAAAACAAACGTATTTTATTTCAGCTAGTTGCCAATATTTGTGTTTTTTTTTTATGGAGTTAATTAAATTAACTAAAACTAAATTAACTAAACTTAAACTTAATAAACTACAGACATGTACAAAAAATATTAAAATAATTTATAAAAAATAAATAAAGAATAATAAAGTCTAATTTAAAATTAACAAAGATATTTTCACAAATTGGTTTCCATCTAGAAACTGCTGTACAGTTTTAAAACAGTCAATTAATCAATAACTTTTATTTATATATAGCGCTTTTAACAATACAGATTGTAGCAAAGCCCTGAAGATTATCAAATAGGAGAACAGAGTGATGGTAATGTATAATGACGAGATTAAACTGTTTATTTATCAAATGCAGAGATGGTCTCTGTAGTCAAGACGACGAAAGACATCAGGTGTCCCCAACTAAGCAAGCCACAGGCGACAGCGGCAAGAAACCAAAACCCCATACATGAGAGGCTGGGGCAAAAAACCTTGGGAGAACCAGGCTTAGTGATATTTTTACGATGTAACGAGTACATTGTATGTTAAGGGGAGTGTTCCCGGTTCCAGCTGATCTAATTAATTTAGCCTAACAATCCTTTAACGGATTTGATTAATAAATGTGTATCAGTATGTTAAGTGTAAGCCAGAGTAAAGAAATGTGTCTTTAATCTAGATTTAAACTGACAGAGTGTGCCTGCCTCCCGAACAGTATTAGGTAAATTGTTCCAGAGTTTAGGTGCTAAAAAAGAAAAAGATCTGCCACCTGCAGTAGATTTTGATATTCTAGGTATTATCAAATGAGCAGAGTTTTGAGAACGCAGCCGACGTGGAGGATTATAATGTGATAAGAGCTCGCTCAAGTACTGAGGGGCTAAGCATGTTTAGGGCTTTATAAGTAATTAACAAAATTTTAAAGTCTACACAGTATTTGATAGGGAGCCAGTGCAGTGTTGACTAGGGCTGGGTCGATAGACAATGCCATCGTCCATTGCCGATGGCCGATAGACATCACAATGCTGAGCCGGCATCGCGATGCTCCGCACCGCCACAGCTGCAGCAACATCGTACGATACCAGATTGGTCAACATCGCCCAACCCTAGTGTTGACAGAGCCGGGCTAATATGCTCATACTTCCTGGTTCTAGTAAGGACTCCTACAGTATTCTATTTATCAAGCGTGCAGAACAACCACCCAATAAAGCATTAGAATAATATAACCTTGAGGTCATAAACGCATTAATTAAAATTTCTGCATTTGAGGTTAAGAACATAGGACGCAATTTAGATATGTTCTTGAGATGGAAAAACACAGTTTTACAGATGCTAGAAACATGGCTTTCAAATG
>JAUMHG010000033.1:4592446-4613718 GCA_032359395.1 Enteromius anoplus | reverse complement strand
ATATATATACACACACACACACACACACACACACACACACACACACACACACACAGTACTAAGTCTTAGGCCACTAGTATTTTCACCAACATAAAAAACAAAAACTAAAAATGTGGTTATCTTTTGTGGTTGTGAAATATAAATAATAAATAATAATAAAAAAATACTGTACTGTACAAAGCGGTTAACCACAATCAATAAATATTACAAAATGACTTAATTTAGATAGAAAAGCAGACACTTGAGTATCTTTTTCTTTCCTCTCTCTTTTCTCATACAGTATATTTGGGCTTTACTAACCATTTATATCTTTAACGTTTCTGATCGGTTGAGAGAATGAAGTTTGCTTGGTTCAAACACACACAGAAAATTAACATAAAATAATTTTGGGAAGTTGCAAGTGTGACATACTAAACGCTGTCTAAAATTATAAAAAATATATATTTTTAAATAGTTTCCTTATACAGTCATCATGAATTGTGAACTAAAATATAGACGTTGAAAGAAATACTATTACTAAATATGATCTCTCTTCATTTTGATCATTTTATTTTTAATATATATTTGTTTAACCAAAAAGATGCTTCAGCTGTATATATTTCATGCTTTGACTCTGCTGTCAAAGTTTGTAGTTTGAAATGTTGATTGTGCATGCTTTTTGAGTTCATCTGTTTGTATTCTGCTTCATTCACATGCCACTCTGTCTGTGTAAATGTGTGTCCTGTGTATTGTACTGTGTGTATTAGAGCCCTCTTTGCATGCCTCACCTCATACCTCCCATGCTTGAGTAATGAGCCAGCACTGGATCCCAAACCCAGACCCCTGTCTGCTCACCCCTCGGTCAATATCCTCCAGCCTGTGGAAGAGAGACCCACCTCCTCACTTCCTATCCACAGCCTGTGTCCCACAGAGAAGGGGTTAGGGTGTAAAGATGATGAAGAGAGTGCGACTGGGCAGTCCTGCAGTACCTTGTCTCCGTCAGTGGGCACAGACACAAGGCAGCTCCTCCGAACCCCCAGGGGGCAGCAGAGGACATGGTGGAACTGTCAAAGTGTTCTGCTGTGTCATAATGTAGACAGATTAAATAACTAAACCAAACACGTTGCAGTTTAATTAACACAATTATGTCTTAAGGACCTCATGGGGAAAAAAAACACTTTTAAGGCTTTTAGTCACTATGTGCTATGTGTGAAACATTTAAGTAGTTTATGAGTGCTTCACGGGAATAAGTGTCCACTGTTATTTTGAAGGAATCTGCTTGTTGCAAGTCTTTGCAGAATCATGGGTAATGTAGTTTTTCACTAAGAATACATTGTTGACCATTGTTGAATGATTTGAATGCAGTTTGATGGCTTCAGCAAAAGCATGTACCATTAATTAACAACATGAGCTCACAACCAAATCCTCAATGGGGAGAAATCAACATGATTTTTACTTCCGGATCCCGAGCCTGTATTCTGCCTGGAAACAATTAGCAAGTAGCAAATCAAACAGGAAAACCTGAAATAAAATTGTGCTTGTAAAATGATTTTATGGGGTCTTTAACTGGTGTTTACTAGTCTTGACTTCTGCGGGAGTCATGGTTCAGGCTAATTTTATATAGAGAAGCTAGCTGTAAAGATGCATGTTATTTTTTCTTCGATACTGATTTGGGCAAAGTCATTTTTCGATCGGACAAAAATTGCTTTTATTTTGTGCCATGGTTAGAATCAGTGATATAGTCAGAAGGCTCTGTTGTAAAAAAAAAAAAAACACCTACAGTATAAAAGAATAAAGCATTTTAAATATCATTTTCAAGAGTATCTGTTTAGTGTCAGTCAGTGTCTTTTACCTTTATGTACTGTATCGACTAATTTTGTCTTTTTTTTACTCGCTTACAGTCGACAAGTCAGAGCCTCCTCTGGTCGAAGCATAAGCGGTGACATCAACACATCAGAGCGAACAGACGGCAGCCAGTCTGACACTGCCCTGGGAACGGTTGGAACCGGAGCGAAAAAGCGTCGCTCCAGTCTTAATGCTCGATTTGTGGCTATCGTGGGAAACCGTCGCTGCCGAAGCACCTCACAGATCAGTCAAACAGGTTCTGTTCTTACTCCTTTCTGATGATGTAATCATGACCAGTTGGGTTAATAAAAGTTATACCACATCCACAATACATTTAAATCCTATTTGATTTTTTCAATACTTATATGTTACAGAAATCAAATGCATTGTGAGCATTGTGTCATGTTATATTTGACTGTGAATCAGGTATTGTTTTTATTCCCATTTAAAATGAAATATTATTCTTTAATTTTTTTTAAACACAATAATTAAAGTAACTAAGCTTCAGCATTTCTAAATGATCTGACCCTTGATAATTCCTTCATATTGGTCTTACTCAATGTATAAGGCTGATTTAATCATATCAAAACTAAAATTAAACCTAATATAAATATATTCTCATTTTAAATCTCTGCCTCTACTTACACTTTTGTCTCTATAAACATCCCTATACAAACAATTCACAGCATTTTTCAGCTGGAAATAAGCAATAGTGACCGTAAACACCAACAATTATTTCTTTTCAAACAAATTATGATTACAGACACAGATTATTGATTAATAAGGACATTTTTTATTTTTTTGCATGGTTACTCCCTAGAAATAAAAATAAAGAAATACATTTATTTTATACGAAGTATATTTTAAATCTATTAACATTTACCGACATATCGCTGAGATTTATTGATATATCAATTATAATTTATCTGGACAACTAGTTGTGGACAATGCACATTTCTTAATATTACACCTAAAATATGTACATCATACAGTACATACAACAACCAGGATAAAAAATAAACCTGTTTTTAATGTACATTTAACTCTGAAAGTGTTGTTAAATTTGCAATAAGCAACATAATATAATTTATAATAGGCATGTTTTCTCAAATAAGCCTTGGAAACCATTTCATTAAAATATTTTTAAAGTACATTTCAAGTGTTTTTGCTAGACAACACTAGAGGGCACTCAGTGTTTATGTAACTGCATACACTTCGGCACTTTTGCTGAATTCAGAACTGCATGCTAGCATACTACTCTTACTGCCATATAACAGTGTGGTAAATATAGTAATAATAGTATGATAGTACACTGTTCCAAATTCAACATTTGTCTCCCTTATAATACTGCTTTGAGTTTAAGTGTAAGCTTTAGCTACGGTTTGTCCTCATCAAACATGAGCAGGGTCTTTCCAAAGGGGCACCTGTGGCTATTTTAGTGCTTTCAGATGTCAGCACTCACTCTTCATTGTTTGATATAATAAGATTTTTCATCAGGCGACTTATGTCAGTGCCACAGAGCTTTTTCCTTTTGAAAAAGTCTTGAAAGCACATTAGAGGAGTCTAAGACCTCCGGGGGAACTGCATTTTGTTCTCTCTGTTTTTTGTAAGCAGACAAAAAGGGATTTGGGATGAGGAGACATGCCCTTGTTTTTAAGAGAGATAAAGGGGGCTGGTTAACGCAGTTCGGTTAGCATCCATCCCGGTGGGAGCGACATGCACTGTCAAATTATTTCGCTTTCTGCTTTTAACATCAAAAAGGATGTAGTATAGTAAAGAGATAGTGTGCAGCTTGACCGGTATTGTTTAGAGAGGACACTGATCCAACTCTTTAAAACTTTATCACAGAATGTCTTTTTTTCTCTAAATGAATGATACAGACTTGTCTTAAAAAGTCTCTTTTCCTGATTGTTTATGAAATCTGTGCATCTTCAGAGGCGTCCAATAAGAAGTCAAAGGGCAGTCAAGGGACGATCCAGCGCAGTCAGGAAACGGGAATGGCTGTGGAATTGCAGAGGAATATGAGTCGTCAACCCAGCCGTGAATCTAACAACGGAAGCATGAACAGCTATAACTCTGAGGGCAGGTAAGTTACTTTTGCATTATTAGTATTTTATCAAATTTTTCATACTTCTAAATATATGCAGGAGTTGTATGGGGTTTTTGTGTATCGCACTGCATTGGTGAAGCACTTTTCCAAAAATCTGATAAATATTCTCTAAAACGACACAGCCTAGCAATAGTGAATTCTTGCATGCACATGTCTAAAACCATGGGTCAGTTGGAACAATTTCCTATTTTTGCAAATACAGCGATCCAGAATCATTTTCCATATATTTTTTCCTATTTTATATATTTATTATTTATTTCCTATTTTAAGGTTCTTATTTTCTAGCAGTAGCAGCCTCCTTAAGTGCCGTTCCCGTTACCTTGACAACCGCTAGTCAGGCATTGTCATTATGCCTAAAAAAAAAAAACTAAAAAAAAACTGTTGAGTTTGTGGAACATACCTACATATAAACCTACAATACTTGATGTGCAATATTCATGAAAACAAGACTGATTAAATACTGCATTTTATCTCCAAAACTTTAGATTTTTTTAATGAATTACTATAAATCAGAAAGAACAACACCTGAAGTATTTTATGTCAATGTTTGTCTTTGGTCAGTCCAATTTTCCCAGCAGTTCGAGTCGAGACTCAGTTCAGTGACTTCCTGGATGGACTGGGCCCTGCTCAACTAGTTGGTCGGCAAACACTTGCCACACCAGCAATTGGTTAGTTTTGTTTATTTGTGACTTTAGACTACAAAATCGGTCATAAGGGTTGATTTTTCAGAATTGAGATTTATGCATAATCTGAAAATTGAATAATTAAGCATGATTTAATGGTTTGTTAGGATAGGACAATATACAACTGTTTGAAAATATAGAATCTGAGGGTGAAAATAAAATCAAATCATACTGAGAAAATCGCCTTTAAAGGAATAGTTCACTCAAAAATGAAAATTCTGTCATCATTTACGCACCCTTGAGTAAATTCAAATATGTAAGAATTTCTTTGTTCTGCAGAACACAATGGAAGATATGTTAAAGAAAGTTTGTAACCAGGCTGCTTTGTGTTCTGGAGAACAAAGAAATTCTTACAGATTTGGAACTACTTGAGTTTAAAGGATGACAGAATTTTCATTTTTGGGTGAACTATTCCTTTAAAGTTGTCATTAGCAATGCATATTACTGATCAAAAGTGCGTTTTGATGTATTTACAGCAGAAAAAGTGCAAAATATCTTCATAAAACAGATCTTTACTTAATTTTCTAATGATGTTAGCATAAAAGAAAAAATTATAATTTTGAACAATACAATTTATTATTGGTTATTGCTACAAATATACTTGGTTTTGTGCTCCAGGGTCACATTTGTGGAGTATTTTTTTCCCTTGTAGCAAATTATCCTACTGCAAAGTGGTTTAGAATTTGTTTGCATGTAAAACGTTTAATGACATTAATTGTATAATGTGTATACATATGTGTTGAGAAATGGCACCAATGTAATTTAATACATTATACAATTGAGGTAGACAATTTATAATTGAACTTAATCCTATCAGTGGCCTAAATTCCAATGTTGTGATACTGTTATTATTGCACTTGCAATTGTGCGAAATACATGAAATATACAGCTCTAATTCAATTACATATTTCAGCACAAAATTCCAAATAGAACTGCTTATGGAAACCGCTGTATGCCGCTCATGCTTTTTGCATGAACCATTTGAGTAAGTCCGTTAAGCAAATGTACCATTTAAATAAATCTATTTATTTGCGAATTCTGTGATGTCCAGGTGACATTCAGATCGGCATGGTGAATAAGAAAGGCCAGCTGGAGGTGGAAGTGATAAGGGCACGAGGTCTCATCCAAAAACCAGGGTCCAAATCACTCCCCGGTGAGTCACTTCTGCTCTATTCTCTATACTCATCAAGCAGTTCTAGGCAGCTGATACAAAAAAGCAGTCCGATTTATCAGAGCTAGTCATACTCATGTCAGTATGCACTGTTAATATCTGCCTAATTTGATTCATTCTTTACATAGCTCCATATGTCAAAGTCTATCTTCTACACAATGGGGCGTATGTAGCTAAGAAGAAGACAAAAATTGCACGCAAGACACTCGACCCGCTGTACCAGCAAACGCTGCAGTTTGAAGAAAGTCCACAGGGGAAAGTCTTACAAGTGAGTCATGGGGCTTATTCATCTTTTTTTTAAACATGTCGTCTCTGTCTCAAGTCTTCTCTGAGGAAAATGTCATTCTCATACTCTTGTGAGATTAGATATTATTAACTTTGATTATGTGACCTGAGACGGCCATCCACTGATGAATCTGTTGATTTTTTTTTTTTATCCTATTAGGTAATCGTCTGGGGAGATTATGGGCGAATGGACCACAAATCCTTTATGGGTGTTGCACAAATCCTACTAGAGGAGCTTGACCTATCCAGCAACGTGATTGGCTGGTACAAACTTTTCCCGCCTTCTTCCCTAGTCGACCCAACTCTTGCCTCACTAACTCGACGTGCTTCTCAGACATCCCTGGACGGCTCGCCGGCACCTGGGGGGGTTCGATCGTAGTGGACTAATAACATAAAGCACAGTCTGAGAGACAACAGGACAACAATAAGAGCCAGGCAGAGAATGCGATGAAATAACACAAAGCTTTGTTCAAATCTGACAATCACTCCTGTGACTTTGTTTTTGTTTTCCTCTTTGTGGGTAGCCCGTGTTCTGCCAAGTTTGTTTGTCCTGAACGAAATCTTTTGTTTCTCTCACTGTTTGTCGCGTGAGACTTAGGGCTGTCTACACTAGCACACGGGAAGCACCGCTTTAGGGCGACATAGAAAGCAGGGTGATATTCAGTCAAGTCTTCATCGAAATGTACGTTAGCTAGTTTTTAAAAGAGCATTAGAATGTATCAACCCAAAAACATAGGTGACCTCTGACCAAGGGATTGTGGGGCCTCGGTTCGAGGTCCTATCTAAACCCTGTTTGTACTGAACGTGAAAGGTCAGGAACTTGAAAGACGTAGGGCGTCCCCTGGGGAGGTTGTCTGGAAGGGCGGGGCCTTTCTTGCTGCCGAAACCTGGAGGACCCAAAGCCATGGTCCATTTCCTCCAAAAACAAAAGTTCCTCTGTTTTCAACAAACGTGACAGCTAACAGAGGCCGCTCTCGTCTTTTATTTACCTTCTCTTTTTTTTACATCTCTAGCACGTTTTATGATAAAGAACAGGTTTGTGTTGTCCAGTGTACTGTGAAAATGTAAAAAATGAAATCGAAGACAACGTATCTGGAAACACATACATTTCTTTGCACATCTTTATTTACTTTTATTAACTAAAAACTATTAGATAATCCTACAGTACGTTGCAATACTTCATCTTTCCGCAAATTGAATTCAATTTTTAGAAGCTTACACTTATCATTAAATGCTATTAAAAATGTTTCAGTTTAGTTTGTGAAAAAAATTATGTACCAAGATAAACATATTTGAATATTTGTGCATTTTCCAATTTAGGGTCTTTGCAAAAGGACATCTATGTTTTCATCCGTCGAGTAAATCTTGATACATAGAGTTTTTCAGACACTAAACTAACTTTTTAACTTCGTTTGATGCTAAGTGTTCGCATAGACGTACATTTCTCTTTTTAATACGTATATACGTGGTTGCGGAAAAGCCACTTTCAACTTATACTGTACCACTCTGAGGCCACACGATTGGCCCCAGCCCTTGCACATTTGTCTTTATTTTGAATTAAAACTGCAAGCACAAAAGCTTGATGTTTAAATTGAAATTTTTTTTTTATATATATATATATACATATATATATAAAATAAAATCAAGACAACTAGCTTGTTAATTTCATTTCCACTTTGTGTACCTTACAGAAAACAGAGAAAAGAGTCATGCAAATACAAATTCCTCTTGTGTGTCTCTGTAAATGTTGAAGTGACCAATCCGATTTTTCCATCACGAGCATAAACGCCAATCATTTATCAGGCCACTGGCCCCTCCCTCCAGTGCGGCGGAGCAGCATGACTTGGATCAGTTCCCAGCTGCATGCACATTTTTGTAAAACAGACTACACAGATATTAAAAAGTAAAAGAAATAGATATGTGTTAGTTCAACATACTGTAGGCCAGCTTGTATGTTGCATGTACCTGTACAGTTTGCTTGTACTTGAATATAAGAGATAAACCAAGAAAAAGAAGCCATTTGCTTTCACTCAGAGTTTTCAGATCCGCTAAAAAAGACTAGTTCATGTCCTCCATTTGGTGCTGAATGTTGCAACATTATTTTTCTTTCCATTTTTCTTCAAGTTTTTGATAATTGCTTTTTAGTATTTTATATCCCTTAGGGGAAAATGTGCTGTACTGTAACATTGAACAAAAACTAACCTCCCTCACGTTTTACAGATTTTACTGTATCATAATTTACCTCAAAACCACAGAAATTAACTTAGAAAATGTGTATACATCCCATCGAGTTATTCAAGTGTATACTGATATCAAAACAGGATGTGTCAAAAATATATCATACATGCATAACACTATCCATGTTAAATATAAATGTAGATGCACAGAGACTTATTAGCGCATGTGTGGTAAATATGAGATGACCATGTGGTTAAGCCATATTTGCAAAGGGGCCAAGGCTTACTTTTGAGAACAACCATCCCAATACAAGGGACCGCTGAGCGGACACCTTTCTTATCATATGGGTCCAAATCTAGAGCTCTCACTGTCACTTTTAGAGGGCCGAAGCACTCCGCTCTAAAGCTGTAGCCAGATCCTCATTTTATCTGTGCTTTCGAGCCAAATTCTTCACCTCTGCTATCAGAAAATTTTTTATTTTGTTTTTCTTCATGAGAGACAGGCGTTTCTTTTACTTGATCAGTATTCTTGGGTAGAGGAGAAAAACAATGCTGACTGTTTACAACTTCTAGTATGTGTTCCACTGAGATGATGAAAAAGAAAAAGTATTCACTGCAACATTTCTGTTTGTATACAGGTGTGACTCATACAATGTGTATGTTTTATATTTAAAAAAAAATGGGGGGAAAAAAGTTCATTTTTATTATTTCCAAATAAAAAAAAGTGTGTAAAAGAAATTTCAACCCAGTGTTCGTTCTTTTCTTGTTCATAAACCTTTTTTTTTGTCAAAAGTGATTAAGGCAAGCAGACTTCAACCATATATGACCCCAGATTTAAAAAATAAAAATAAAATAAAAGTAATCAATTTTTGACCTGCACCTATACTTCCAACTTTCGCACCATATATTTAATCAACGAATAATGCTTAAGATTTGGTTTAGGAGCAATCACATCTGTATGAAATCCGTCTTTTATATGACTCCATTCATGACCTTTCTAAGGACCGCAGGGAATTTCCATCCATTTTCCCCCAATCACGTTTATCTTCACGGTTCATAAGAGCAACAATAGCAAAAACATTAAATATTTGTAATTTATCACAATAATACTATATGCGCATAAGTGTAGCCTATGTGAATGGAAAGAACTAAAATACAGAAAAACTTAGAGCAGCATTATGGGGAGCTAATACATGTGGGAGACTGGCTAGTTCCAAAAATGGAACATGTTGTCATGGAGTTAAGAATCTGTCATTCATTTTTATATTATCCGTCTTATTTTGCAATCCACAATGTAAGCGTATTAATAGCAAAAAATTAAAATTAAAATTATAACTTGAAGAATGACAAGCGGCAGTGAAAGGTTAAGCTATTTCCTCTACGAACCAGTGTGTTTATGATTAATTAATTCAAGTATTATTTTTAGAAACACCAGTTAATATCAAACAATAGCTTTTTAGTCCCACTAAAAATAAGTCAAAAGTCTGTGTCCGCTCTATAAAGTGGAAAGGCTTTAGGTATACAACATCGCAGGAGTCTTTCATGGGAGGGACGTGTCCCACTAAGTCAGTTCAGTGCCTCAATAACCTTATTTATAAAACTAAAACATGCACATATCATGTTTTAAGAAAGAAAATATGTCATTGGACATATAGGCTTTATGCGCTCTTTGGTGGGATCATGCAAAGAGGTACAGCAACAGAATGCTTATTCATATCAAATACACCACATGAAATGATCCAGAAATGTTCCATAAAGATATTTTTTAAATTTACTACTGTAAATATATAAAAACAGCGCCTCATTTGGACATCTTCAAATGCAATTTTCTCAATATTTAGATCTTTATTTATTTATGTTTTTTTCAAATAGCTGCAACTCCAAAATTCCAATATCCCATCCTAACAAACCATGCATCAATGCAAACCTTATTTCTAAATTGTATAAATCGTTAGTAATAGCATTTTGACTCCATCTTTAAAGTTGCTGAAATATATTTAGATATTCTTTGTGAGGACGTACCTCGGTCTGCTCTGTCGCACTCCCAATGCTGAGCGAACGGCGTCGTGAGAGTTATTCAACAGCAGAGGGCAGAAGTTTGTTAGAATCTTCTTCAGAGATTCGGTTCGTGTGATTACACAGACCAGAATCATGAACCTAACAATCCACCCACGGCTCGCTTACTTTGCAATGCTTAGACTTAACCCTGCGGGCAAAGAATTATGCAATTAAGAAACATTTGAGTTGCCGTAATTTCAAACCGCAGATTTAAGAACAATTTGGTGGCAAGAATGTATCTGTCAATTGTTTCATTCTCAAATCAAGAACCAGTTTGTCCACGTCCGTCTACTACAGGGAACCAGGCCTCATTACCATCAAATATAACAAACAAACTCCGCCTTAAACAAAAAAAGTAACTATATGTAATTGACATAACCTGTATTGTCGTCTATTGCTGCAACATAATTGCATGTCCTTCCCCAATTGCCTCGTCAGCTCACGTCACAGCAATTAGCCTGATACATGTCCCTGAGTTCAGCAATGACCCCAGTGCTCCGCTCATGACTGATGGCTAGTGATGGTGCTGGTTGCAACAGAGGTCATGCAAACAGAAGTGATTTCAATTGTGGGATCATTTTCTCAAGTTTCTCACCGTATAAAACGCATAAGAGCGTGAGTCTCAAGAACACTAGTCCTGTAGCACGCAGATGGTGAAGTGTATATTTCTATTCTTAGTCCTTGATTAGCTAGAGTCTGATGGTAATTATGTCTCTAATGCAGACGATTCGCATACTGTTTTTATACACGCTGGATTTGGAATCATTGGAAACGAGGTTGAGAAGCAAACGGAACGCAGCCCATGATGAGCCAAGCGTAAATCATCACTTTCCGACAAATGTAGGTGCTATTGTGATGCTGGACCCAGAAGCAATGTCCGAACGGTTTTTGGCATTTAAAATGTTACGCTACTGGTTAATTATTTATACCGACAAATCCAGCTCAAGATGTTGCGTAGCTTCTTGCCGCAGCGCATAGTGTTCTAAAAAGAAAGCACGGTGGTCAAAGGAAGAACACAAAGCCACCGTTTACCAGTTAGTGCTGTAAGGGATTATTGACGGAAAGTGCGTCTGAAGCCAGTAAAACCGATGGAAGAAGGTGATATATCAGTGACCGTTAAACTTAAGAGCGTCTCATTTGACTATCAAACAGACTTAAATTGCTCTTTTGCATATTACAAAACGATGTCAGAGTTTCCGAAGATAAAAAGATGAAAAAGCATGTTGTCCGATATTTCGTCTTCTCACAGATGGATCGTTTTGATACAGCAGGATATCGGAGTTTAACTGTAGGGGAGGGCGAGCACAGATTTCATTTTGGGTTTAGTCACATGAGCTGTCTGACAGTTGTTATACTACGAAGCTCTGGACAAAAGGAAAAAGTGATAGCCTAAATAGTTAGAAGAGTCGAGGAAACTTTTATTAGAGATGTAATTATAATACAATCTGAGTGCGAATTACCCTAATTAGCCAACTCATTCTGCTTATTTTATTTGGGATAATTCATGTGCCCAATTTGTTAAGCTCTGGTGCAAATATTATGGCTGTTTATACAAGTTATTAGGGTATTATTATTATCAGCCTGTTGTTGTTTTTCAAAAGTAGCGAATCCGGAAAGCGACATTAACTGTTGCTATGGTTACCTCCTGAAGCGAACTCGATTTCTGTGGTTGTTGCTATAATCTGAGAGTTTTATAAAAAATGATGAAATTTCCTTTATGTAATATGTAGCCTACATAAACAGAGAGGTTAAATCTTTGACGGCTACTGGACACTTTTTAACAGGGTGATTCCTAAAAAGGAAAACATCCTGGTCTGGGGAATCGCACTGTGTCAGTTTAACTTAGGAAATACAATTTTAAGAACGAGTTGTTATGCAAATAAACATTTTACTATGTAAACACGTGCATGAACGCTTAACCGTCTGCCGGGGAGGCGACACAGAACTTCTCACGTCTAGATAATTGTCTATTATATTATTAAGCAGAAGCGTGAAACTACCATAGACTCATAGCGGGTGCTGACTAGAAGCATTTACATGAATATTACGGAAACGCTTTTTATGTTCTACAGCATGAGCGCGCGAGCAGATCGGCACAGTTCATTTCCTGTGAGCAGTAACGCAAAGCGTGTGAGCGCAGCGACATCAAAAGCGCGCGCTGGAGTAACACGAGCTGCACACACAAGACTCAACTGCAGTCATATAAAGTCACTTTGACGGGCTCTTCTCGTGGTTCATCGCCAGCAGTGACTTTATACACCTCCCATTCAGGAGCGAAGAAAGTGGCTTTCGCGCGACACGACGGGAGGTAAATTGTATATTTTGAGTCTTTTTAACATTACGCGTTGGCAGTTTCTTGGCTCTCCTGTCGCTTCTACTAGAGATATAACAGTACGCATGCCACGCGTGTTTGGGTCCGCGTTGGTGATGCCATGCCCCGCAACCACAGCGGAGATGAGGCCGGCTCCGGCCTCTGGATGAACAGCTCTCCGGGGCACCACGCCGAAAGTTACGGATTGCATAATGTGGAAAGTGGTAATAGGATGAAGAACAATTGTTCACGGCCGGGGGACGGACTGTTGTCCGCATCTCACCCCGGCATAGGCGCATCGGCCACGGAAAGAGAGCGGGGGAAACAGGGCGCTCGGCTGAGTCTGCTCGGGAAGCCTCTTGCGTACGGCGCGCAAAGCGGTCGGAGAAACGCGCGCTACCGGAGGATACAGAACTACCTGTACAACGTACTGGAGCGACCAAGATCCTGGGCTTTTATTTACCACGCTTTTGTGTAAGTGCCGCCTTTATACATTCACAGTCTGCTTGTGTGATACTAAAAGCGCTGCTCAATTTCTCAAAGTTTTTCAGCTAGAAAACGTGTACCTGTTGCTTTGAAGATTTTTCCGTACATTTGCCACGTATGAATGGAAGCATCCCTGAGGTGGAATTTTGGCGTTTATAGCAAAGGGCCATGTAATCGCCGAAGTAGGTTTAATCTAAATACAAATCTAAAGATGTGGAATGAAATGGTAGATTGTATTATTTTAGGGGGAATGTGATATTCGACTTTAAACATTGTTGTTTTTATTCTGGGAGTAATGCAAACAGCTGAATGTTCAGCTGACAGACTACACACACAACATCCAACATCACCGCGTCTAGAGCTTGGTATTGTTCTTTTGGAATTTGGTCTTGAATTTTCAATCAAATCAGGGATTGTTGTAGAGTGAAAGAACCTGACATGCTAAATATTCATTTAGAGTAAGACTGATCGTTTGATTAGTATGTGCTCTCGGGATGGGGAAGCCCTGAAAGACTTTAAGAGCTTCTAATTTATCTTGAAGGGTATACCATGAACACACAAACCACTGATTTCAGGCACAACTCAGACACAAATAGGAACAAATTGAAGTGAGTCTTTGAAAAAAAATGTTCAGGCCTATTCTTGTAATGCTGCTCTAAACCCATGACTGACTTTCTTCAATGGAACACAAAGAGGGAAGCTTCGCAATATGTCCTAGGTTGCTCTTTGACACTCAGTTCCAGAGAATTGGGGACCAGGATAGTGAAAGCAATCCTGTTTGTTATATATTCCAAGTCTTTGCCAAAATTTAGTTTAATTGCATTACATTGCAATTGCATTCCACTTAAACTAATTGCATTACATTAGTTTGATTGCAATGCATTACAGCCTAAATGTTGGACCATTCCTCACACAAATCTTTTAGGTGTTACTTGAAAGGTCAGAACAGGTTTGGAACAAATTATATATGGAGATATATACTATATGGTGAATACATTCCCAAGTTACAATACAAGTTAGGCTTTTGCATCGTCATCTATGTGAGACAAAAACAGTTGCGAAGCGACCTAGGCTAATGTCGTGGTCAGTCAAATTGTGTGATATACTATATCTTCAAAAAAAAGAAGTAATTCTGCGTCATCTTGTGTTCATGCTTAGCCTGCTTGAAAGAAGGACAGGCTTCAACACTTGCACATATTATCTTACACTTATACTCATTCTATTAACACTTTTGTTTTTCACTTGCTTATGAATTCTACCATGAAATGGCCAATTAGATTTCTATGCTTCTAGTCTTGCATTATTTGTCCTCAGATGCTCTGTTAAATAGACTGAGGAGTCGAGACAAGTTAGGTTTTCTAGGTTGTTGTTGTATGTTCTACAAGGATTGGGCAAGCCTCAATACAATTCATTCCTCACCAAGTGTTCTTTGCAAGCCCAAACACTGCGTTCTTCAGATAATGAGCATAATAAGGAAGAGTGTTTTGTGTTATGAGAGTTCTATGAGAGAAGTAAGTCTTGCCAAAAAGGGCATTGCTGTTTACACTAAGGATTAATATGTTGGTCTACATACAGAATATGTCCAATATTATGAATTATTGATAAACAGTCAGTCATTCTATGATTATTTTTATTTAGTATCATATGATACCATTTTATGTCAGATCGGCTGAAGTTTTAGGTTTATGAAACCCATTGTATGTTTGTTTTTTGTTGCCCTGAGTTTGCTTTTTCCTACTAATTGTGCAAAAACATGTTAAATAAATCACCCTACAATGGTGGAGGAAGTAGTTTGGTAATTTGGTAGTTTGTTAATTTCTGTAAATTACAAATTAAGTCAATATGTAAAGAACATGACATTTTTCTTGCCCTTTAAAAATGACTGGAGGATGGTCTTCGTTTATTTAGGAAAGCATGTTAAGCAGAAGCCACACTGCAGAATAAACTCTTTCCAAAACCCTTTCCTTCACTTTAAAGAGACAACAAACAGTGGTGCATTTGAAGCTCACTGGATTAACTGTGTTTTATCCCTGCAAATGTATCACTGAGAAAGAGGGGGGAGGGAGAAGGAATTTAAATTCAAGGAATTTAAAAGAATTAAAAATTTTAGGAGAACGAATCCCCCTCTGTACTCTCATGTATGCACCTTATATACTCTATGACTTGGCTTAAAGATGCTAACAGGTTTCTGTTTTTAAATGTGTAGAAGAAAAATGTAGAAGTCATTCTTGCCAACCTTTACACAAAGCCCACTTACACAAAATGTTGACATATTTTACATCCTAATGAAACCATTAAAACCCCAAGCTTCCCAGCATTGTCAACTTCCACTTCCCTCGGCCCTGATGCTTTCCAGCAGATGCTGTCCTCGAAGCCTGATAAAAGTGTGACAGTTGAAGGTGATTGACAGCTGCTGGAGGAGAAAGAGTCAGCAGACACTTGAAGGGAAAGTGACACAGGCCATGTTGCCCTTGTTTGTGTTAGCCAGGCAGAGAGCAGAGCCTTTCCTCTGAGGGGCTATGAAAACTGTGCTCATGATTTCATTCTAACTGAAAGAATCGCACATTTTTTGTGTGTGTGAATCAGCTGATGTGTAGTTATAGAGTGGTATTTTCCTATTGTTTGGAGATCATTGACAAATATTTTAGAGGCTGTTAACCTTCTTGGCTTTCACTTTTGGACTGTACTAGCGGATCTTCAGGCCATTTCAGAATTTGAATGAAGTTAAAGAGACACTGGAGTGTGAGACCTAACACTGTCATAGCTGACGTTTGTAAGCAGAGTCATTCACCTCTTAGTGGCTATGTTGCTCTTTCTTTTTGATGTAACGCCATCCCACACACATACACCACACATTTACTCATATGCAGATTGCCACGTCACCTTTTCTTTTTTACGGCTGTTAAATAATTACCAATAACTTGGTAATATGCATGTTAATAAGCAACTAGTTAAGACTTTTCGTCTGTTGCCAAAAACAAGTGAATGCATCTTTAGTGGGTTCTCTTGTCTAATAACATACAGTAAAGAGAGACTCAGATAGACAAACTCATAGTCGGTTAAAGAGTTGTGTGTAATAAGAGAGTCTTAGTTAGACAAAAGGTAAGATGTTGTGGTCATCACACTTTCAGTTTCACATTGAACAGCTATACAGTGGCAGGCATTTTAGAAGCTTTGGGGTACAGACATTCTCTACAGTGTCTTACAAACAGACATGTGCACCATGTGCCCTCATCAAAACAGGAAGCTGCCGCGCTGCGAAACCGCTCTCTGCTTGTTCAACACTTGCAGGCTCCACTCTACTGATATTCACTCAGATAAAAGTCAAACTGTACTTCTCCTTCTTGTGAGGAACTTCTTCTTAGTAGGCAAACTCTGTCACATTGAGTCATCTTTAGAAATATCACAATATCAGTAAATGAAGATTTCTGGACTGTTTTTTTTGAGTCATTGGGCTGTCCCAAGGTTAAACAATCAAACTGCAAAGTGTAGGTAGTACTTGAGCTGACAAGAGGAACAGGCTGCAGTTTAGAAACAGGTACTTTGTTAGTTTAGATGAATCATAATGCATAAATCGCTTCTTGAAACTTGTAAACACAGTAAAATGTCTAATGAACTGTATTTAAAGCGAGTTTGTGATTCTTTTTTTATGTTGGCCGTTGTATGTACTGTATCGTGGCAGTTTAGAAATGAAATTTCCAGTAAGTGCTGGTATAAGGTTGGTTGCATTTAAAAAATATTAATGAACCACCCTAAACCTTAGCAATAATGTTAACAGAAGCAAATGTGATAGAACATGTTTAATAAAGCAACCATGTCACCTTAAGTTAAAGACTAACATGTCAGTTGTGCTTGTTCCTTGTTACTCTTGGCAACCTGTGTGAGTATCAAGTCTGAGAGGGGGGTAGTGGGAGAAACACCGCTCTCCATATTTTGAGTTGGGATTGCTGTACCCATTTCAACCACTAGTTGCCAATATTAACTACTGCTAGCCTGGCTTCCGCAACTATTAAGCTCATAGGAGCTTAGTCTGGCAAAGCTACCTTACTACCTGCCTTCTGGGAGGCGGGCTTAACCTGCGTCCATCAGATGCCTCTGTATACTACTGGACGAATCTACAACCAATCAGACCACTCATTCCGATGACGTATGCGTAGCGACGGAACCTGAACGGCTCTCCTGGTCGTGACTTGAGAACTGGACTGGGGAGCAGCCCTCCTGGCCGTTTCTTGAGAACTTGACTGGACACCTGTTCTTCTTGGCCGTAACTCGGGAATGGGACTGGACATCGGCTCTCCTGGCCGTGACTTTAGAACTGGACTGGGGAGCAGCCCGCCTGGCCATGACTCTGGAACTTGACTGAGATACGGCTTTTCTGGCCGTGACTCTGGGACTGGACTGGGGAACGGCTCTCCTGGCTGTAACTCTGGAACTGGACTAGGGACCGGCTCTCATGGCCTTGATTCTGAAGCTGAACTGGGAAACAGCAGACTGGAATCCACTGGGAACTAGAATGAGCATTCACCTACCTCCACCTGACTCGGGCTGAGGCATGGCGGCCATTTTGAGCGCTGTCTCAGGTTCAGTGTCTGTGATTTTTGAACCGTGCTGTGGTGTAATCGCCCCCTTAATCACTGTGGTGGTATTGTGTCCTGTATCTGAGATACCCACTGTAAAGGTAGAACCTGCCGTATACAGGGCATAATCTTTAAAGTCTGTGAAGCTGCAGTCGAACTTCCCCGTAGGCATCCAAGATTTTATTGAATCATTAAGTCCCCATGAAAACAATGACTGTGACATTTAAGCAATGTGTTATGGGTGTGGTGAATGACTGCAGCGGTGAGTGCAAGCTGGTGTGAGTGTGCAATGCATGATGGGATATTGAGTCCTGTGTGAAAGTGCGGGAGTGAGAGTTGCTAGGATGGGGCTAGAGGGCACTGTGACAGTATATATATATTGTATATGTATATGTATATATATATATGTACAGTATATGTGTGTGTGTTGGGTGTGAGTGTGTCAGAAGAGACAGAGAGAGAGCCTTGTTTGCATGTTTCCAAATGAAAGAACCTCTCTTACCAGCTTTGGCTTGTCATTTCCACTGGTTCCAACCCAACCCCCGATACCTTCCAAAACAAACAACTCAGCGTTAACTCACAGTTTTCATTCACCTTCATTTCTGCCTATGCTACTTGTGGCTTAAAATATCTATCTCATATACACTTAGGCTATAAATCAATCACTATTATTTATATAGCGATTTTAACAATACAGATTGTAGCAAAGCACTGAACATTATCAAATAGAAGAATAGAGTGAAGGTAATTTATAATGACGAGATTAAACTATTTATTTATCAAATGCAGAGACTATTTCTGTAATCAAAATGACAATAATCACTAGAAATTAGATGCAGCGGCAAGGAACCAAAACTCCATCCATAAGGGAATGGAGAATATAAAACCTTGCAAGAAACCAGGCTTAGTTGGGACCAGTTCTCCTCTGGCTGGACGCCCAGGACCTAATTTCCAGTTCAATATTAAGCACATGTCAGATTGTGCAAGGACTTATATAGTGTGTGTGTGTTTGTGTGCATTTAATGAAATATAAATTAAAAATGATTTCTAGTGTCTAGTGTATGTCTGAATTATGCGCTCAGAACGTTCTTCATAAATACTTTTTTAATACTGAAGTGTGCATACATGATCTTCATTAAATTCATACAAATGGTCTCAGAAATATGCCCATGTTCCCAGATAGTGGGCCTTTATAAACCTCCTGTCTTTCTTTAGATTTATTTTCAAGAATGAAGTTTGAAGTCAGAGGGCAGCTCATATTCAAGGCCTTTCTCTGTGAGACTGGATCAGTCTTAGAGGTCAGTCATAGTTCCCAGAGCCATTCTCAGGTCTGATCTAATCCTTCTTTGCCCTCTTCTCTTGCTCTTAACCTGTGAGAAAGAACAGGCCTTAGCATGGTCTGTAATGCGCTACACGATGTGCCAACTAAAACTTGCTCTTATTTGTCCTCCTGGAAGTACGGAAAATTTGCTATGAGTTCCTAACTTGTGTTAAAGTGTGTGTGTGTGTGTTTGTTTGTGAATGGAAAAGGGGATGAGTTAACCATTCCAAGACTGCAGTGCATACAAGTCTTGTACTGTATGTCACTTTCAATTTAATTTTCCTTAAGAGTGGACTGCAGCCACCCTTATAGGTTGTGTGCAGAGTTATACATTATAGGTTCCTTTGAAGGCTCTTTGCTTGCAGAAAAATGCAAGATGATATTATATACAGGGGCTAGTTCATACTGTCTTGACTGTGTGTCTAGGTCAGTAAGCTTCCTAAAATGACAAATAATTTAAGTTAACGACAAGTCAAGGTTAGTTTAGGTTTTTAAAAAAGTCATAGTGCGACAACCCCCTCGTGGTTGAAATCAAGTTTTGTTTTTGTTTTTTCATTTAAATGTTGGTCTAGTGTTTGTTATTTGCTTAAAGGTGCAAATTCATTAGCACCATTGCTGAATATTTTTTTTCTTAAAGGCATAGTTCAACTCCTAAGAACTTGGCACAAAACCATATGTTTTCTGAATATAAAATTTGAAATAATACACAGAAAATGTATGCCTTACAGTTTATACTTTAAATAAACTATACTGAAACTAATTTTCCTTTTCTGCAATATCTGTCAACGTCTTTGTGTTTTAGACTAAACCAGACTCAGTAGGTCTCTAGAAACTCCAGGGTGGTGGTTGTAGAGCAGCTAACTGAGCTGTCATGAGAAATCAATGTCCAATGACCATCCCTCAAACACACACATACCTACAAACATGCACACACACACAGCTTCAGTTACTTCATGGTAAAATTATAACAAAGACAAATGTGTGTGTGTTTTTAAGGGTCCATTTGACCCTGATCACAGAGCAACATGCAGCTGCTGTTAGTGTGCTGGGTAACTGAAGACAACACTTGTGTGTGGGTCTCTCATTACAGCCATGCATTTAATATTCTAACTTTATAGACTAGTAAAGCCCTGAGACAGACCTTACAATCTTTTGTTGATGATTTTACAATTTCTGTATATCAGTGTAATTGTCTAGAAGCTGTAAACTCTAAGAGAATTGTGAAGGATTGTTTCTATTGGCCTTTTTGTAGGAATGGAAAATATTCCCCAAACTTTGAAGAGCAAAAAGGGTTTAATTTTTTAATAATATGTATAGATTATATTTATAGATAACCTCAAGTAACGTTTGCCCTCCATCAGTCCCTGGTGCTCTGCCATGTTTGCTTAAATCAGCAAACCAAACTCAGTCTGATATTCTTTTCATTCTTTTTTAATGAAAAGAATTTCATTAAAGAAAAAAGTTATGGGAAATTCATTTTGGTAACTGTATTTTTAAACAATGTACATTGTGCCTGACTGAATAAGCATTCACACTTGTTTTGTTCAGTGTTTTCTTTAAGCTGTGTGCTTTTACTGCTCCTATGTCTCATGTCAAATTCTCCACATCTCCACACGGGAAGCTCCTCTTCTATGTTCATATCCCCACTTCCTGCACCCTCCCCCATGGTGTTCCTCCTTGTGCCCCTCTCTCCTCAGCTTTGACTGTTCCCAGGTCAGTGTAAATTATATTCAAACCCTCAGTCTGCGTAAGTCAATGCATGTGACAGGCCCAGGCGTCAGCCACTTCCGTCTAAGCTTCACACACATGCAATCTGAAAGATCTAGGTTGTGAGTGAGCCCTTAATTGTCACTGAAATGCCACGGCTCCAGTTACAAAAGAAATTGTGGCTTTTACCCCACTACTGTCATATATAAAGTGTCCTTCACAGATGCTAGTTCAAGTTGGAATTGTTCTGGGTCCTCCCCATTGTGTTTTACTGTCTAATTTTTAAGGGTGTCACGATTTCGATTTTAAATCGAAATTGATCGAAATTCATGCTCAGTCTCAATTATCGAATCAAAATATGTTTTGGATTTCCAGTGAGTTATGTTGACAACGTTCGTGTTGTCGACAAAAAAAAACACAGTTTGCAAGCTCTGCTATGTACGTATACCACATTGTTCCACCGGCAGCACGACTAACATGGCAGTGCATCTCCGCAGGCACCACAAAAACATAGATTTATCTGTTAAACCGACAAGTGTAACACAAACTACTCTCCCGGCTT
>JAUMHG010000033.1:4570742-4584050 GCA_032359395.1 Enteromius anoplus | reverse complement strand
GTTTTTGCCTTATTTGGAAGGTTCATGAATAGTAATGAGGAGGTCTGCTCTGATTGGCTGTTTCTCAGTGTTGCTCAATTAAATTTAGTAAATTTAGTTTTCCATTCTATGGCACCTTTAAATCTAATGCACCTTTTTAAAATCTAATGCACCCTTTCTATTGGCCCTTCAGTTAAAACATTGGTTTTATGTTAACAAGATGTAATTTGTAATTTCTATTTTCTTTATAATTCTTTATTTTTGTAATCATTTTACAGCCTTTTGTTTTCCCCTCCGAAACATTTCAATATGACTCACTCATCTGGTAGCTATGAGACCATAACCACACCTTATTATCGGTCTATGATGGCTTTTCTTATCCCTTTCCATCAATGCAAAATTGCATCTGTTGCATATATTTGAGCATGTGTTTTACGTCTATGAGTGTCGGTGGGTGTGTGTATTTGTTCTTAACAACCCTCTATTATTCGTGGCTGTTTGTTATGAAAATGCCACTCAGATTTTGGCTGTCATTGCATTTGAATGGGCTGTTATGTAAATGTGCTATGGGATGTGATTTAAAGTGGCTTTTAAATGGGGAAATTGCACATTGTATCTGTATATGAGGGAGAGAGGCTGCAGAGAATACTGTATATGTTAAAAAACAGCCTCAATGTCACATACTCGCCTCCGATAATTGAGTTATTAGTAGTGAAAAGAACATCAAGCCTAATCAAATGGCATATGAAGTAGAAACGCTTTCATTTTAAAAAGGCCATTGTGAAAAACTATAAGTGTGTCTATGTATTTGTCTGTTTTTATGCTTATTTAATAAACAGACTTAAATGACAGAATTGAGTGTGTATGTTCTAGAGCCTTTAAATTTGTCACAGAGGTTTAGTAACATTATCCAAATGCTAAAAAAGTAAAGTCTCCAAAGTCTTGTTTAGTCCCTGGAGATGTATGTGACAAATGCAGTTACAAAGCAATTGCTTTTGCTGTCAAATGTAGAGAACATTTAGGAGTGTACTTGCATATTTATATAACTAATGAAATGGCAGCAATAGGAACAATGCAGTTTAGCACATCCATGAATAAATAAACTTTGCTGTCAATGAATATTGTCATGTCTAGTCCTGATGTTTACGTCATATTATTATAAATTTAAGAATACAGCATATTCAGTTTAGATTTAAATCGGTTGAGTATCTAAGCTGAAAGGGCTCAATAAAAATAATAACTAATAACCCAGAATACCGACCTCATAACTTGAGAAGACAGTGGTGAACTTAACATTCTTCTTCTCTTGAGTCTCAGCTCTGCTTTTGCCTTTGTCTAAACATTACTGGCTAACAGCATGTTTAAAGGGTGTTCATGGTGTTGCATGGTGTTCCTCAGGGCTCTGTGTTTGGTCCACTTCTTTATACATCTAACAGCTTTTACAGCTCTGCTCACGATACTCAAATAAGTTTGTTGGACCTAATCAGTTTTTTCTTCAATTTTTCTACCTCCTTATTTTTGTTTTTGTGGTTAATGTCTGTTATTTTTAGATTTTATTTTAAAGACAATCCTGTAAAATGTTTTAACAAAGGCACTGAATAACAATAACAGAAATAACTATATTATGCAAATTTGTAAACAACAGAAATGAATGGAAAGTCCACACCATGTCAGTGAAACACGTGTGTGTGTGTGTGTGTCTGTGTGCGTGCTGTAAACACGTGTCATTGGGTAATATTCTGTCTCTAATTGTGCTACTGTGTGCCTGTCTGTTAAGAATGGAGAGACAAAGGGAGATAGAAACCCTAAGGCAGTAATAACATCTGTGGCCATCTTGAGCCCTCTCAGCTGCCCACACAGTGTAGACTCATCCAGTATGTACATACGCACAAACATTTCCAAGCCTGACATGAAGACGGACACATGATCATCAATCACTGAATTTCACAAAATGTTACTGGTATGACAAATAATACCGTAGTTCATTTATCACTTTAAGTGGTTTACTGTAAGCCATGCCCAGAGGAATGCTGCACAGTCTTTCAGCTGAAACATTAATGATAGTAGTTCAGTCGAAGAGGCTTTCTTTGATGGGATGAATGAGTCTTTCATACACCATGTGATTTAGATATGCAGAGTCATCTTTGGTTGATGCATTTAAAGGGGTGCTATCCTGGGAAATTCAAATTCCCTTGATATTTTCATACAAAGGTATACTGTAACTTCCAGAATTCAAGTCTTTTCATTAAAATTAGGCTGTAAAAATGATTCATTCTAACATTAAAATAGCATGAATAAGTGTAAGAAAGATGATGGGAAATAACCATAAAACGTGATAGTTAAAATATATATATATACAACACAGATTCAATCATTATATGGACGTCATATGTTTCTCTCTGTACTGGTGTCGTACCGACTGTACAACGGTTATTGTAAATGATTTTGTGATGAGAAAAGTCTTTAAGCTTGCAGGAGCTTGTATGAACCTTATACTCTCCTCACCCACACATACTGATTCTCAAAGAATTCCCTGCTAGATCATGCAAAAAAAAAAAAAAAAGGTTCCACTGATGCTAAGATGTCTCTTACACACAAGCAAAAATTTTCTTTCTCTTCTTTTTTTTTTCCTTTTTCCAATGTCCAGTGGCTTAAATGTGTTCAAGCATGAAATAAGAGTTTGTTTGCTTAGCTCCCCCGCAGGCACCCGTGCGTTGGACAAGTAGAGGAAACATTTCTTTGGTGCTGGAGTGGCTTTTGCATTCAATCAAATGATCCCATGACCCATGATGCTTGTAGTTGTGTTTATTCCTCATAACTGAGCTGGTGTTTGAGTGTTTTTTTTTTTTTTGTGAAGCATCACTACGGACAAATTAGTTGTTACGTAAAGGGTGGTTTAAGGTTGTTATGCTGACTTACAGATGATTAGAAATGAAGTTCAGTCAGATGAGATAAGTTGAGGAAGTTACAGAGAGTGAAGCTGAGCTAAGATAAATTGCATTTAAACAGTGAATCTTATTAAACATGAATTTAATCATACTGAGTGTTTGTTAAATGTTGCAACAATTCAATAAAGATCTTGTTAAACTTTACACCAGCTCAGATTGTGTTCTATAGTTACAAAAAATAATATGCATGTTGTACAACAATGGATTTTAATGCTTGCTTTAAAAAAGGGTTTTATATGATCTCTTTTTCTGTACTGTTCCTGTATTGTCAGAAAAACTTAAGATGTAACCTTAACTGCCATTTTCTTATCTGTAAATTTGTTTTACACTACATATGTGCTATTTTCACTTTTGCGAGGTGTTATGTGTGTAAATATATAAAGGTAAAAATACCTTTTTGAAGGTATAGTAAAGCAGATTTTCTGTGCCGGATTGGAATTTATGTAAAAAAAAAAATTCACAGAAACCTTACTGAGCACTGAAAATGCAGGCAGAAATGCTATCAGCAGTAAAACACACACAGCATCACACAAAACAATCTGCATTTATTACTTGTTTCTCCCTCTCACACTCAAGGCACATCCGGCTATAACAAAATGGATTTTTATTATGCAACACCCACATGTCTATATGCAGAAGTCAACATATTCTTCCTCCTGAGGTGCAATAACAGTCCACTTTAACGCACACACACACACACACACACACACACACACACACACACACACACACAAACAAATACTTAGTGTACTCCATTCCTTGTGCCACAAGGCACTCTTTCATCCACTACCAGTGTGCTTTACTAATCTGTCTCAAGCTCATGTCTGCAGGCACTCAGGAACAACATTGTCTCAGCTCATCTGCTAAAATGCTTTTAACTCTTGCATGTGAAAATTCTCGTGAAGTGAATCTATTTTAGTGCATAGAGAGACTATGTGCTCTCCTTGTAAATTAAAAAAATACATTACAGTTTATAACAATTGTTAAAAATGATTTCTCAATACTTTTTTATGAATAACAAAGTGTGTTTATTGGGCAGTGAGAAGCTTTTGAGTTATGGAAGCTGATATGAGACATATTGAAGTGTGTTGGAAGTTTTACTACATTGTGGATATTCAGTTGGCTGCTGTTACAAGCTAAACATTGGTGAGGGGAAATGTGTGAAGAGTTTTGAAAAGAGACCTAAGTATTGAGAAACGTGTGCTAGCAAATAAGTGCATGAGATTCAAAAACATGTTAGGCTGGGGTCTGCACCTGTTCACATTTCTAACAGATCTAAAAATCTCTGTAGAGAGACACTGGACGTGTGTGTGTGTGTGTGTGTGTGAGAGAGAGAGAGAGAGGTTTTGTGATATACAGGAATAAATTCAAGGCTTAATCCGTCTTATAATGGGAAATCCTCAGAAGCTGCTGGTGCAGCTGACACACACTCTTACAGAGTTGCTCTGACACGTTCATACATGCTCTGGCAGCAGAACGCAGCATGTCAGGAAACTGTAATTAGTTCAAATCTGAGACTTGTGGCCATGCTTAAGAGAGTTAACTATTCAAAGTAGCAATTGTGTTGTTGCATGATGTCATTAAATGCACACATCTAAGAATATAAATGGCCCGAGGGGATTTGAAGTTTCTTCAGCTGTGGCATGTCATGGTCAACAGTAATTTTGTTTCCCGGTTAAAATCTCTGCAGCTTCCCTCATGGGATTAATCATGCATTCAATTAGATATTGCCAATTTGAGGTATGATACAGAGGAAATGACCTCCTGCCTACAGTAACACAGGACACTTAAATAAAAAACTCTATATTCCAGTGGGGGGTAGTAGTAGTTTATCCAGTTTATAAAATGAAGGTTCTTTCATCAAATACTAATTTTAGTTCCGAACCTGGATAATTTGTCTTTTTTTGTGAAACAAAATAGAGGATATCTAATAGAATGTTTCTGCTTTGTTGGTCTAAACATAATTTTCATCAAGAAATGACTGAAAATGACGAAATTTGAGGTTTGATGTTATTAATGATCAGCAATTAAATTTGAAATTTGATTTCAGAATGATTGACCATCTAAAATTTGGTCTTTTCATCATACAAAGTAACTGTATCGCTTCAGGAGATTTGTTTTTGCTACCTTAATTCCTTGAGAACAAAACGTTTGGATCCCATTGGCTGTCATCGTACACCACAAACAAACGGTGACCTGCAATTAGTTTAAAGATGTGATACATGATTTAAGTAATAACTGTAGGTAAGAGTTTACTTCTATAGTCCACTTTATAAATTTTACTAAAAAATAAGTTGGTTTGCAACTACATGTCAACTAGCAGTTATAAGTAGACTAGTAAAGTATAAGTAGAATATATAGTTAGTAGAATGTCTAAAATGGCCTATCAAAATAAAATGTTAGTTCCAGTAAGGAATATAAATCAATGCATTTAGGTTGATTCATCGATACTAAATAATATTTTGGACTCAAAACCTGTTGGTTTTTTATGTGTACTGGCAATAATTTAGGGAAATATTCTTCAAATTTTACTTTTGTGTTTTGTGAAAGAAAGAAAATTTGAAATAGCATAAGCTGAGTAAATGATGACAGAATGTTTATAAGTTTGCTTAGAATCTTGTTGCTATTGTAGTCGTTCAACAGCATTACAGCGCAGTCGTGACAGGCGTGCAAGGTGGCTTTTTTTGTCTTGCAGGAGACATGCTGTTTACAGCGATACTTGGTGCATTTAATTATAAGCTTTTCTCTAATCTTGGCCTGCTGCAGACTCTGCCAGCTGAGACATCAGACAACCAACAGCACAATTTGAGGCTCTGGGAGAAAAACAGGATAGCCTTGACAAAATAACCAGATTAAACATTAAAGCCCATGACAGCACTCACTTGTACAATGGATTCCCATTCTTTTCATATTTTTTAGTGCCAGATCAGCAGGGGCTGCATTTACAGTACAGTACCCTTTCAGGCAGGTGGTTGTGGTAAAGAAGTTTTATAACAGTTGCAGACCTTAAACAGGGTCGGCAAGTGAGCGATGTGATGCTGCAAACTACATAAATTTACACTGCAAGCACTTGTGGAACTTAGGTTTTTGGATTATAACAGAATCCTTTAAGTCTTCACTGTAGACAGGGAATTAGAATCGTAGATGTTAATATACAGTACAGTACGTTAATATATGTTAATAATAAGATTATACATTAATATGAATAAATTTGGTTGCTTCAGATATGTCAACAGATTAACACAACATTTTTGATATTTAATTTATATAAGTATGTATAATATAATAGTATTATTTTTGGTATATTATACTGTCAGATTACTACAATAAAACTAGGTTACATTTACTTTTGAATGATGCTAATGATAATTTCAACAATGCACAGTTAAAGTAAAAATTTTCCCGGATAATTCAACACTTTTTCTGTCTTAATGCAATTTCAGAGAGTTTAAGATTAATTTATCTTGTAAATATACTGTAGTGACACTTGAACAATAACCATCGAGTCTGTGTGTTTAATGCTAATTCAAGAATAACACGTTTTTTAATGAAAAAGGAAGGGGGTGGGGGGAGGAATCACGTTGGAAGAAGTTCAGGGGGATTTCATTTAATTACCTAGGAAGAAGAACAGCTGGTTCAGAGCACAGCGACAAGATGATTTTGTACAACATTGTTGTAGTTCAATTAAGCTATAAAAGATAATACAGCTGCTCACTTTGATGTCCTAAATAAATAAAAAAAACAGAAGTAGCACTGGCTCAATAGATTTTTTTATAGCTAGAAAAAAAAGGAAATTGGTTGTTGTTAGCATTATTTCAAGATGTTTTTCATGTGCAATATAAAATACACTTTTAAAAGTTGACAAGTTGCCACAAAGTGACTACAACTACCACAAGGAGATTTTAACAATTAAAATGTAAAAAATATATGAGAACGTATTTTTGAGTTTATGAGCTTAGGAGAGTCTTCAAATATTGCCTTGACAAAAAGGAACCACAAGACTTACATTTTACAAACTATAAATATAATAAAAATATATTGAAAATGTTAACCACAGACCTTTATTCATAAAAACTGAAAACAGCTATTCTAAAAACCCTTTGGATATTCTGGAAGTAAATTATGCTTCCTGATTGGCTACAAATTGACGTCAGGAATTGAATAGCTCTGATACAGAGAATATAATTTAAAAGGCAGTAATGATATCCATAAAGACACTACAGAGGTCATTTCCCCAACAGATATTAGGTGACCAACACATTTGCGACCCCAGCGTTAAATCAGTCCTGAAAAGCGAACCGAGAGAGCTTAAAGATATGCGAGGCAGTTGTGTGCTACATGTTTGTTGTGCATCTCTCCTTCCTTCTGATTTATTACACGCGCTAATACAGTGGCTAATGAGAGGCCATTACAGCAGCCAGAAATAGGCAGAGGACGCAAGACCAGAGTCTCCCATTTAGACTCTGCTAATAAAAATATATGGACCGTATTGAGGGTACATTCAGAGAGAAAAAGAGACACAGCGGGAATGAGAAAAGTGATTGAAATAGAGGGTGACAGAAAGAGACAGCCTGCCTTCTCCTAATCCTCTTTTAGAAGTATTTTCCATAGAAACGGCAAAGCTATTGGATGGATGTGTGTCGTCTACATTTCCACTGGACAAAGGTGTTGTGTGTGTGTCTGACAACTTCTTTTACAGTAATTAGCTCCACTGACCATTTGCACCTTTCCAAGATCTTTTCCAACTGTGCTGATATTTTTTTTGCTGATACTTTGTTGGGGATTTTTTGCCAACAAAATACATTAATTTTAATAGAAATCCATGCCATGTATTTATTCCAAATTAATCAGTTTGGTAAAGCACAGTCACATCGTTTACCAATCAGCTTTGCTTGATTTTGACTTCTGTGTAAGCTGTGCTTCATTCATCATTATTATAATGCTCAGACAGGGAGGAGACTGACAACAGCAGGTAAGTTTAAATGAATTTTAATAAGAATTGAAGCAGGGCGATCAAATATAAACACAAAGGAAATTGAGCGATCTCCAGATCAACATAGGAGGATATCTCAACCGTATTTTACTGTCAAACACAAATCCACACGATCTCCAGATAGTATTAACTAAACAAAGGTTCTGCCGCTTACTTCGTGAAACATAGGGTACATACGCTCTTGTGTGGTGATGGCTCCGCAATCTGGACAGAGAGGTGAGTAGAGAAGGGGAGTAACAATGGTAAGAATTATAGAGACTCTCACAAGAGCAGAGGCGATTTTCCGATCGTCCTATCTTTCAGAACGGATCCTTAAGGTGAGTAAACGGGCAGTGAACTCCTTACTGGTTTCTTTTCGCGTGAGTTCGTAGAGTCCTTCTCCACAGGTGCTTGATTCAGGTAAGAACAGAGACCAGAACAAAGTTCATAAAACATGGTTTCCACAGCAGGCATAACGGTTAGAGCACATCGTGAGAAACAGGCTAAAGGTAAGTTACCCCGAACTCAGCTGTCACACAACTGGGGAGAATGGCTTTTATACAGCATGCTTGATTAAGGTCAGGTGAATGCAATCAATACTCCGGTGACTGAGAACGAGTTGTGACGGCTGATCCAGGACCAGTGCAACTGGCTGGCGTGATAATTATACTATTGAAGACAGACAATAACGTTTTTTGACAGTGGTCATACTTTTAAGACTTCAATATGAAATAACTTCTGTACTGATTGGTAAAAGTTCATCAGAGCAAGCCAGGCTGCTAAATATTACATATTGAGAGGTCATGTGTTTATGTTCTGACAGGGATAATGCACAGTCAGCCCATCATTATGGCAAAATAAAAACCCAGGGTGATCTTGTGACATCCTAAAGGTGTTTATTTTGCCATAATGACAGGTTAACTGTAAATTATCCTGCTAATTACACGGTTAGTTAGCAATTAAATAAAAAAATGGAGGCGATGGAATGTTGATCTGAGTTTAAGTAATTGTTTTATGTGAGAAGGAAAATCCAAAGTGCTGTCAGAAACTAGTAGAAGGTAGAAGACGGTAAGAAAGGTGTATAATAAAGTTTTTATGAATTATCTGTTTTTGCAGATTTATTTGAACTAGCAGGAACTTTGTATTGGATTTTATTACACATCATACATTTTACATTTACAAGGAAATGAGCCTGTTTCCATGATATGTCACCTTTAAATACCGCAACATTACAAAATGCTTCTGCCTACTGGTTTTGCAGAACTTTGGTTGTATAGCCTTAAGATCGCAAAAGTGCTGCTTTCACATAATAAATATGTCTACTTCTGAAACATAAATAGAGTTGCCTGAGTCTAATCTTCAGCGGTGATGATTATACAAACAGCAGACCACAGACACACACACAGACACAAACACGACTACGATTGGCTCTGGTCTGAATGACACCTTTATGCACTGAAGGGAAGGTAGGAGTGCAGAGTCACACACACAGCCTCTATGTCTGGAGTTGATTTATTTCTGGCCATTGCTTTCTAAACAGGACATGCATACACATTGCTGCTTATTATACTTTACTCTAAATTGTAGGTGGATCATCATTCCACAAATTTGTTTGTGTTTCACGGCTGAGGAAAAAACCCTGCTGAGCCGTAAATTGTTGTTTTATACACTTCATTATTCTGATGTCCATATGATGAGACTTGGTCACGCTGATTGATGACATTCCGTGAACTACAACAGCTTTTGGGTTGCTAACTTCTTTTGCTTCTATTTTCAAATAAGAGCGTGATGATATTTCTTTCCTTCATTTCTCTCTTTTTTTTTGTTTTTACAATGGAAAACAAGTGCTACCAAGATTAGCAGCAGTGTGTTAACTTTTATGACCACTGTAAAAGCTAACCAAGGTGGAGGGTTACAGCCTGTCTGAGACAATTTTCCAATTACGGACAAGTGGGAGTGAGAGCATGTGTGTATAGTTTAATATGGTGGGATAATTGTTCAAAGTTATCCTGTCTTTGTGAAGTTATGACACAAGAAGAAAAAAGAAAGGGGGATGGAGAGCAATAAAGGCAACAAAAAGACTAAGCTAGAAAATTACGTGTGTGGTTGTTTCTACGCAGAACTTGGAATTGTTCAGTATTGACATGAGCAATGGCTACGATCAAATCTCATGTCAAGTTTAAGTTCGTGTATGCAGGTTTTTGAGCTAGCCTGAACTTGAGTGCAGCAAAGTAAATCTGGCGGGGAATAGTATAATGACAGCGTTTTGTTCATTTCGATTATTTTCCTGACTGACAGCTCATCATCATTATGGCAAAATATAAACCTAGGGTGATCTTGTGACATGCTTAAAGAGTTTATTTTTTCCATGATGACAGGCTAACTTTAAATTATTCTACTAATTACATGTCTAGTTAGCAAATAAATAAATAAAAGAACCATGGAATGTTTAAATTATTGTTTTATGTGAGAAGAAAAAGACCACAAATTGCTGAGAGAAACTAGTACAGGGTAGAAGATAGGTTGCGAAAGACCATCAGAATCTAGTATTCCAGAAACACGTTTACTAAAATCATGAGCATGATTTTATTTATTCGATTTTTTAATTATGTGTTTTTGCAGCTCAATGTAAAAAAAATGAATGAATGAATGAATGAATACTGGTTTATTTGAATTAGAGATTGTATTTTATTACACAAACAGGATTTACCCATCATCACATCACACTCCTGCATTACTTACTGTATGTAAATAGAGAAAAAATGAAATGATGTATACTGTATGAAAAGGAATATATTATTTTATTTGTTTTCTTTATTTCTTTTATTTTGTTAAATCGTATTGAATGTGCAGGCATACATAACATATTAGTTTGGTTGATATAAATGAGTTTAATTGACTAGAATAAATCAGAGAGTATGTAAAGGTGTATCAGTCACCATGTTATCCACAACTTTTCTCTGTTAGCTTCTATTATATATAATTGCCCTTTAATATTCTTCTTCTAGATCTTTCTGGTGATTCAAAACGTATAAAGGAGGCCCTAGACAAAGGCTATTAGCTTCTCTGATAGAAAAGAAGAGGAGACAGTAAAGAAGAATGAGAGCAGTAGTGATATTTACTGATGTGCAGAATGACGAAAGTGGCTTGTTGGAAACAAATATTTCAAGGCAGCGGTGGACAAGGAAGAGATAAAGGAATAAGACGAATGAGAGAGACAGAGAAGGTTGCGGAAGGTAAATGCATCAGAAATCCTGGAGAGATTGCTTTTTATTTGCTACATTTGTTAAAAACAGCTTGTGCCATCTACTTGCTGCAGTCAAACAAATCCAGGGTGCAATATAAGAGCTTTTTGAAAGGTCAAAACACACTGTGAGATTTTCTCTGTAAAAGGCTTTAGAGACTTGCCATTTTTATGATTCCTGTTCGGTATTCCTTAGCTGATATGTGGGCAAAAAATGAATTTTGTGGAAGAATTACTAACAGGAGTTACTTAGTTAACTACGTTTACTCATGCACTAGTTTTTTAATCTGTGTTCTGTTTTGTTGTAATTTCAAGCTGGCCTATTATTGTGGTATCAATAACATAAACTTACCAGTAAACAACATGAACTATTACTGATTTGAGAGATAGTTGGTTGTTGTCAATGTGCTCAGGAGAGTTGAACATTTAGTTGGGTATTAAAGGTAAAAAATGATATAAATACTGTTAGTTTCTTGAAAAAACATTTCATGTCTTAGGACATCAATGTATCGTCACAAGCCACAGGGTTTAATTTGGATTTGTCTGTGTATGTTTTTTTTATTCTTAAAGACTATGTGCCCATTGACTTGCATTATATGACTTATAGATGGTTTGAGTTAAAAATCTTTGTTTGTGCTCTACTGAAGAAACTAAGTCATCTACATCTTGGATGCCCTGAGGGTAAGCAAATAAACATTATGATATGAAATATGATTACTTGCATAAATTGTATTTTAGATAAGATAGATTTTGATAAATTTAGTATTGTAGATAAAATTATAATTAATATAATTAATATAATTAATAAAGTCCCAATAAATATTATGTTAGAAATCAAGATAAAATAAAATGTATTAAAATAGGAATTAAAAAATATAAATAACGTAAAAGCTCAATCAGTATTAAAAAACTGAAAAATTGAATTAAAGTTCACTCATACAGTTTTCTCTTTTAGCTTCTTTTTTGACCTCACTGTCTAAAACATGCTTGTTTATTTGCTCAAGCCAAATGTGTGGGTAAGGAAGTTGGGTTGATTTGACCCAATTTGGGTTAATAATCCTTCATAATCTGTATCACACACATCACACAAGTTTCAACCAGTGACATCACCACTTTCATTTTCATAAAAGCAGTAGGCTATGTGTGGAAAATAGAAGAAAATTAATTAAAGCGAAAACTATCAACTACCTGTAGTAAAGAATGTGTTTGACTGGAGGGAATTTTCTTTCTTTTTCACACCAAAATGACTCAGTGACCAAATGACTTGTCAGGGAAAACTGAAAAAAAGCCAGAATGGAGAAGAAGTTTTAAACCTGTTTATTTTCTATTTCACAACAGCTTATGTCAAAATTTGACCTGGGGTTTTGAATGGAAGAACTGTAGAGGAAGACAAGAATGTTTTTGATTAAATGATTGAAGTGTTTGGTTGTTGGATGTTATAATGAATACAGTAGTCAAAGCTTTATATAAATCTTCTCAAATCTCCTTCCCACATGGAAAAAAACAGTTTTAATATAGGTTTTGACATAGGTTTTTAATATATGTGACATATATAAAATTGGCCGTTTTCCTATATTATATGTACATATATGAATGTATATATGTGTGCATATCTGCACCTATATGTTCACATATATGTTTAAAATTAAAATTATTAAAATTTATAAAAATAATTTTTAACCCATCCAAGTGCCTCACCTCAGTCATGGTATTGAAGATGGAGAGAGAACTGGGTTATTTTTTCCATCACCTACAATCGCTGCTGGACCTGGGACTTGAACCCCCAACCTTTGGGTTACAAGTCCAACTCCCTATCCATTACGCCACAACTTTTTATTTAAAATTTAAATTATTAAAATGAAAAGAAGCAATACAGGAGACCATATGGCCTGTATATGCACATATACCGTATGCACCTCCATTTTGCCCATATGTGGCATACATATGCATATATGCCCATATATATTATCATATATGTGCATATATACTGCGTATAGGTTTCTTATATGCGCTTATATCCATTTACATTTACATTTACATTTATTCATTTAGCAGACGCTTTTATCCAAAGCAACTTACAGGTGGGGGAAACATCAAGCAATTAGTCCTAAAGATGCAAAAACAACTTAGTAAGTGCTCATAATACCGTATAGCAGGCAATGTTC
>JAUMHG010000033.1:4541893-4555172 GCA_032359395.1 Enteromius anoplus | reverse complement strand
ATGTTTTTTATTGTGTTACGGTAATAAGCTGGATTTTCCATTAAATATAACTTTATACTTATTATAGCTGCCTTTATGAGATCAAAACCATAAAATTGTGAAATTATTCCAATTTCAAATAACTGTTTTCTATGTGAAAACATTTTCAAATAGCTGAGCTAGTCCTATAAAAATATGAAACAAGGATAGGGCTCTCAATGTAACATAACAGTGTGTCAGTGTGTGTGTGTGTGTGTGTGTGTGTGTGTGTGTGTGCACCCCATACGGCAGGTCTGGTGGATACACATTATACAGCAAAGCTTTAACTGCAAAGTTCTCCATGGCAACAGAAAGCCCAGCATCTGCTACATTGCAGATCTGAGTATTTTTGAGCACCACTACACCAGTAGCATCTCCTCAGTGTTAAATGTGGAAATGATAGTAATCCATTAATACGTCCATCTGAACCCTGACACAGAACTGATCTTAGAACAGTATGAATCCATGCCTGCTACAAACACACTGAAAGCCTGCATAGTACGATGCGTCTCAGTTTTGCTGTAATATTTAAATACAGCCCTTTTCAATTTCCACTAATAAATAATTGATGATGCATGAACAGGACGGTTGAGTATTCTTTATTTGCTTACAGCTCATGAGAAACAGCCTTTTTGTCTTGTATTTTTACAAACATACAATTTTTCAATAAACCATCCATTATGTTTATTAAAGATTAAAACCACCAGTGCCGTCATAGCACTGACTGTGTGTAAGCATTTCTGAGTAGATATGTCAGTGAGAGTTTATACAAAAATGAGTAAGGTGGGCTTCAGTTTAGTTTAACCCACCTGTTGTGTTCAGAACGTGCGTATGTAGCTATCGTTTTGGGGGTTAGATAGACTTACTTTGGATTCCATGCAAATTGCTAAAAAATGTATACTATGCGGGGGATGTAGTAAGCCCATTGCTATCTGTACTTCCGCTGTCCTTTTGTTATGACTTTATTTCAGACACTTTTTAGGGGGAAATGGGTTTCTCATACTTCTTTTCAGTGTAGAGGTGTTCTTCGGGATATCGATCTGACCATGCACTTCTGGGTGCGGAGGTTTCCTCACCTCTTCAGACGGGCATGAGCGCTGTCTTACATGGGGGGGCCGGGAGCACGCTGAGGCAGGAGGACGGGGAGCAGGTTCTGCTGGTAGGGCGGACCTAGTGCTCCTCGCGGCAGCCCCTCCTTGGAAAATCCCCTTGAGGAGATACCCCCTCTCTCAGGGGATGGGCACTATTTGGCACCCGCGGCCCAATCTCTGGAACCTGCACGTCTGGCTCCTGGACGGGACGTGGCAGACCTCTCCGGCCTTTCAGCAGCCGTGATTAACACCATCTCTTAGTCTAGGGCCCCTTCTACAAGGCAGGCCTATGCTCTGAGATGGGGTCTGTTCGTCGTTTGGTGCTCCTCTCGCGCAGAGGACCCTCAGAGATGCCCGATTGCAGTTGTGCTTTCCTTCCTGCAGGAAAAGTTGGAGCGCAGGCTGTCCCCTTCAACTCTCAAAGTGTATGTTGCTGCCATAGAAGCATACCATGAAGCATTGGAGGGTGAATCCCTAGGTAAGCACCAACTCATCGTTAAGTTCCTCAGAGGTGTGCATCGGGTTAATCCCCCTTTTTCTCAGAGGTTCCTCTGTGCCAAGGCGAACCCCTCTCCTCCTGCCCGCAGTCGTACCTAGAGCGGAGTAACTCCGGCTGTGTTCCTACTGGGTCTCCTTGTGGTTGTGGCTACAAAGACTTTATTTTCCACAGTCAGCCAGAAGGCTGTTTTTCCCTTCACTTATATCCATATCTTATCGATATAGTGTATTCCTTGAATCTCACATGTAAGAACTGTGTTTTACTTCATGTCTCCACCCTCAACCCATGCTTCAGTACTTCTGGCATCCCTGCGGGCCCCCCTTTTTTGGTCCCCAGGGCATTGAGAAGGTTATGTGCAGACTCTCCTGCTGACACGTTTTCCTGTCGGCACCAGGGTCTCTGTGTAATGCGGCCTCAGGGTCGTGGCTTTTTCCGCGGGTCTGTTCCCACATGTCTAAGGTTACGAAGGTAACCCACGTTCCCTGAAGGAGAACGCGCTGACACCTGCTCAGTTCCTCAGCAAAAACGTGCAAGTGCATTACATCCATGCCCTCTTATACTCACACTGTGATAAGGTGCACCTGGCTGTAATTAAATGCATGCCAATATTCATTGGCTTTTTCTCATTACTCGAAGGCGATTGGTCTCTCATGCGAGTTCTCATATGTAGCGTCTCCATTCTCTCCTTCAGGGAACGTGGGTTACCTTCGTAACCTTAGACATTTTTTGTTGTTGTTGTTGTTGTTAGATAAAGAAATTTATTTCAATTTCAAGTAAACACTGAGTCTTAAATTTCTTCACTTTTTATTTATTTGATTTTTTTGTGTTTGAAGTTTCAGTACAATTTTTCTGTTTTTAATCTGTCTTTTTAGTGTTTTTCAAAGTGTTGATTTTTAAAATGGAAACCAATTCTTAATTGTAGCAAAAGTTATAGTCTTTTTTGTAAAAAACAAACAAACATCTATGTGTTGATGATCCCAAGCAGAATGTAATAATTTGTTTAACCAATATTTTGAGCAGCTTGAAAATCATTTTTTGGTTGAACTGACCCCAACACAACAGGAGGGTTAACAGGATTAGAGCTCAAGAACAGCAGAAGACTGTTTAATGTGTATTCAGCTGGCTAATTTGACAGTGAAATCTTCCAGATGCATCCACAGACACTTTAAAGCAGCTCTAGCCATAGATCTTGCAGAATGAATCTTACAGAAACAGGCTGGAGACTGATGAGGGACAAATGCACTCAAACATACTGTAAATTTCTATTTTATTCATACTTGATGAACCTACAATGATTAGTATTTGTGTGCAAAAAAAAATCTTGTTTGTTGATTTTTAGAAATGCTGTAACGTTACATTGCTTTTCAAAACTCCCCTAGAAGTGTACAACGTAAAAAATACATCAGTAATACCTCAATCAAGATTTTTTAAGCCTTTTACATGGCTTGAAGACAATTCTCTAAATCATAAATTATACTAATTCAAAAAAAGTCAAGTCACTTTTATTCATATAGCGCTTTTAACAATAAAGATTGTTGCAAAGCACTGAACATTATCAAGTAGAAGAACAGAGTGATGGTAATGTACTGTATTATGACGAGAATTAAACTATTTATTTATCAACGGTCTCTGTAGTCAAAATGACGATACTCACTAGAAATCAGGTGTCCCCAAGCCAGAGGCGACAAAATATTATGAACACTTGAAAGAGTGCAGGATTTTAACCCAATTTTCACCCACTGAGGTTTTGCAAAATCGCAGACAAATGGCCACAATCAGAGGCAAATTGGCCCATTCATGCTATTTTTGAGAATCATGTCCTAGCAACGCCTGTAAAATATTTGATATGCTAAATGTCTGGACCTGTCTGCAATTTTAAATCCTGCTGTGTGAAATGAGTTCTGACTGAAAAATACATCAGCGATGACCTATGAGAAATGAGAATAGCACGATACAGTGAAGCAGAATATGTAGGAAGAAGTTACAGCTGCTAAAACACTATCAAAGGACATCTTTCCATTTCGGCTGGAAGACAGTGTGTTTGCTTCATATTATGTTGCATGAATGTTTTAATGGTGTATGGGCTTGTGAAAAGTTCTATCACTGCATCTGTGAATGTTTGAAGGATGTTTTATAGTCTCACTCCTCTAAACTGAATCCATTTTATGCACAGTGTGAGGTTGTGCCATTTCCATAGCATTAGTAAAATGAAAGAAAATGAAAATTTAAGACATACTGTCATGGCCCAAATTTTTGGCACCCCTGAAATTTTTCCAGAAAATCAAGTAATTCTCACAGAAAAGTATTGCATTAACACATGTTTTGCTATACATGTGTTTATTCCCTTTGTGAGCATTAAAACGAAACAAAAAAGTGAGGAAAAAAAGCTCATTTGTCACACAAAACTCCAAAAATGGGCTGGACAAAAATTTTGGCACCCTTAACTTAATATTTGGGTGCACACCCTTTGGAAAAAATAACTGAAATCAGTCGTTTCCTATAACCATCAATAAGCTTGTTACACCTCTCGCCCGGAGTTTTGGAGCACTCTTCTTTGCAAACTGCTTCAGGTCTCTCATTTTGGAAGGCTGCCTTTTCCCAACAGCTATTTTAAGATCTCTCCACAGGTGTTTAATGGGATTTAGATCTAAACTCATTGCTGGCCACTCTCCAGCGCTTTGTTGCCATCCATTTTTGCGTGCTTTTTGAAGTATATTTGGGGTCATTGTTCTGCTGGAAGAACCAAGATCTCGGACGCAAACCCAGCTTTCTTATACTGGGCCCTACACTTTAACCCAAATTCCTATGGTAATCCTCAGATTTCATGATGCCTTGCACACAGTCAAGGTACCCAGTGTTAGAGCCAGCAAAACAACCCCCCAAACATCTTTGAACCTCCACCAAATTTCACAGTGTTCTTTTCTTTGTTGGCCTTATTCAGTTTTTGGTAAACAGTAGTATGATGTGCTTTACCTAAAAGCTCTATCTGTCCACAAGACATTTTCCCAGAAGGATTTTGGCTTTCTCAAGTACATTTTGGCAAACTGTAGTCTTGCTTTTTTATGTCTTTGTGTCAGCTGTGGGGTCCTCCCGGGTCTCGTGCCATAGCGTTTCATTTCATTTAAATGTCGACGGATAGTTCGCACTGACACTGATGCTCCTTAAGCCTGCAGGACAGCTTGAATTTCTTTGGAACTTGTTTGGGGTTGCTTATCCAAGCAACCTTTCATCAAATTTTTCTCTACCGTCCACGCCCAGGAAGATTAGCGACAGTGCCATAGATTGCAAACTTCTTGATAATGTTGCACACTGTAGACAAAGGCAAATCTAGATCTCTGGAGATGGACTTGTAACCTTGAGATTGTAGATATTTTTCCACAATTTTGGTTTTCAGACAGTTCTCTTCTCCTACTGTATTTCTGTTGTCCATGCTTAGTGTGGCAAACACAGACACACAAAGCAAAGAAGTGAACTTCTTTCCTTTTTATCTGCATTCAGGTGTGATTTTTATATTGCCCGCACTTATTACTTATGACTTATTACCCCAGGTGAGTTTAATACAGATAGATAATCCAGTGTAGCCGTTCTTAAGTATTCAGTGTGAGACAGTCACTAACAGTACACTAAATGCTAATCACTGCACATAGACACGATGTAAATAAGAAAGTATTAATTATTATTATTATTATGATCGTTATATCATGAAGTGGAGCTATTTTAAGCTAAACTTAAATACTTTCCAGCTATTGAGGCACTGGATACAAGCTAAAATTACCCTGCAAACAAGGTATTTCAAAAGAGAATTTATATGTGGTATGTGATGGGATATGTTACTCCTGAAACTTTTGTTGCATACAGGGTTTGTGGCCATGGGTCCGGTTAACAGCACATAAAATAACTTTTATTTCAAATCTGAATTGATTATAGTATAGAAAGCGAGCAAATAGTGATTCCATGTAATCATTAAAAAGCTGTCACTCTATCGCAATCTCATATCAAGACCCAAGAAGTTCATGTTTTTCTGAAGTTTCCCTTTTCTATTTAGTGGTATTTGTATTTATTTGTATGTAATATTTTTAAATCAAAAAAGAAAAATATTGAATTATTCTTAAATGCAAAAATGCCAACAAAATCTTGTGGGTTAATTTACTCGTGGAGCAAAAGAGTTGTCCTGCTTATGTGTTTCTCGACTAATTTTATATCAGTGTAAGAAAAATTACATCCTGCCCATTTTTGGAGTTTTGTGGGACATTATGTCAAATTAGCTTTTTTCCTCCCTTTTTTTTTGTTTTGTTCCAATACACACAGAGGGAATAAACACGTGTATAGCAAAACATGTGTTAATGCGATACTTTTCTATGAGAAAAATTAGATTTTCTGGAAAAATTCCAGGGGTGCCAACAATTTTGGCCATGACTGTACATTAAAAATGAGATATAAAATACTAACGCCACAGAAAGCAAATTATAATGTGAAGCAAAGTGACTTGTGTCCAGGTATGGTGACCCATACTTGGAATTAGCTCTGCATTTTAACCCATCCAAAGTGCAAACACACACCCAGGGCAGTGGGTAGCCAATGCTCTAGTGGCCGGGAAGCAGTTGGGGGTTCGTGTCTTGCTCAAGGGTCCCGGGTGGTAAAGAGAGCTCTGGTTATTCACTCCACCCACCTACCATCACTCCTGGGCCTGGGACTTGAACCCACAACCTTCAAGTTACCGGTCCAACTTTTTATCTGTTAGGTCACAACTAATGTGCATCTATAATAAAAAAAAAAAGTGATGTACTTTAAGTAATTTCCAGACTCTATATGTTATTGAGTCCTATTCGCATTCATCATCATATATGCTGTAATATATTGGATAAAGTTACTTTTTTTAGTTTAATTAAAAGTTGTTTTTCACGTTATTCAATTTATGTGAGCATGTGAATATCACTGTAAAGGGAACTTTTAAAAATGTGATTTGAGAAGAGCAGATGTTGCCAAGTACCTGCATGGGAGCTACACTGTTTTTTGATTCAAAAACAATTTATTTCAAATTATTCTGTTTTTGTTTTCTCCACAGTTGTAGAAAAACATGTTTAAAATTCGTTTTAATTTGGAAATCATTTTTGTTTTCCTGTCCTTATTTGTGCTTTAAATCCAGTTCATTTTCATGTTGTACAGTAAATGAAAGTCTGGCATACTCTCTTATATCATACCTTAAAATTACAACACAAGCATTTTTATATACTGTAAGGTTAAAGAGTTCAGAAGCGACTGACTAATAAAAATGACCTATACATACACGAATGTACACTCATTCATTCTAATCAGCTAGGAATGAAAATAGCTTTTCTTAGTGAAAGAAGCTTTGGAGGTGACAGTTTTCACTTTGTCTTCGCAATTCTGACCCTGTTAAAGTACAGGATCAGGTGAATACTGGCCACATCTGTTTTTCATTCAGACTGAGGTGTAATTGTACCTTTTTTAGTTTCCTGGATTTTATTATGTTTGTCTGTTTGGCTCCGTCTTTGTCTGTCTTCTCATCCATTCTTCATTCATAATGTTCGCTCCACTGTAATCTCAGTGTCTTTAGGTCAGAGACCTTATAACCGAGGAAAATATATTAAATAGTTGCGATATTATTCTCACCTTTTCCCCATTATTTTCTTTCCTGTCACAAGATACTGACAGTTTTTGTTCGTTTCAGTATTGCTTAGCAGTCTCTTTTAGGACCACACCATTTTGGCAGGATAGAGTGTTTTGCTTTCCCCCCTGAGCAGATCTGAGTGTGTTTGAATTATGATTGGGCCTGTCTCCATTATGATAAGATTTGTAAATGATCTGAAGATGTGTGGAATGACTTATGCGAGCACATCTGGCTCTTCTATCATGAGATGGAAAATATCTTTACTACGTTCCGACTGGTGGGCTTCCAACCAATTGCCTAGATTACTCAATTTCATTTTAGGATTTATATCATCTTTCCACCTAGACTCTGGCTGTTTCTTGTTAGAAATGAGCCTATTTTGAATTCATAAAGTCTCATTTCTACTGTTATTGTAAAATAAACACGAGACTACTTTGGGATGAATAGGTTTACTCTGGCATGGCACATATCTGGTATTGCCAAGATTCTTTTATTTTTTTCTTTACGCTGAGAATTCACTGATAGAAATAACTGCTCATTTTTAATGGGCAAACCAGTATTATTAATAACATTAGTACTATTAATAACTCATAATTGAAGTAGGCCAACTCCTCAAGATAATGATTAAATATCCAATATTTCACTTCAGTTATTATTTTAAGGGGGGAAAGTTTTTGTTTGTCTAGCTGGAACTATTTTAGACTCTTAAAAAGACAGCTGTCTTAGTGCAAGTGTTGGCAAGAACCTTAAGTAGCTGTATTAAAGACAAACATTCATTTGTCAAGGGCTCTGTGAGACCATCAAGAATCTACCAACATACCTTCTATAAAACCTTTCCACTCTTCCAACTGCACAGGGAGAATACTTTCAGTTTTCCTGCTTCAGTGTTTCTCAATTTATTTTAATAACTTATTTTATATCAGTGCAATTTTGGCTCTAATTATGATTTACTTTCTGTACTGCATGAGAAGGAAATATAATGGCAAACAAGCAAATATTTGTGTTTATTGTGCTGCTAATTAATTTTTCAAAATGAATTGTGTTAACTATTAATATTATTATTAGTAGTATTAGTATTATGTAAAAATTGTGTAATGATGTGCGGATAATACTGATGTGACATTACAAATATTAACCTTGTTTTTTTCAGGAAGTCCAGCTAAAAGAATGCTGTTTATATGATAAATATGTGATTCAGTTTATTCTTTCCTTAGACATGTTTCCTTGTTAAGCATTGACGTCAAATAGAACATTCACAAATTGCAACTAGGCAGGCTATCAGAAGTATCTGTTCATTACGGGGAGCCTACTAATTATAAATAACCTTTCACAAAAATGCATTCATTCTCAAGTTTATTATTTTGTGTCTCCATCAAAATGTTTAGCTGGCAACCAGGGAGATTAAAAGATGCAGTGAAATCTCGTGATTGATCAGTGTCAGGAGTTTTATTGATCCTTAATCTGCCGTCTTTTGCTGTCTGCTGCCATGATCAATCATAAAGTAGATGAAAGAGTCCATAAGCAACTGCACTGGATGAGTGTGTATGACTCACACAGAAAGTAGCTACTGCCGTTGCTATGAATCCTCAGAGGGTCTGTAAAGTTAATTTATCATAGACCCATTGACCATCCATCATCTCATGCTGTCATGCCAAGGCTAAATAGCTTTGGACTGAGGAGGTCTGTCATATCATACAACATTGATGAGGATCTATTTTGGGTAATGCACTTATTTATTGAAGACTATTAAAGAAAATACTTTCAGCTGTACAGAACGCAAAAAGTGTTTAGAGTGAAAGTAAATTATTTTGCAATAATAATAATGAATAATAATAAAATCTTAGTTTTTTGTTACGTAATATATATATATATATATATATACTATGTAAATGTATTATGTATATATACACACATATACACACATACATGCATACAGTATAGATTTTGAAAATATTTACATGTATATACATTTATATTAATATATTTTGTATTATATGTAAATATATTTATTTAATATATAAACATGATATATTTTTCTTACATTTTCTTAAATAAAAACTTTCTCCATTATTTGATGTGATTTGATGAGAGATGGACTTTTGTTTATTATTATTTTGTGCTGTATTAATGGTTACTGTGTCATTTCTGCTTTAAAAGCCAGTGATAAATAACACTTTAATATCTAGAGTGTTCATGTGATTTCATACATTAGTAATGTTATGAAATGAATAAATGCATAATCATCGTCATAACCGTAATTATTATTACAGTTATTCTGATTATTCTTCAGACTATAATCGTACCAACAAAATCTACAATCGTTGCATCCCTAGTCATAAAATATTGATGTTTTATTTACCACCTGCATTCTTTTTCTGTAGTGAACTAGATTTCCCACCTACAGTATATTATAGCTGAATCAATATTTCGTTTCTTTGTGTTTACTGACTTCTTTTCATCTGACTGTGCTCCAGCCTGCTCCCCTGAGAACTGCTGACTGCTCTACATATAGTGTGTGTATGTGCGTGTGCTTCATAAAATTGTGTTTACTCTTGCTAAATAAACATATCTTGGGGCAAAAGCGAATTAGTATGAACAGGAATGCTCTGTCTCCCAGTTCAAACACTTCAGTGGTTTGTTAGTGCAGAGATCAGACCATCAGCATTTAGAAAGTGAAGTACACTGATTGTTGAGGGGATGACAAAAACAAAACAGATGATTGACATCCCTATACAGTAAATCAAATTCTGAGCATGGCTTTGTTCACATTGTTATCATTTCCGGTTTGCTTCCCAAATCCAGACTTTAAGTCTTACTTTCCACATTTCCATTTAGCAAGTGATACATGTGTTGTGCATATGGTATTTATATTTATTCACAAATATTCCCATTATTTACGAGTCGTTATAGTACTTTAGATAAATAAGGCTTGTGCTATCTGACTAAAGCACATCTCCAAAACTGAAATAGGCCTATACAGCTGTGCTGATGAGAAAAAGAGAAAAAAGTTGAACTGTGGACTTAGGTCCAATAGCTTTGTCTATGGTGACTCTGCACACTGCTTCTGATACAGTAGCTGAGCCAGAATGAAAGAGCAGCCGTTTCAGAATCTCTATCTTTGATTAATTTATGATAGAGTAGATGTTCTAAATGAAGCTGTGCCATCAGACACGTTCTTCATCATCATCAAGATTTAGACAAGAGAGAAGATATAGATAGACCCTATAGAGGTGAAGGCAAAGAGTAATAACTCTTTAGTATCTCCTTTTCCCTGATTTTTTATTGATTTATTTTTAACTATTGTTCAAAGTTTTGCGGTAAGAATTATTTATTTGAATTCTTTGTTTTGCAAAGCTGAATTTTTAGCAGCCATTACTCAATTCCCCAAAGAAAAAAAACATGCCTGAAAAGCAAGATGACAAAGCAGGGCTGGTAAATAGTTTTGTTTGGCCCATCTGACTATTTTTATGAATTAACTCTGTGTTTATTAAACAATAGAATTGAATAGAATAGAACTGAATTTAATTAAAGCGGATGGGCAGCACAAAAACAACATTATACAAGGGCATTTTCTTTTTGAATCTGATCTGTGCAGTGTTGCCTCTGTTCTCTGAGAGATTGTTGGCTGCAGGCACTTTCCATTTCTGGATTGATTCCACTCTCATTTGGCATGGGTTTGATTCAAATATTGTAACTGAACATTACTCTAAACAAGCACCCAGGTGGCTTTCTCAGGGTTAAGAGCATGTAATGCATAAAGCAGCTATAACAGAGATGGAAGCGTGCACTTGTGGACTAATTCTACACATACATGTGTGTGCAAACAAAATCTCACTGGAATCCCGATCCCACGCAGGTCACGGTTTCATAACTCACACTGACCCAAACACACACACACAAAGATAAACATAAACAGATTCGCATTTCAGACATGTAGTGATAGACTGAATAAGTGAAGTTGCAGACCTCCTTGATGACCCTGCATGCCTTACAGGAACTTTAACTCCCCATCCATATCTGCATGACGTACATGAATATCATCTCCATCTTTAACCTAGTATATTCACGATCAAATACTCAAACTCCTTCAGTCCTTCACTGGCCACTGTCATACTGGAGTTTTTCATTATCTACTATAGCTGACCAGTGACAATGTTCATCAACAATTCAAATTTACAGTATATTGTTTGTAAATTGTATTGACGTGTGGTATATCATCAGCATTACAAATTTATTTTGAACTTCTAAAAGCAATTTACTTCTAAAAAAAGATATATCTTGTAATATATTAATGTTTAAATAAATCAGATTTGTACATTCTCGTGTATTCCATCTGTAAAGAAATATTTTAGCACTTTTTATTAACTTAAAGCTGTAAAAAAATAATAAACAAACCCCACATTTTAGTGTTTGCATGATATTTTCAATTTAATACAGTTCAATAGTTTTCAATTTAAACTTTTCCTGAAAATGATGTAAAAGTTTAGCAAAACACGAATACAAAAGGTACATTTCTAAGAGCTTCTTACATGTCTAAAAATATATATATTTTTAAGTCTTTGCTTTTTTACATCCTCACAGACACTCTTATTATGTCACTGAACCAGATAAAAGATTTATAATTGACAACTGTGGTAAATGTCAGGAATTTTAAAAGCCATTATCATCTTTCACTAAGGCTGTGCGGCCCGTAAAAATGTCTTTTCCTGGATACACGCCTGCAGGGAGAACAACACAGACCCCGTCCCCTGAGAGAAGAACCGACATCATTACGAGAGTAGAAGAAGGTGTCTGGGTGTCTCATTACCGTGTGACCCTCTGTCATTAATACCCGTTTGTGGAGAAGCAGAAAGAGAAGGCCGCGATCAATCAGATGAGATTTAGCTTCACATATAAACAGGTCTGATGAATGGTTGGAGTTTAAAGTGGGGCGACAGACTTAACACAGTTTGCGCTAAGTGTCTGGGCGTAGAGTCTGTGCCTTTACTGCCAGATGGCTGTAGAATCCAATCCAGTATTTTCTTTTTCAAAATTTCAAATCTGCGTGAGCATATGTATTTGCTTAATATCTCATACTAACATTTTCATAATACAAACCAATTTCCTGCAATTTCACTAATTTATGTACATAAAATGAAACGTGTTGAATTCTATAGCCTGTGTACTGTGACTCGTTATGGCAACCGTTTAAGAGACCTTGACACAACCATCTGGTGTAAGAAATGAATTTCCCAGATTGGGAACAATTCTATTTCAGTGTACTTTTATATCTTCTGTACTGTATGTCCCCAGTATTTGAATTGTCAGAGCTTATTTCTGAATATATATGTATGTGTATGTATGAGGTAGCCTATTGACTGTACACTATCATTAAAAAGATTGTAGTCTGTAAAATATCTTACAGTAAATGTTTTTGACAGTCTCTTCTGCTTACCAAGGCTGCATTTAGTTGTTTAAAAATACAGCAATATACAGTAAAAAAAAAAAAAAAAAGAAACAGTAATATCTTCAGATGGGAATGGGATGGGATTCAATTTTGGATATTTAGACCAAATAAGGTTCTTCTATGGTATCGTGAAGCATCTTCATTTTTAAGAGTGTAGATCCATAACCTTCTGAATTCATTCTATTGCAATCAAGGCTGTTTTCAGTTCAGTGTTTAAAAGTGTTTGATGGATGTGGGACATTTATATTACATATTGATTTTCTTGAAACAGTTCATCAAACATTAGAAGTGATAATAGACTATTGTGCGACCTCATATATTGGCTCATACATCAGCAATATCCAAGATCCTTATATATAGTAAATTGCTTCTCAGTTTTATCTGTGAGACTTTGCTGTATGTGTCCATTAGCCAAAAGGGCAAGAACGATCATCACTTTTCAAAGCTATTGAATAAGATGTGCTGCTTTTAAAATGTTATTTAATATGGGATAATTGTATAATATTATATCACATTTCAGCAGTTACCCTTTCAGTCGAATCACTTCGACGTTACATATGGGAACTCGCCAGAGAGACCGATTTGCCTTTGAG
>JAUMHG010000033.1:4515611-4527212 GCA_032359395.1 Enteromius anoplus | reverse complement strand
CAGGATTTGCGGGAACTTCTTGTAGATTAAAATCGTTTCTCCACAGCAACACTCCGTCAGGATTAGCAGGGATCACATAACCAACTCCAAGGCAACGGCTCTGAAGCGAAAATCTGCAGGTGTACTGTGCGCGTGCCCTCTTATACTCACACAGTGATTAGCGGCACCTGAGCGCAATCAGTGCACGCCATGAGTTCATTGAGAAAGTCCAGGCATGAAAACAGAAAACACAGAGTTCACTGGGCACTGCAGTGCCATCCAGTGGCCAGAGCTGGCACATCCAGCTTGATCACAACAGTTGCGATCTCTAACAGAGAAAAAAACATTTAATTTATTTACCTATCATTGAAAATGAATCATTGTGGAACCCTCCTCGGGGCCAAGGAGAAGGATACATAAGAGGGACGAAACTCGTCACTTGATCCAACCCGAGGCGACACTCCGTCAAGCAAGGAATAGTTTTATAACGGAGGAACTACGTAAACTGGTGCTCTCAATCATACGCCAATCAGCCATACACTTGCAAATACACAGACACACATACAACAAGGACACCCTGACAGTGTGGTCACACAAATAATGTCAATCAAAGTGCAGTTGGGTTATTTTGATTAGTTTAAAACACATCTAACTAATACAATAAAACACAATCAAAATATGAAATAAAATAAAAAATCTCTCTATATAAATATATAAACTCTCTCTATATAAATATATATATTGGAAATATAAAGTTGTATACAAGTTTTATTAAATACTGCACAATTATTAGTATTTTTTATTAAATAAATACAGCTTCTTCTTCACAAATTAAAATAAAACACAAGCAAACAAACAAACAAAAACTTACCTCAAATTTTGGATGGTCCAGTACACATATCTAATCTATGGTACAGTAGGTGTATAGTCCCAGTTCACACAGTCATGCTTATCACATGCTTTGGCAGCTATCTAACACTAATAGGTCTCCCTCACAAATGAATTGCTCTAGTTAGCTTTTATCCTTCCATGATGACACAAAATAAATTCCTACGTAACCAAGGCAACAGCCTGATAACTGTAGATCACCATTAAGGAAGTCTCTTATGCCTGTAAAATAACCTTACTGCACTCACCCATTGACCCCAAACCTTTTACCCGGCTTCCTACCAGTCATGGCTGCCAAAAACTACCAAATCCACTTCAGCAAACAGCTCTCATTCAGTGACCCCTCAACCTGTCTAATGTTCTCCAGACTGCTATTACACTGTGTGAGCTCATTAATTCTGGCTTCTCTATTTATAATGTCTTACTTTGTTTAAGTGTGTGTAGGTGCTTGTGGTGTCTGTTCTTAAGTGCTATCACTTAGCCCTGGCCTAATCGATCTAAATGGGATAATGAACATCATTTATAATGGGAATAATGTGTCTGTGTGTTTAGGCAAAATGTCCTTTGAGATTCTATTAAGACATGCCTCGATTTGATCCCTATTCCCCTTCGTCCGTATATCGTGAACACAAATCCAGGCACTATAGCAAAGCTCTTGATCCCTAACATCAGGGACACTGATGACTCAATTACTGTATGAGGTTGCGTATTAAAGCATAGCTATTTTTTAAACAACATTTTTATGTAGCTCACAATTATTCAGCTATACAGAGACATTAGAGATTTCAGGCACACTAGGGATTAGAGTTCATTCAAATCATGTCTTTTATCAACAGAAAATAAAATCAATACTTATTTCATGTATTCAGACTTGTGCTCATTTTTAAGCTTTTGGATTTTAGACATTTTGTTATAGGCAGGCTTTCTGGGAGTTTTTATGAAGCAAAAGTCTCAGTGCTGCAATGATTTTGACTCCCTTGCTAGTGCCCTTAGAACTGAACAAGGGAGGTAATAAAATGTTAAAATCTGAAAAATTCCCACTTATAGAAGGTGGTTTTATAGCATGTGAACGTGGAATTATGTCATTTTCTTTCTGGCTGAATACCACACACACACAAACATTCACAGCCACATTTCATCAATATAATGTTAATGGAAACATAATGCACTAAGAATTAACAACAGATGATTGATTCTAGATAATTTAACACTCATTATGAGTGAATGTTTATGTTCCCCGAGGTCCTACAGGACCTGAGGATAAAGACTGTTGTGAACATCAGACTTGCAGCAACATGTTTTAGGAAATACTGCTTTCATTCATCATATACCATGATTGTTGCTGGAGAGTTTTAAGTTGTTTTAGGTTTGGGAAGCTGTTTCCAGAATAAACTTATTCGGAAAGGGTTTATTTTGCTTTGTCACATTTAAATTGAGTGTGTGTTTCCTAATTGATTCAACAAGTCATTAGCAGCGATTATATGTTATTTGTGCATTAAACTGATGAATAAACCCTGCCAAAGAGAGAATGGTGTTCAGATGATGATGTATGGGATTTTGTTGTATTCTTCAGCAGTTTATAGCAACACCAATAATGGGTGTACCCCTAACTGTGCTCATACTGCACAAAGAAAAACAGATATTTTAGATTTTCTGTCATTCAGTTTAATCAAAAAAATGGTACATATGTATACTGCATTGTATCAGCTAGATTTCTCATTCAGGTAGTTTAATATATAGCGTTGAACTTATTAAAATCTTTGAAAGGAATAATTGAAATTTTGCTGAAAGTTAACACACCCTTAGGCCATTCAAGGTGTAGTTTGTCAAACCTATGCTTCCTGCATAGTTCATAATACTGCTGTCCTTTATATCTGACATACTGTAAACATATAAAGTAGGACTGTTTAATTGTTATATATTTTATGTAAGCTGTACTATGTTGGAAATATGTCAAATAAAAGCATTGTGACCGGAGGTTTCAGGCTTCTGGACTCAAAAAAACCCATAATATTTCATCATTCTAAAGTTTAGTTGTCATTTTTAAAAGATAGTGGAACTAAATAATTTTGCTTTTCAACAGGGTTGATTCTGAATTATGGTGGTTGTTTCTTTCATGTTAAGGCCTGATGTATTTTTCATTGAGTTCATGAGTCATCCTGCTGTGCTGGGTAACAGAGTCATAATTTATAGATCCAGAGTGCACTTCTACACCTAAATAAGCATTTTCTCTCGCAGCTCGAGACTCCCCAAAGACTTTAAGAACCACATGTAATCTGTGGATTTGACCCATAAAGACAGACTGCAGCACAGAGCAGTAGACTGGCTGAGCAATAAGGCCCTTTGGAAAGTTTGAGTTCATCAACTACAAAGTATATGAGAAATTAGAGAGAGGATCAGAAAGAGAAAGAAAATATTATTGCAGTTGAGTAGTGCCTTAGAGTTGTTTGTGTTTTTTGTGGGTTTGATGTCACTTCTCCAAGTGGATGTGGTTTCTGTGTGAACTTCCAGTGTCCTTCGCTTGTTCTTTCTGCCTCTTTCTCTCTTTTCCCCTCCCTCAATTCTCTTTTCCCACAGATTTTGGGCAAAATATCAGTTTGGAAATCACTGTTTTCAATCAATTACATGAACAGTATGGCTATGCTCCTCTGTGAACTCTCATTTGAAACATCGGTTATCTAGTTTGAGCTGTTGAAATGTCATTCTCATTTACCTGATTTCAACTACACTGACAATTTTTAGGTAATGAGACATTCACGTATACTGTATCCGATTTCTGTAATTTGAACAGTATTTTACTGTAATATGGACAGTAAGATACTGTAAATGTGTATGCAGTATTTAACTGTAAACAGCAAAGGATTATGTGAAATATATGCTCACTACTGTATTTATTTATTTTCGTAAATCCATTTATAGTACACTACTGTAAATTTACTTGCCCGCGAAAAACTGACCAATGGCAAAGAGCCAAGTCAAATCCAGGCAAAGATCTTGATCCCAAACATCAGGGACACTGATGACTCAATTTCTGTATGAGGTTGCGTATTAAAGCATAGCTATTTTTTTTAAAACATTTTTATGTAGCTCACAATTATTCAGCTATACAAAGACATTAGAGATTTCAGGCACACTAGGGATTAGAGTTCATTCAAATCATGTCTTTTATCAACAGAAAATAAAATCAATACTTATTTCATGTATTCAGACTTGTGCTCATTTTTAAGCTTTTGGATTTTAGACATTTTGTTATAGGCAGGCTTTCTGGGAGTTTTTATGAAGCAAAAGTCTCAGTGCTGCAATGATTTTGACTCCCTTGCTAGTGCCCTTAGAACTGAACAAGGGAGGTACTAAAATGTTAAAATCTGAAAAATGCCCACTTATAATATCAAATAATGCGATGGGATGGCAAAGAGCCAAGAGTCATTGGAGAGCTCATTAACTTTGATTGTCAAAATTACTGAAATGTAACCACACCACAAACTCATATGTATTTTATTTACACTACCTGTCAAATGATTTTAGATTTTTATGTCTTTGAAAGACTGCTCACCAGACCGGCATTTGATCCAAAGTATTCACAAAATAAAATTTTACAATACAATACGAGCAAAAAGTACATTGTTTAAATATTTACACTATTTAACAACAGTTTTTTTGTTTGAATATTGTGTAATTTATTCTTGTGATCAAAGCTAAAATGTTAGCATCATTACTTCAGTCTTCAGTGGCATATGGTCCTTCAGAAATCATGCTGCTTTTTTCAAGCTTCCCTGGTGAAAAGAAAGTTCAGAAGAACAGTATTTATCCGAATATGAAATCTTTTGTAACTTTCTAAATGTCTTTATAATCAATTTTGATCTATTTAAAGCATCCTTGCTAAATAAAAATATTAATTTCTATAATTTCTTTCCCCCAAAAATTATGACTTTTGAATGGTATAGCATATAATATCTACTTCTATCGTGCCCAAAAAGAGCAGTGGGCTGAGACCCATCCTGGATCTTCGAGCTCTGAACCGGTCCCTTCTTAGTCTGCCGTTCAACATGCTCACGCCGAAGGGCATACTAACATGCATTCGGCGCCAGGATGGGTTCGCAGCCATCGACCTGAAGCATGGCCTCTCCCTCTCTCCCCGAAATGTTTAGGAAGCTCGCAGAGGGATCCCTGTCTCCCCTATGGCAGATGGGCATCCACATCCTCAACTACCTCGACGGCGGATAATGGCTCACTCGCGAGAGTTGTTGTGCGAGCACAGGGACCTAGTGCCCTAACCGGCCTGCAGCAAGCTACTTTTGAGCCCCTAGCATCAGTCGAGATAAAATACCTGTCACTGAAGACAGCACTCCTGATTGCTTTGGCCTCCATCAAGAGGGTAGGGGACCTACAAGCCTTCACTGCCTATATCTGCCTATAATTTGATCCGGCAGATTCTCAGGTTATTCTGAGACCCCGGCCCGGGTACGTGCCCAAGGTTCCTACCACTCCCTTCTCAGATCAGGTAGTGAGGTTGGCCCATTGGGTGGTCAATGCCATCTCCCTGTCTTATTTATATCAGGGAGTCCCTTAGGTCTGAGAGCCCACTCCACAAGGAGTGTTGCCTCCACCTATGCTTTGGCTCAAGGCGCCTCTCTAGCAGATATCTGTAGAGCTGCCCTGTGCCAAGGCGAACCCCTCTCCTCCTGTCCCGCAGTCGGACCTAGAGCAGAGAAGCTCCAGCTGTGTTCCTCTGGGTCTCCTTCGCCCAGTAGGTTGTGGCTCAAAAATTTCCTTATGTTCCACAGTCAGCCAGAAGGCTGTGTTTCCCTTCACTAATATCCATATCTTAGAAGGTAACCAACGTTCCCTGAAGGAGGGAACGGAGACGCTACATCAAATTGCCGTGCTGACGCCAACTCGGCTCCTTAGCGAAAACCTGCAAGTGCATTCCAGCCCATGCCCTCTTATACTCAAGCTGTGATAAGGTGCACCTGGCTGTGATTAACCTTTTCAGCGGTGAGTTTAAAATATTCCAGTTTTTTTAAAGCGGACTATTATTTAGAACGTTCGCCTTTACTGTTTCCATGGTGACGCGTCTTGCTTGTCACGTGACATACCGCGAGCACAATCACACTGTAAGACAGATGGATCACTTTTATTTAGTTTTTCCTTTTTTAATTCAAATATTCACAAACTTTCTTACTGTGTCATGAACAATCTGATATTCCGATTCCCAAGTATATATAAATAAGTGTGTTTTTCGTTTATACACCTTTATAAATGATCTTGATTGTGATCTGTAACATGAGATGGGCGCTGACATGTTTGTTCGCCCTGCAGTTTAGAGAGTCCCGTCAGTCGGATTTACAGATCGTAAATTCATCAATTTCTCCCGAAATACATGATAGTAAGTGGCTGGTGAACTCTGTGAAGAATAGAGTGTTACTTACTCTATGTGTATCTGATATGAATAACACACCTCGGCAAATTAAACTTGAATGGATTGTTATTGTTGCTTCCATAGACAACTTTGTGTATTTTACAAGCTCAAAATATATTGTTTTACTAGTACACATGTGTATTTAAATGTTTGAAACCTAAAATATGCATCATGTGGTTAAGAACACTGTATAGTTGTGATAATATGACAAGCACAGTACACGTCTCTCTCTGGCTCAGCGCCAGCAAATGCGTGAAAGCTCAGTTTGAATTTGGCAGTTATGCGACGGCACCGAACGTTCTAAATCCCATATGTGGGACCATACTCCCAGGGGCACGGAACGAAAAATCCCATATGTGGACCGCTCAAAGGGTTAATGCACGCCAATATTCATTGGCCTTTTTTCAAAGACTCAAAGATGATTGGTCTCTCATGCGAGTTCCCATATATAACTTCTCAGTTTCCTCCTTCAGGGAACGTGAGTTACCTTCGTAACCTTAGACGTTATGTTAAAATAGTAAAAACATATATTACAATATTACTGCTTTTGCAGTATTCTGGATCAAACAAATACAGGCTTCGTTAGCAGAAGCATTAAAAAAATCTTACTGTTCGAAAACTTTTGGCTGGTATATACTTGCTAATACTAATTGCTAGTCCCCAGGAGACTGTGGTGATTACCTTTTTTTCAGGTATCCAAGAGGTCAAAATTTGTCATTTGTATTTTTAAAAAATAAAATGTTTAACAATAAAAAAACAAATATTAACAGAACTAACGTTCATAAGTTTTTATAATTTTTTGGGGGGGCATGGTGGTAAAAATAATGGTTTATAGTGCTATACCACATTGGTATGTGTTTTTTTACAGGTAAAAATTTTTGAATTAAGTGAAAATAAACTCTATAGTACAGATTCCTTAAAATAAAATACGGTAATAATACTGTAAATAAAAATACAGTTAAGACATCATTGTATTGCAAATGAACATAGGGTAAAAATACTGTAAATGAAAACACAATAAAGACATTATTGTACTGTAAATTATATTACAGTAATAATACGGTAAGCAGTAAAATTTACAGCAACCTTTTTAAAGTATATGAACAAAATACATACATTTAATTGTTGTACAGTGGTGGTTCTCAACCAGGGAGTCTACTGCCACTTAGACCTAAAATTATTGAAATAAAGATGTAAACTGAAATATTTTTCTCAATGTTTTATTGAAGAACAATTTTCAATTCTTGAAAAAAACATGCAAAACTTGGAAGTGAATGGTTTATGTTAATATTTTCAGCATTTCATATATATTTACAGATACTGTAGGTGGCTTTCTAGTCAAAAAATGTAGAAATTCAATATTATTGGATGCTTTTGTCCAATAGGATTTGCAGTATAATTTTTTATAAAGTCAGTTGCCGCTTTTATAGATTTAACCAAAAAGAAGAAATATAATGCAGGTTAAATGTATTTTACTTTAAGATCCTCACATTTTTAAAGCTTTGTCAGCTTTGTAATAATAAGAAGGTGTAGCACTTTAAATATCCTTAAAAGATTTCTGTGCCCCGATCACCCATTTGGAAGAATGACCAGCTGTCTACATATTAGACACCTTAATAAACTTATTTCTTTATTACTGCTCATTTATTTTATTATCTCTTTTATTATCTACTAAGAAAAATTGTGTATTATAACAGAAAACAATTGGCCTGGCAACAAGATGAGAGAAAAGAAACTGGTATGTTGCCAAAGGCAAAAACATTTAACCAGTCCGAATTAAACTGTTCAGAGGAAAGTACTTAATACATATTTCAGAACAGTATATGCCGTTAAAACAAACATGGCAAATGGTATGCACTGTGTAAAATTTAAAATGTTATCTGACGCAGTTTTTTTCTGTTCTTTTACCCAACCGTCAGACATTATAGTGCTTATTGCCTCTGTTGCTGTGGTTTCGGCCGGGAGTCAAAGCAACATGTTCGCAACATCTGCACTGCGAAGCTTACGGTTCTTACAGATCCTGCGAATGGTACGCATGGACCGGCGTGGAGGAACTTGGAAGCTTCTGGGATCTGTAGTTTATGCACACAGCAAGGTAATGAAAATAAGAATTATTTGTTTGTGAGTTACTTTGATATACTAATAATTTAAATGCATGCCTTATTTTATAAGCAAAAACTACTGTACTACCGTATTCTGAAGTACTTGCAAGCATCTGGTGTCCTCTAAATGCTGGTGTCTGCTTGTCTGTCTCACAGGAATTGGTCACTGCCTGGTACATTGGGTTCCTTGTTCTCATCTTTTCTTCTTTCCTGGTTTATCTGGTGGAAAAGGAGTTCAATAAAGACTTTGAAACCTATGCGGATGCATTGTGGTGGGGCACGGTGAGTCTCCACACCTCACATCTCTTCACAATGGAACATTTCAACACAGTCCAAGTAATATTCTGACCTAAACTGAGCTTCTCAAAAGACGTTCGTGTGGTGCCAGATACACATTCTTAACTGATACATGTTCTGTGACTTTTATACAATTACACCTGGGTAATTTTGCCAGCTCTTGCTAATGTCCAACATTACCAGTAAACTGCAAGACGTTTCAGTTTAATATGATCGTTGAAATTAAATTTCAGTAATAATTTCTGGTTCACACTTTTCAGCCATTTCCTTCCACCTTGTTTGGTAAATTGAAGCCTTTTTCATAAAGGTTATACAGAGACCCATTAGATTCCATTTCCTAGGAGATAGAAAGTAATCACGAGGATATAAAATGACAAGCGCCATCTCTGGTCTCGCTTGGATGCCCTCGATGGTTAAGAGAATTCAGGTTGCCTGAACCAAAACAAAAAGACAATATACGTATGCATAAGTAAAGAAATAAACACATACAGAAGTATATAAAAAAATGTTCTAGCACATCTGTTCTGATGAGGTCATGCAAATTCTGTCAATACTGTAGGTTAAAGCTAGCCAATTTAGGCAGATTCCAAATGGGCAAGTTGCTTGATATCATCCTTCAAAACCATTAACAAAATGTCACTAAACACAGCTTACAGTGAAGATAAACATGTTTTATATCAACCATTATGTGTTTTATGCAGTTTATAATTGTCAGGTTAGAGCATGAATTATTAAGGAGACTTTTAGAAAGCAGATTTGTTTTTGTTCAGTTTATGTTGGATAATGCTAGGCAGTTTGTGTTAATATTAATTTAGATTAGAATCAAATTAAAAAAGTAAATACAATATATCAATAAATCATTTTACATTTGAGAACACTCTGTATTAAAAATGAATATGAGTTGAACATTCTCTATTGACCCCTTCTATGTTTTTTTGTTTGATTGTTTGTTTTTTATCAGATCACCCTCACTACTATAGGTTATGGAGATAAAACCCCTAAAACCTGGACTGGACGAATGCTATCTGCTGGTTTTGCCCTGCTTGGGATCTCCTTTTTCACTCTGCCTGCGGTAAACCATTCTCATACCTTGTTTCCTACTTACAGTATTAATCCAGTGTTTGTTTATCTGTCTCTACTCCAGATACAACACCAATAAAGAAAATCATTTGCATAAATCATTTGCATAATTGAGACAAGTTTTCTTCGTTTTTCAGCCTTCTGTACACAGTAAAATCTTATTCCTGGCTGCACAATTTTTCTTAAAGGAGACTTTTATTTGGTGTCTTTGTGACATGCAAAAGGCAGTTTGGCTGATTACCCTGTCAGAGCAACAAGATTGCAGGCATATTTACAAATCAGTCTAATTGAAATGATGGAAGTGGTTTAGAATGGATATTCTAATTTGAAGTTAAACAGCTAACCCCTTTTGGACTTTCACTTTTTTATGATCAAATGAAAAACGTTGAGGAGGTTTTACCACTCATATAAAGCTGCAGTCTATAACTTTTGGTGCTCTAGCGGAAGAACATTGTAGCTGGATCTACTTCTCTCTGAATCACGCAGGCACAGGTACTTCTCCGCAGTGGTACCTACCTGAACCAGTCTAAAAAGTTAGAATATAAACACTTGTTATAGGTGTTCTGTAGTGATTCAGGACAGGCCAGAAACACTGTTTGGGAAATGGATTAATGGTTTAACTGATTCCAGATTTCAAATGTTTCTACGTCTGCCAAATATTGTCCTATCTAACATCACCTATGTTTTGCATACATTGTATGGTATGTTAATGTGAACATTCAATATAATATTGTTGCTTTTTGTTAATGTCAAATGCTATTACAAAGAGCTGCTAGCATTAGTGTGTTTCCTACAGTCCTATTGTCCGATTCTAAACTGTAGCATTAGTGACAGAGTTCTACTTAACTTGCATTGCAGGGTATTTTGGGTTCAGGTTTTGCCCTGAAGGTTCAAGAACAGCACCGACAGAAGCACTTTGAGAAGAGAAGGAACCCTGCTGCCTGCCTCATACAGGTCAGACTCCAGAGTCATTACATCTGCCCTCACATTTGGGGATATTACACAATCGTGTTCAATAGAACGTGGTTTATAGTGTCATTTTTACGACAGATATTTTTATGTTAAATGTCATGCCTCTGAGTAGAGTTTTCTAATGGTCTCATATATTTTTTATGTAACTGTTATTTGTGCCTGAATGTACCACAAAGGTCTTTGTTGCCAGATAAATCTTTTATGAAATAGCTGAGACTGCAGATAGTCTTACCTAACTGACAAATATGGTTGACTTCACAGCAAAGAGACTTTATTTGCTTAGACATGCTGGTTTTAATATGGACAAATTTGGTTTTGATACCAGCAATTAGGAGTTTGTTGCAAAATGCATTGGGGAACTGTCCTCATAAAACAGGACTGTCCTCAACCTGTATGTTACGCCTATGAAGAGTCCTTGTAAACCTCAGACCAAGCTCATCAAGAGCTTTCATTCAATATTTACAGTGGGTACAGAAAGCATTCAGACCCCCTTAAATGTTTCACTCTTTGTTATAAAGCAGTCATTTGCTAAAATCAATCAAGTTTTTTTCCTCATTAATGTACACACATCTCCCCATATTGACAGAATTGTTGACATTTTTGCAGATTTATTAAAAATTAAAAACTAAGTATTCAGACCCTTTGCTGTGACACTCATATATTTAACTCAGTTTCTTCTAAATTTCTTCATAAATATTTCTTCTGATCATCCTTAAGATGTTTCTACACCTTCATTTGAGTCCAGCTGTGTTTGATTATACTGATTGGACTTGATTAGGAAAGCCACAAACGTCTCAGGGTTATGAATATAACCCCTGTTCCTTGAAGGAACGAGACACTGCGTCCAAAAACGCTTTGGGAACG
>JAUMHG010000033.1:4502426-4515511 GCA_032359395.1 Enteromius anoplus | reverse complement strand
CAGGGACAGGATGACTGGTTGCAATCGAGGGAAAGATGAATGCGGCCAAGTACAGGGATATCCTGGACCAAAACCTTTTCAAGAGTGCTCAGGACCTCAGACTGGGCCAAAGGTTTACCTTTCAACAAGACAATGACCCTAAGCACACAGCTAAAATAACAAAGGAGTGGCTTCACAACAACTCCTTGACTGTTGAATGGCCCATCCAGAGCCCTGACTTCTCTGCAGAGACCTAAAATGGCTGTCCCCCAACGTTTACCATTCAACCTGACAGAACTGAAGAGAGGATCTGCAAGGAGGATTGGCAGAGGATGCCCAAATCCAGGTGTGAAAAACTTGTTGCATCTTTCCCAAAAAGACTCAAAGACTCAAAAGACTTTTGTATTTGATCAAAAAGGTCCTTCTACTAAATACTGAGCAAAGGGTCTGAATACTTAGAACCACGTGATATTTCAGTTTTTCTTTTTTAATAAATCTGCAAAAATGTCAACAATTCTGTGTTTTTCTGTCAATATGCTGTGTGTACATTAATAAGGGGAAAAAAACTTTAGCAAATGGCTGCAATCTAACTAAGAGTGAAAAATTGTATGGGGTCTGAATACTTTCCATACTCATTGTATATACCACCATTTCACCCACAGTGTCACCTATGCTCTTCTGGTTCTCACCTCTCAATATGCAAGTGTGTGTGTGTATGTGTTGGTATTGGTGTTTGTTTAATGACATGGGTAATACAAAGGTATTACAATTTGAAGGTGGTTTATGAGGACACTGCCAATGACCCCATAATTTAAAAGGCGTAAAAAACATACTAAATTGTGTTTTTGTTACACATCTAAAAATGCATAATGTTTCCTTTAAGGGGTAAGTTTAGGTGTATGGTATATGTACTGTAGGGCTATAGCACATACAGTTTGTACAGTATAAAAACCATTACGCCTATTGAGAGTCCCCGTAAACCACAAATACCAACATGAGTGTGTGTGTGTGTGTGTGTGTGTGTGTGTGTGTGTGTGTACCTGGTACTCCCTACATTATGAGGGCCAAATGTCCCCACAAGTACAGTAATACCAGTAAGTCTGACCTTCTTTTTGGCCCCATGAGGAAACAGAAAGAAGTGAAGAAAAACCATTACACCTATAGAAGTGAGTGTGTGTGTGCTTTATATTTCTGCTTACAATATTTTACTTTCCCTAACCTTGAATAAGGCTGCGTGGCGATATTACTCCACTGATGGTAGTCGTCCTTACCTTGAGGCCACTTGGCGTCACTATGAGTCTACAGTCCCTGTCCTGAGGCATGTATGGGTGCCTGCTCTGACCGAAAAAAAAAAACCTGTGTAGTTTTTTTTTTACTAATCTGCTTTTTTTCCTTTCCTTTTTGTTTTGTTTTTTCTTCTCTTTCTTTTCTATGGGCTTGTTCTTCTTCTGTTTTTTTCCCCTCTTCTTCCTTTATCCCTTTTTCTTTTGGTTTTATATATTTTTGCATGTAGTGTGTGTGGCGTAGCTATGCGGCTGATGAGAACTCGGTTTCCGTTGCTACCTGGAACACTCACTTGAAGGCGTTGCATACCTGCAGTCCTACAAAGTAGGTACAAACACCTGGCAGCATCTCCTGTCTATCCCTCGCTTCATTCATTATATTTCCACAGAGGAAAACTTTCCTCTATTTGTTTAATTCCCCTGTGTAACATAATTGTGCCTGACTCCCACACGTTCCATTATTCTTTTCGCATCCTCTTCATTACAACATTCAAAAACACACATTGTCCATTTTGGATTTATCTGATATGTTCATAGTCATCCACAAAAATCATTATAATCCCGGCTCCATTGTAACAAACAATAGCAGGTCTAATGTAGGGCTACCTGTCCATGAAATCACCTGATTGCAGTCTTTCTCTCAAAGTGAAAGGGAAAAAACGATGCGAATGGACAGTAATGTTTCTCTCCATTTCGCATTTATGCCCACATTCTGTTATAATGGCCCAATTATAGATGAAGTGCATGAACAACCCTCCGTCTAGACAAATAGTATTAAGAAAAAGGCTTCAATGCCTTTTGGCATTCATACATGCACTTATGTCACATAGGACCATGAAATGTAAATAGGCCTGCTAAAAGGCATTACTATAAAATACACAGAAAATAAACTAGTCATTTAGTAGGGCTTCAAATATGGCACATCTGTTTGCTTGAGCTTTTGAACCTCATGCAATATACTGCATGTTTTGATATGCATGGTTGCATTTATCCATGCATTATGTTTTGAACTGGCTGTTGCTTTTGATGCATTAGTATGCATGAAGTATTCTATTAAACACTGGATCCAGTAAATCTAAAACTGTCATGTCATGTAGTTTATTGTCAACTGATGATTAATTGCAAACATCTCACATTTATGTATTTCTCTTTCTACACCACTCAAAGGAAGGATCAAGGAGAGTCATCTACAAGGTTTGTATCCTTCCATATATTATATACTACAAATAATTTACATCTCTAATTTAAACTCTTGTTATGCTTGTGTTCAACCTCATTTGACTTTGGAAGCCTGTTCCTGTCTTCGAATAAAAAAATAAAAAGCTAACTGAGTCACACTTTATATTAAGTACTGTGTACTTACATCAAGAAGTAAATATAAGGGTTGGTTAAAATGTAAGGGATGGGTCAACATTGTCGTTATAAATGTAATTGTGACATCATTCCATGTCACTTACTTTGTTTCTTGCAATTGCAACACAATGATTGTGATTTATCACAATTAAGACTATATTTCTTATTTATAGCTTCATCTCACATTTCCTTTTTTTAAATTTTGTTTTGAGAAGGAAACAAGCTTCTATCTTTCTCCTCTGATGTCTGTTTACCGCCATCTGTTATGAAGTGTACTCTAATTTTCATCAGTCATGTATACATTAAACAGATGTTATGGAATATGGAATAGCAAATAATTGAGATTTATTCATGTTTTTTGACTTACCAGACAAATGCGATTATTGGGGGCCTTGACTTCAATTAGAGTGAGAAATAATGAGAAAAGTCAAGTCAGACTGATTGAATGACTGCATTACACAGCAGCTACTAATGCAAAGTCTCATCAGTCTAGATAACAGGAAGAGCTAGTGGTGTTATTTGCATAATTACTAAGACAGAACTTCAGATTGAGCCATAATAGTGTGGCCAGTATGAACAAGGCCAGACAAAATCATTTTCACATCATTATGAATGTATTAAATGCAGAACAAATGAATTGCATTCTTCTATTTGTCTGTAACAATAGTCTGAGAGTGAACATTTCAAAGAGGTGTTTGGAAATGGTGCTTCTTTGGGTTCCGACCATCCCTCCACTCATTTATGATGCAGTACTCATCAATGACCAAGCGGCAATGATACCATAATTAGTATGGTTGCTAATGTGACATTATTGAGCGAAAGTGGATGACTCACTGCAGTGCTGCATTTTTGAGTGGCCGCTGCTCTTTTCTCTGACTCATGTTCAGCTATCTCTACTATTGTTTTCTCTGAAACCTGAGAGGACTGCATTGTATTTTCTCTTAAACTGAATATAGATAATGTTTTTTATGAGTGTTCTATAGACCTCTCATGTGTTTGCTCTGGAGCAAAAGTGTGGTCACATTTACTGTTGCTCGATGCAATTTTGTGTTCAAAATCCCATCATTTCAATAGAACAGTTTCCAAGGAAGGCTACAAAATCTTCACACAGATCTCACATCAAGTTTAAAGGGATAAAATCAAAATTCTGTCATTAATTACATTACTCACCCTCATGTTGTTTCAAACCAGTAACACCTTCGTTCACGTATGTATGCAGATACATACAGATGCTGTTTACCTTTTGATCTGAAATAAACAACATATTATTGTACATAGTGTAGTTTGTTAAACCTAAAAATCGAGTTTTTGTTGTTGTTAATTTTGTTTTCTTTGCATACAAAAATTATTCTTGTAGCTTCATAAAATTATGGTTGAACCACTGATGTTGGATTATTGGATTATTTTAATAATCTCCTTGACACATTTCTGAACCTTGATTGTGTACGTATCCTTGCTGTCTATGGAGGGTCAGGGAGGTCTTTTAATGCATCTAAAACATCTTAATTTGTGTTCCGAAGATGAACAAAGGTCTCACAGGTTTGGAACAACCAACACAGTCTCACGACCCATACATACATATTCGTACAAGATGGAAAATTGTGCTAATTCGTACAAATTCACGTCACTAAACACGACATCACTCGCACAATTTTGTATGATTTGTCTAAACCTCATGACGGGTAGGTTTAGGGGCGGGATTAGGTGTAGGGCATTCGTACAAATTCATACGAATAGACAAGTCATAAAATAGGTATGATTTAGCAAAAATCACAATTTGACCAGTTTGACAGTAAACAATTCACCTTTTTTGCATGCTAATTTTCACATAAGTTATCATAAATGAGATTTGGCTTAAACTTGACCTTTAAAGGCTTGATCTGGACAGTGAACTGTAAACATCTCTGAATTAATATGTGACTAAATAATATTCACTGTTTGAGATTTTAACAACTGAAACTAGCAAAGGCATCAAATACTAAAGAAGGTGATCTACAGCATTGACCATATGCCACGTTAATAGCCATGCATGAAAAATGCATTTTGATTACTCACAAAACAAACAACAATTAAACTCACTCTGAATAATCTCAGCATGTTTGTAATAAATTCAAAATACTTTCTTTCATCCACATTGAAGTAAATAATTTAAGATAGATCCCTTTTCTTGATGCTCCTCTCAAGTCTTTCATCTTACATTAGATTTTGTCTTGGCTTATTATACCTGAAGGGCACTTTCATAATGATTGTTTAGAGTGTTTGTTTGACTGCACTTCTAATACTGTGAGGGGCTAAGCAAGCAATGCAGAACTAATAAAAAATGACTTGGCCTCTGCACTTTTTGTACTTCATGCTGCTCTTTGATGGTCATTGCCTTGGCTCATGGCAGGAAGGAAAGTGCTGTTATTTCTTGCACTCTCTTATTCTCTCTCTTCTTTTCCCCTTCAGTCAGAAACTGAGTTTTAAGGACCGGGTAAGAATGGCAAGCCCACGTGGACAGAGCATTAAAAGCAGGCAGACATCTGTTACAGACAGACGTTCGCCTGGAGCTGAGATCAGCACTGATGGATCGAGTCCTGCTAAGGTCCAGAAGAGTTGGAGTTTTAATGACCGCACCCGATTCAGACCCTCCCTCCGTCTCAAGAGCCAATCACGCTCCACCCCTGAAGGTGAACAACAGTTTGATTGGAGAATTACTTTAATTCCATTGAAATTAGTATTTAGCTCAATACATTTTATTTTACAGTGACTATGTAGTGAAGATATATCAGTATTTTTCTAATGAATTAAGATGTAATGATATTTAAAAAAAAATGTATTTCTCCAAATAAGTAACGTTGTGACTGCTCCAGTTTATAAAAATAAAAAAACAAAACTCAGAATTTTGTGTGATTACCAATGTAATTACGGCCAGCCATGGTGACGCGTTAGAGAGCTAATGTTGATTCTCATGATTAAAGTGATTATAATTGTAATTATCATAATTTTTGGTAATTTTGGTAATAATAGTTTGTTCTTCTGATTGGGATCATTGAGAGTCCATATTTTCCTGATTGGGTCCCAAAGGCCTTTGACTAAAGATTTGTTCCCCATTCCTTCCCTTTTTTTCTCAATCTTTTCTTTATTTTTCTTTGTTTAAAGCAGATTATCAGTGTGTAAGCATGCTGTGTGGTGATATGATTAGAAATGGGTTTAATCCGTGTCTTTTAATTTAACCAATGGCAGGAAGAAAGCACAGGCCAGAAAATATGAGACTGTTTTTATACAAAAGTTCAGTAATAAAAGTCAATGTGGAGTTGAATTTGAGACACAATACTGGCAGTTACTTTGTCTGTGCTTCACCGATGTAAATGCTTACAAATGAAACCAAAGCAGAATCAACTGTTGTGTGGGATGGTTCAGATTTAACTTTAAGTCTTTATACTGTGGGGAAACTATAAGGCAGTAAATTTCATATAGGCTACATTATTAAATTAGAAAGTTAAATGGTTCATGAAAAATTATTACCCAAGAAATTATTATGCACTTCTGTGTCTGTTACGTGACGCACTTTCAAAAAACAAGCAGGAGACCCACAATGACAGGCTACAAGTATTTACTACAGTCTAATATGTATGAGAATCCCCTTCTCTGATTCCCAGCAACATTTTTAGCAGTTTCATTACTGCTTCATTATCATATCTCTATCCAAAAAAAAAATTCCACGTAACAAAATATAACAAGGTTCATATGTAAATTAAACCAATCATTCAATTCCCTTTGAGTCTTTCTTTGTACAGTATGTTATGAGTAATCTTACTGGCATCATACGTCATATCGCCATCTGCAGGTGGGATGTCTTCTCCCACTCAGACACACAGGTCAATTTATTCACCATATGAGGACCCAGTTACAACTAATTTTTTTTAAATTCAAATTCTAATTATATTATGATCATTTGAATATTTCATATTTCATAAAATTTCATATTTTAATTATACTTTTGAGCCACTATTTATTTACTTATTTTGTTGACCTAAGTATTATTACACTTATCTGAAATCTACTCTCCCTCGGGTAATGAACAAGAGGAGTTTGTTTCTTCATTGGAGCAGATTTGGAGACACTGAGCATTGTCGTCAGATTGAGAATCCAAACAGCTGATACAAAAACCTCACAATAATCCACACATCTCCAATTTATCAAAGTGAAAAGCTGCATGTTAAGAAACAAATCAATAACATTTTCACTTTAAACTTGTGTTTCTCCCTAAAATACCAGTCCGTAATCCATAAAAAGTTAATGAAAAACAAATAATCAGGAGAGCAATATACAGATAAAGCACTGTTTACAAGCTAAAACAGGCCAAAACAGTTGTGTGGGGGGATTTTGATGTGAGGACAACATGGGATCGACATTTGGTGAGCAAGTGATGTAATGTCTAATATCTCCAGATCGGTTTAGAAGAACCAAATTCAACTACATCTTGGATGGCCTGAGGGTAAAATTATCAGCAAATTTTAATTTTCACTTTTCCTTTATTATTTTATTATTTCAGCTAGCAAACATCACTTAATCCCTAGGTGTTTAAAGAGTGTTGCATCACATTTTTTTTTTATGGGAGTTTGGGTGGCTTGTAAATAATTGAACTTTTCAAGAGGTAGCATAATTCTACAGTCAAGAATTCTTTTGACTCAAAGCACTGAAAACTTTCTGATTTGAACCAGAAGCGTATATATCCTAACTGATGCCCTATGCCTGTAAATATCTTCCTCTTTTACTAGAATTGGAGCCTCTCTAGTCAGGTTGTGAGAATTCTTGATGCAGCACACAGGGCACGATTAATCCTGTGCATCCTTTCCACCGTCTCTGCTTTACTTGAGTCTATATTCAAGTGGACAAGTGTTTTGAACTATTAATTAGATGTTTGTTTAAAGTAGTGCTTCCAGTTGTAAAATTCAATGTATTGCTAGCTCAGAAAAACTGGCATAAATATATATTTTAAGAAGAGTGATTTGCAACCTGGGGACCAAAATGTGTACTTTTACACTCTGATGGACTTAAATTTCTGTATGTTCTTAGAAATGTATTTTAGTACACGTACTGCACAGTTGTTCAGTTTCCATTCAGTTTGACCTGCACTACTTCATTAGTTTTTACATTCATTCACAATTGCTGCGTTTTTCCTCAGATGTTGCTTTGATTAGGAGACCCTTCTTGCCAGACTGAACCAAATTGAAATTGTTTTCTTGTTTATCACTCAGTTTCTCCACAATTATTATTCATTTGGTGATGTTTTTTTACATAATCTCTCCTTTCTTTATGCACTTTAGTGCTAATGACTTTTTTAAAAATTGTATTGTGTGTCATAGGTGAGGCTAACGTTGGTGCTGATGAGGCTTTTGATGAGAAAGGGTGTCATTGTGACCTGTCAGCAGAGGACCTGCCACCTGCGCTGAAGACCGTCATCAGAGCAGTGAGGTAAGAGCAGTGATTCTTCTCTTCAGTTCACTTTTTTAATGCTGCAGCATTTCAGAACTTCAAGACATTACAATTAAAGCAAACATCACTGGCTCATTTTCTGCATTGAATGAATGCCATCAGTATGAAAGTGCAAACACCGGATTGAAACATCAGAGTAATAAAAAAATCATTAACACAACTCTAGTCCATCAGTTCTTAAGTGAAGTGAAAAGCTGTATAAGAAACAAATGCATGAAGACGTTTTCAACTGTTAATACAAGTCCATAATAGCATGTTCTCCTGTGAAAAACTGTTATTATGGATAATGGATGGAGGCACTGGTTTTAACAGCTAAAATGTAGTAATGATGGATTTGTTTCTTTAAAACATACAGCTTTTTGCTTTATAAGATGTTAGCTGATGAACTGGAGTCGTGTGGATTGTTTGTGGATTATTATGTTATTATATGTTTTAAGCAGCTGTTATTTTCAGATTTTGCCACTGATTCTGACAAAATATTCACCAAATACCCTACTACCCAATACCCAAATACTATAGTCTGAAATACAAAAATGCTATGTTTTAAATCAGCAAAGCTTTAAACCTAACTACCTATTCACCTGTGGTACATAAAATCCATTATTAGCCAAACTAAACTCAAAATTGCCTCGGTTCCTGCTTAAACCTACTTTGTGGTGCAGGCCTCAAGCAAAAAGTGCAATATTTGACAGCACCTTTAATCAACACAACACTGTCTGCTTGTCAGTCTTATTTAATTATTCTCACAGCCACTGAGAGCATGAGATGAATCAGTGTCTCATTATCTCATTTCGCTAATTTCACTATCGCAAAAGAATACTGTCATGCTGTTCACACTTCACACACATCAACCAGGCTCTTTTCTTTTTGTTTTGTCTGGTATGTGTGGGTCAGTGAAAAGCTGAGTGTTACAGTAGATTGACCGTTTGTGCTCATCTTTTCCAGCCTCTCACTTTCGGTTTTATTATAAGCAATTAAAAATGAACTCAGTCTTCTTTAGGCTGTCCTGCTTTACTGAATATTCCAGGCTAACCCTGTAGCTTTCAGCTGAGGTCTGGTTGGACTATGTCGTGTGTGTGTGACACCAAGCTCAGACTTTCTCAGGGTGTTGGATTTGTCTATGCTATCATTTAATCACCTTTCAGAAACATTGCTGTGGTCATTCTGAGTCACCCCAAATGTAAACTGCAAATGGTTTGATTTGTAATGTAATTGTTGTTATTTCTCCATTATATAATCATCATTCAGTCTCCTTTTAAATGATCGTGCAAACTGGATTTTGCTCAAAAGAACAAGACAGATTCACACTTGACATATTTGTGCTCACATATCTGTTGATAAGTCTTTAAAGAAAGAATAACATTAATATATGGTTTTGCAGGATCATGAAATTCCATGTGGCAAAGAAGAAGTTTAAGGAAACTCTGCGCCCATATGATGTAAAAGATGTAATAGAGCAATATTCAGCCGGTCATCTGGACATGCTCTGTCGAATTAAAAGTCTGCAAACCAGGTAGGACTATCCAACGCTATCTCACGACCAATTCATACATATTTTACGAATTTGTATGAATTTGTACGACCCCACTTGTATGATTTTTGTGCGGGTTGTGATGGGAAGGTTTAGGGCCAAGGTCATTTCTAAAAAATTAATACGAATTGGCAGCTCCATAAAATACATACGATTTAGCAAAAAAATTGTACGAGAGAGGTAATTTGAATTCATACTCATATTATAGGTACCAATTGCCAAGAGTTTGGGCTGGACATCCCAACTGTCCAAACAGTTTTCCCCAATATGCAAGTTTTTATTTTGTTATTTTTAAGTTTAAATATGTAGTAGTCAGCATTTGAAGTGGATAAAAAAAATTGTTGTCCTAAGACAAGTTGGCATTTTGTTTTTACAACTTTGATGAAAAGTTTTGAACCACTTCAAATGTTGACTACGGTACCTTTTTTTTTACCCACAATAATTTTCCCAAAATATGCATGATATAGTCATAAGTGACAGTAAATACATTTATAATTCTAGAAAATGTTCTTCAACCCTAGATAAATCTTACCCAACTCAACATTTGGATTTATAGCATATTACATATAGCATAAACTTCTGATGAACTGAAACAAGTCGACTGTAAGAAAGCTGTTTATGACCACAAAGAACAAATATCAACTATTATGGTGACTGGCGAGTGGCTATGTTTTTGTAAATCTTTATAAGCCTATGCAATAAAAGCCAGAGGAGAACTTGTGACACCTGATAGTTTTAAAACCTTCTGGTTGGCTTAGTTGAGGTCTGAAAGACACTTAGCTTTCAGAAATGTACACACATTACAAACACATTGACTGACACCATCTGATTAAAGCTTGACGCATCTGAGTTAAGCTGAATAACAACATTGGGACCTATTGACGGACTGCCTAAAGTTGATCGATTAACACTCTTGAGCTAAATGACATAAAGTGTCTTTTACAGCAGGTCCACAAGTACAGCAGGTACTTTTTGCCACTTGAAACGATAGGAAAAGGAATGGTTTGAACTTGCACATGAGCGCAAAATGAAGCATGTTTGTGTACTAATCACTAGGCATTCTCTCTTTACATATAAATTGCAGCTACAGTAATAGCACAGGGGTCATTCCTGATTCATAGCCAATCAAAACACTTTGCAACATACTCATTATAAATCAACACTTTAACCTGTAGCACATAACATTCAATCCTCATATATTCAAAAAGAGCAGCAACTAGCAATATTAAGAATGGAGCTGAATCAACAGAGGCTAATAATGGTGCAGGCAATCAAGATTTTGATTAAATCAAAGCACATTCATCTTGGGTAACATCAGTTTGAACATCAGTCTGTGTTGCATAGTATGTGAACTAAACATTTACTCAACAATGATATTTCAAGATAATTAGCAGCCACATTCATGACCTCTATATCATATCTGCACTGGTATGTTGACTTCACATTAATGTCATCATGTCACATCTGTTCTAATGGCCCTGAGGCAGTGCTTCTCCTTGGTCGTATATGGGTCACTGGGTGGTGGTAAAACCCTGGGGTTCTGCTAGATAATGTGATGCGGCATATTTTAGAAGCTATATAACATTATTGCCATATATCATTAAATGTATATACAGTAAATTTTTAATTAAAAATATCTCAAATGTGTAGCATGTCTAATTGCTTAGATTCTTAAGGATGTATTAAAAAGGCACTCTGCTATCTTATAAAACCTTGAAAGCTGATACATGATCTGATACAAAAAGTAAAAAAGGCAGTTGTATGTCAAGTATCTCTTTTCAAGCCATTTTCCCTTTATAAGCATGGCAGGTCTTCTTGTCACTTTGAATCTGCATCTTTTTTATTAGATTTTATCGCTGAAGCCAATGTAGTCAAATGATGAAGTTTTATAATAAAGTGAGAGCAGTGCCACACTGTGACCAAAACAAAACATCACAGTTCCTAACTTTCTGCATAGTCCAAATCAAGAACAATTGACCAGGAAGTTTATACAGTTTTGAATTCATCACAATTTATTTAATTTTTTCGTTGAATCTAATTTGCAAATAATAGTCTTTTTCTCTCAAAGTCTGCTCATTGGGATGTGAATCTTTATTTCTTTTCACACTTTTCATTCCTGCTGTTTTGCTCAAATCTGTCTCTCACTTTTAGGGTGGATCAGATTCTTGGTAGGGGGCAGATGCCTATGGATAAGAAGGTCAGAGAAAAGCTGTTATCTGACGGAGACATTCTGGAAGACATGAGCATGCTGGGAAGGGTGTGTAAGGTAGAAAGACAGGTGAGTTCAGAGACACCTGGTTAAATTTGGTTTATATGTCACACTGAATCAATACCTCTCGTATTTCATTAAATATTTGAGGACAGCACTGGTTTTTAGGTGTTCTTCAACTATCAGCTGTTTTAGCACTGTGGACTTTCAGAAAATAAAGTCAATTAAAAACACTTTTCTTACTTGAGTTTTATTGTTTTACTTAAGGTGATTGTCTCATATTTTAATGTTTATCTGTTATCATCTTTTTTTCACTTTAACTGTTTTTCAAGAGTTCACGCTTTCCTCGTAATGAATAATATGCCAATTTGGCAAGCTGTCTGGGGAGCGAGTCGGGAGATCGGCTCGTTCACCATCTGCCCCCCGGAAAGTCGTGAATTAAATGGAAAACGGAGGAGAAGGGGTGGAGGAGGGATGCACAAAAGCGGAAAGCGGGGAAATGAAAGCTGGGAGAATTTAAAGTGAATGGGAAATGATTTGATTGGCTGTGAATGAATGAGGGATGGTTAGGAAACGAGCTGCCAGCTGTGTGTGATTACTCGTTTAGCGATCCTCTCGAAATGATGTTATTTTGCAAAGACATTCACTTCAAGAGTTCACGCTTTCCTCGTAATGAATAATAAGCAAATTTGGCAAGCTGTCTGGGGAGCGAGCCAGGAAAACTTCGAACCCTAATGGATAGAACCCTAGCGTGGGCAAGAGTTCGGCGTTCGGCTCGTTCACCGTCTGCCCCCAAAAAAAGCTTGAAAGGATAGCAGCCAAATTTGCGCCCAAAAAATGCAATGAGGGAGGACGCTGGACGAAGGAGAATAGTAGGCAAAATAGAGCGAAGGTAATGTAAGATGACGAAATTAAACTTTTGTTTATCAATGCAGAGATTACAGTCTTAACTCTGTAGTTAAGACGACGATGATCACTGGAAATCAGGTGTCCCTAACTAAGCAAGCCAGAGGCAACAGCGGCAAGGAACCAAAACCCCATCCAAGAGAGAATGGGGGGAAAAAAACCTTGAGAGAACCAGGCTTAGTTGGGTTCATTTCTCCTCTGGCTGGACGCCCAGCACCTAATCTCCAGTTTAATTTAAACACGTGTAAAAATGTAAGGACTTATAGTGTGTGTGGAACGGGGTGAATTGGGGAGCTGGATCGTCCGGCGACCTGCTGGTAGAGACAGAGACATGGATTAGTGG
>JAUMHG010000033.1:4478065-4494421 GCA_032359395.1 Enteromius anoplus | reverse complement strand
CGCGCGCTGAACAGAACAGACGCAGAGAGGGGAGTGCGCGCGCTGTGAAAACAAGAACTCGCGCGTGCGCGGCACTAGAAGAGACTCGCTAAGGTTTGTCCAAGAAGTCGCTAGATTTGTCGCAAGTCGCTTTTTTAGAAAAATGTCGCCAAGGGGATCTGAAAAGTCGCTAAATCTAATGACAAAGTCGCTAAGTTGGCAACACTGCCAGGAGCGCTGGAGCCAGTCAGAGTAGCGCAGAGAGAAGCTGGAACAAAACATTTTTGGAGGGGGGGGGTTACTAAATTATTAAATTCTTAGATCTGAATGATTTTTCATATTTTAATATTGTCTCACATAAACAGCATGAACTGTCAAATCAGTTAGAAATCTTTGGGGGTGCTTTTATTCATTTTAGGGTTAAATGGGCTAAAATCGCCCCTGTCCAGAACTAAAAGTGTATTCACCCTTAGACCATATTATATATGAATAGAGTATATACTCAGTAAATGTGTTTCCTTCAGAAAGTAGGTCATTTTTTGTGCAGCGGATTTCTTGGAATACTTTATGCATTAATAATAACACTGCAACAAAGTCTAGCTAAACTAAATCTGTTTACTCTTGCATATCTGCACTGCTATACCTCTGCGGCTTCCTTCTCAAACTTTTCAATGGTCCTCTTGTCGATGCCACCGCACTTGTAAATGAGGTGGCCGGTGGTGGTGGACTTCCCTGAATCCACATGGCCAATGACCACGATGTTGATATGGAGCTTCTCCTTACCCATCACTGCGCTCTCATTGGGTTACAGTCAGCCTACAACAGAAAAAAAGGAGACTAAATAATTCATCATGCAAATAAGTTATTTATGGTCTAATTGTGCTCAGATGTAAGGCAACAACCAATAGCTCAGTTTCCTTTTTCATTTTCAGTTCTTCTTAATTTATTTACAATATGTCAAATCACTTTTGCTGAAAGCAATATTGTTGTTATTAGTATGACCATTAGCTAGCAGTTAATTTCACTGTCAAGTTAAAAGTATGGGTATGCTAGGCTACATCATCAAAACAGTAGAAAATAAATCTCTGTTCAGGTTATTGATGTATTTCAAAATTAAGATGGTTATAAGTTATTTTCTATCTAAAGGAACCTAGTTAATATTGTTAGTACAACAATGACCTCTAAAATAATTTACTTTACATAGGCTAAATTACAATATATAGATTAAAATACAAAATACATATTTTAAATAATTCCTAGGCTACTATTGGTCTTAATTATTTAAATTCGGGCGATAAATGTGCTAATGTCACAGTATCCTTGAACGCCTCTCCGTTGTCTGGGTTACAAAGCAACGCGGGACACCTGCCGTATGCGGCAAAACTTGACATATACAGTAGCCTAAATTAAACTACAGATATTTTATTCTTTCTTTTTTTCTTATATGATCTCCATTTCAATAATAATCCACAGTCATTCCGACATTGACATCATTCTAAACAAACGTGACATGGTTAAGTAATGTCATGCATGTACATTATGTAGAGATGCCACATCATGAAAAGCGCGTGCTGCTGCCAGATAGAAAAGCATGACTGTCTGCTGGCCAAAGAGCAAAGAGGGCACTGGAGAATAAAGGGACATAAATGTTGTTTCCACAACAGACCCTATCAGTTTCATCAGCGCCATATTCTGTATTATATCCTTACTCAAATACCGCAAATCATGCATTCTTACTGCCTAATAAAACATCCGACAAACTTAGCCCTACCGGCAAGTCATTCAAAAGCAATATTATACACAGAAAACGCAGAGAGGGAGTGTTTTTCGGGTGTCCAACCTTGGAGAGAGGCGCCTGTAGTCCAGGGCAGCAGGAGCAAGAGTCGAGACGCTATTCGGTTGAATCAGATACTGCTGCTGATGTCGACGAGTCGGAGGATGTTTCTATGTCTTTCACTAGAGGGAGCTGTCGAATAAGAAATGTACCTACACAACCATATCAGGAGAAGGCTATTTGACTTTTAAATGTGTAATGACTTGCGGCGTTTCTTGTTGTTGTTTTGTTTTGTTTTTTACTAAAAAAATTTTTAGAAACGTTTTACCAGGTCTCCATCATATATGTTTTGTTGCAGTATGCCCTTTAAAGAAAAAGATAAGAAAATGTTGTCCTTATTTACGCATTCTCAAGTTATTCCAAACCTGCATGAGATTCTTTTTTCTGTTGAGTATGCAAATGTTGGTCGCCAAACAAATTATGGAAGCTAATGACTTACATAATATGAATATATGGAAGTTAATGGTATAAGTCAACTGTGGGATTCATAGGCTACCTTCTTTTGTGCTCAATAGAGCTCACCTCAGTTTAGAACAGCTTGAGAGCTGAGTAAATAAGGACAACTTTTTCAATATTGGAAGTTTTCAAAATAGAACCTGACTGCATGGCCCCCGCATCAGCTTGGGACAGCCCTCACCATTCCTATAATTATGGAATTTGTTGTCAATTTTTGACTAATCTCCAGACTATAAAATATAAAATCAATATTAAATATCAATTATTACAGACAGAGATAACAAATATCATAAGATATAAGCTATTTAAATATTTGCTGTATGAGACTGATCTGTTTTTACACAATTTGCAAATGCTTCAGTTTTGATGACATTTCTGTTGCTTTTTGGAAGCAATAAGACATTCTAAAGTTTATTTATTTAATGAGGAGATATAATCATGGTAAATAACACAATATTTGATTAGATAGCTGTAAATCTTGTAAATCAAAACGGTATTCATTTAAGGGCCTGTACTCATCTAGGACCTACAAGTTGCCCATGCTTGCAGCTTATATGACAATAAAGGTGGTAACTATGCAAATACTGTAGGTACACTCATCATTTGATGGGTGATGGTGCGGCTATCATTAATACAGCCTGTTTAATCATCTTCTCAGATGTTATTACAGGAGGTGTCTTCAGACAGTAAATAAAATAATTCACAAATGGAATCCCACCATACCTGTCAATGGCTTTCCAAGTTCATCTGTGAACATGCCTCTGGCTTGGGCCTTAATAATTGACAGGAGACACAAGCAATAAGTTCAGTTGAACTGCGTAATATAAATGGAGAATTCCAAAGTATTTTTCTGGGTCAAAGAGTTTTTTAACACAATTAAGTTTCTTTTTAAGCACATAGATCAGTTACTATACAGTTACTATTCTAAAACTGCATGTATGTCAGGGTAGATACATGCATGTTTAGCTCACACAATAAAGTCTCATTTAAATGAAATGGTCTCTTTTTTGATATTTTGTCTTGGTTTTTTTCTACAATACCGTTCCACAAGTAAGTGTTTTATAAATAAAAAACTAAATTTAGGTTTAAGTAGGAGTCTTCATTGTTATCAGTGTTATGTGCATGATTAATTATGAACAAAGTGTAGCAGTCCAAAACACGTGGGAAACTTTAAGTTCTAAATTAAGAGTTGTAAATAGATCACCATCTGTGTCTCTGTAGAGCCATCACCCCCCAGATCTCTGTATGCTATATAAAGTCTTTCATATATATCTGATCCATGGAGCTGAGAGTATGGAAATGTGAGATTCAATGGTTAATAATAAGTTATATGTCAATGTATTCATTAACAAACACCCAAATAGCATATTTATTGCAAATAATCGTCTCGATAAATATTTTGAGATTTCATTGTGTGGGCTGGTTTTCTATAGAGAGATAAAGCCCGGGAAGGTTTATAAAGAATTCCTGCTGAAACTTCAGTCCAAGACCAGGGTTTATTTATATCCATAATGAGGTCAGAGAAACTCTTACAGCCATTGACATATGCTCGCAAGTACAATAAGTAACACTTCACTGTTGAAAGAAAAAGAACAAATTTATGATTCAACGAGTGCTGAATTATTGCTTAAGTGTCTTTTTCAGAAATATTAAATCTTATTTTGCCAAAAAATAATGTCTCACTGAATTCAACTGAATCACTCTTGCTCTATGCATAAGTGCTTTTTTAATTGGCTTCAAACAAGATTGTGAATTCTTTTTTTGTGAATACACATGCAACAGTTAATAATTTCTATAAATGTGTGAACTGCATTGCATTCCACTTCTGGCTAATTTTCTCGAAGCTCTCTCTGATTCTCTCATCCTTGCTGCTTCTATGATTGGGTGATATTTTTATAAATCTAGGTCCTGAGGCCACCTGGGGAAAACAGCACCAAATTCAGGCCATGTAACAAACCCGGGCCGAGGAAAAAGGACTTTGATAAAGATGCGTCATATCACAACTTTCCACAAACAGAAACAAAACACAGGTTATGATACAGTATAGTGAAACAGGACAGCTGAGCAGCACAGGCTGTATTATTCATCAAATCTGGATTTACACGTTAAGCTCTTTTTTTTTCATTGGAAAAGGAATTAATTATCAAAGATATGGTAAGTATTTCTGCTTTCTATGTCAAAACTATGGGTTTTTTTTTTTTAAATAATGCAGTTTATTACATAACTGTGGGCTTAGTTTTCTCATCGATGCTGATTATAATGGGTTAGGAAAACACAAAAGAGATCTCTAAGACTGAACCTTGTGCCACATCTAATTAGAAAACTGCCAATTTCTCAGATCAGCGGGTTGTTGCTATTTTAGAGGAACATGGCAAAACAGTGTAAGCTATTCAGACCTCACAGTGTATTTAATTCTGATTCATATTGCTTAGCAAAAAAACAAGTACAACCAGCAGTTGCTGGAATATTCTTTATTATACATCAGTCAATCAGTTTTAAATGGAACTGCATGCTTCAGTTATGCTGATTGTCACTCTGACCAGCAGCTCAGCAGAGATAATCTACTTTCAATATGGAGCTACAAAATGCCATCTGTTAGATGCTTCATATGGTCACACGTTACACTGAAATTTACAATGGAGCACAGTCCACTCCAAGACAAACAGAAAGAGACTAAATGTCTAGAGCAAAATGGTTTGTTAATCGTAAATCTTCATGATATTTGCAGTTTACAGTGTCAGTAGTGAACAGTGCTTTTGCTTGTTCTCCTTTCTCTTGCATTATGCTCAGATTTGTTTGTTAATGACATTTATATGCATGCATTGCTCCTTTACTTTCAGCTGCTTTTCTTTTCTTTTGTCCTGTGCTTCACTCGACTCATCTTAGAAGCGCTAAGATGGTGACCTACTTGTAATTGTCAGGAAGATTAAACTCAGATATGGCATCTATGTGGCCCAAAAAGCGGGTGTATGCACTGTAACTGTTTATTGCATGGATGATTTGAGATCAAAATGTATTTATTTATCTAGTTAGGCTAAATTTAAAAAAGAATAAAACTGTTTAGACCCTTCCTTCAAATGATAAACGTGATTTAAAACATTTTACTATACTCAGGAAAGCTTAGGGGATAATATTAGAGTATTTCAAACATTTGAATCACATAATTTAGCAAATGTAGACTATTTGGTCATTATTTAAATAGGCCTACATTATCCACAAGTCGTCCTCTAAATTTAGCTGTTACTTTATGGAAGAGATTACTGACTTTCCCATGGTTGTCCGAGTCTCTCTTTTCTTTCCCCCCTCTGCCCCTTTGTGCGCGCGCTTGCCTTGATCGCGAGCTCCGGAAAGAAGCAGCGGGTATGACGCTGAAGGAGGAGCGCGCATGTGGGGATAAGGTTTGTTGAGCTGGTTGCACTCAAGGAGAAAGACATGTAGACTTCGGAGAAAGGAATGAAGACGAATAGTCTCAGAATTCTGTGATTGTTTGGTCATGCTTTCTCATATCTTCCGTAAGTCGCAATGAATGAAGTTCAGGTAGGTTTAAACTCGTTTATCCGGTCGTGTTGTTTTCGAAAACAGAAAGATAAACTTCCTTACAGAAACTTCGACTAGTCAGGCGTCATTAGGATTGAAGTCGATTACAGCAGTCAATGAGAAAAGATCGACTGTCAAAAAGAAGCGGTGTAAATATGGTCATAAGAAGAGCACCTGCTAACGATACCTGTAAAAAATGCTAATTTAAAAAGCAATGTAGTAACTATACTACAATATGGACCTGTCTGTTAGTTAACGGTAAGGCAAATATCACAACGCCTATAGTAAAAAGGAATATGCACAGTTTAAGGACGAATATTTACACTAAAATATTTTTGAAGTTTAGTACGAATGTCTTGATGATTTCTGAGGAAAAGGGAATTATCAGAATTCCTTGCGTGAACCATTAAGCTACATTTTATTTAAAAATTTATTATTTATTGCTTCATATAAGTTTCTTATTGTTATATTGCATAGTGTGTTTATGTTATATTTCATATTATTTATCCAGTGTTAATATTATTGTGACGTAATGTTTACCCTTGTGGGGTTTGTGTTCTCTGTCTTGGTATTAAAAGGCAAAATTGCTGGAGAGGACTTGCATTGTCCATTACTATCAGTACATTTCAAGATAACAAAACGTGTGTGTGTGGGTGTTTACTGTGCAAAAGAGTGTTGAGGGATAAATAGCTCCTTTGAATTACAAACTGACAGGTGTCTTCATTTCTTTTTCCTGTAGGTAAGAGCGGTTGGCACTTTGTCAGTCACTTGGTACCATCTGTATCTGCAATCTCAGCCGGTGTAAAAGAGGACCTACCATGCTCCTGGATATACGCTGCTTTTTTTAGTCCCAGTTTTATCTATTTTATTTGCTGAGACCTTCAAATCTGTTCTTTTCATCTGTGATCATGATTAAAAGTGAAAACAAAAGTGAACGGGCACTGAGAAGTGCATCTCCACACAGGAATGCTTATAAATCAGACTTCCATTCCATCAAATGCACATTTGATGGGAGCGCATCAATCAGCTCGACTTCCCCCTTCTCTAACGGAGGCAGTGACTCCCGAGGCAGACCGCCGGGCAACAAAGTGAGCAAAATAAAAAATATATTCTTGCAAATGGATGGAAAGCAGAGTCAAGACAGTCCCAATATCAGCAAACCCACTTCACCCAAATTTCCATTGGATTCGACCCCTTACAGGTCCAGCCTAAGTAGTGTTACCAGTCAAGATTCAGCCTCCTTTGAGACACGGAAAACAGAGGATGTCTCCATTGACAAGGCAGCACTGGCTGAGAAATTCTCAATGACCAGGAAGCTGTTTGAGAGTGGCCTTAAAGAGCAGTCTCCAACAGAGAGATCTATTTCTCCAAAAGTTATCTGGCCACAGCTAGTGGAGAGACAAGACGGGAAAGCATCAGTTACTGGAGAGAGAGATGACAAATCTAAAGAGCTAGAGAAACAGGTGAAAGAAAGGCAGGATAAGGAAAAGGGAATAAGCGAAAGTGAGACTGAGACACCACCACATAAGCTGAGTGTGTCAATGAATGCTGGGCCAATATCCAGACGTCTGGAGAGTTTTATGTTGGACAGCGATAGTGAATCCCTGTCGGCAGCTCCTTCCACAGAATCCCATAGTCCCATTAGTCATTCCCAGTCACCCTCCGCGACTAGCGAACATTCGGATCCCCCTTCATCACCAGATAGCTGTAGTTCCCCTACCTCTTATTCACTATGGGTTGATTCTCCTGCTGAAACATGTTTGCCCAAGTTAAATGATTCAGAATCTCACAGTACCCATATTAATGGACTCTGTACGGAGATGACATTACATAACAATAGTTCCACAGCTGAAGAACATATTAAGTCCTCAGAAGATACAATCTCATCACAGCCCACTCTTGTGTATACAAGCGAAAAGATCCACCACTTGTCTGCAAGGAGTACCACTAGTCAAACATCTGTAGATGAGGATGAAGGTGAAGGCAAGAACACTGAGAAGGTTCCTGGTTTGGCTACGGTTAGAGCTGAGCTGGTGGTGGTAAAAACAGAATCATCTGAAAGTGAAGGCAATGAGGAGGAACATGTTGAGGATGATGTTTTTGAAGAGGCTGGAAAGGAGAACCATTTGGCAAATCGCAATTCTGAGAGGGCGTTGACAAGCAGCGAGGAGCTCCAATTAACATTCCTTGGGAAGGAATCAAAACAGAGCATTAGTGAATATGAGGAGGAATGGAGGGCGTGTGAGGAATCTGTGCAGACTGGAAGAGAGGAAGACCATAGAGGGGAGGGAAAGTTTCTTGAGGAGAACATAATGGATAAGGAAGACGAGGAGGAGGAGGAGGAGGAGGAGAAAAAAGACAACGAGGAAGTAGAACTAAAGATAGAACGAACTGAAGAGGAGACAGTACTGGAGACTGTTATGAGGGACAGTGAGCAGAAAGCTTGCAATGTTGAAGATAAGGAACAGCAGGATGAACAGAGAGAAGGAGAGGATGAGGAAGAGGTTGTGGGAGTAGATGAAGCTGTTGAAGCTTTAGAGGAGGACAATGATGAACGAGAGATGGAAAATGTCTTTACAGGAAAAGAGAGGCAACAGCAAGATGATCAGGGATCAGTGGGAACGAGATCTTTAATTTGTGGAATTGAGAATGCTGCCTTTGTGGATGACAAGGACATTAGAGCTGATTTGGAATGTCAAATGAAGGAGGAATTCCAGGAATTTAAGGAAATTCCAGGACTCTCTGATGAGGAAGATCTCACTCCAAAGAGAAAGATCAAGTTCTCTACAGCACCAATCAAGGTATGTCTCAGCCAAACTTACTTTATATTTAGAAGACACTGTATTAATATTAAGTACTTTAGGGCGTTTTTTTTTTTTCTTTTCTTTTTTTTTCAGATTTAGCATTTATTTGTTGCTTCCTCTGAAATGGTTTAGATGGTTTTGGTCCGAGCTTGAAGGAATTAGCCTGCCTGCAGTGACCCAAATCTGTGTTTGCACCTTTAGCAGATACCCGTGGCTCAATTCGGTCAGCATCTCAGCTCTTAATTTTACAAAGCATGTACTATCGCAGATATAATTCACGTTTTTATGACAAGATCCTACTTGCTTTAAGTTAATTGGCACCCATGACCCGTATTTTTATTTATTTATTCAAAAAGATATATATTTTTAGTATGAGGAAAACGTTATACTTGTCTGAGACTCATTATTTTATTGATTCTTATAAATTGTGACTTCATCAGGGTTCTACCCACAACCTTTAAGAGAACAGCTCTCAGCAAAGGTGCTGTCTGAGCTTGCCATACTTCAGGCATGTAATATCCAACGTCTCATGTTCTGACAGGTTTTTTTCCTTTTTTCTTTTTCTTTTTTCCTTTTTTTTTTTTTTACAGAGAAATGTGTCATTTTGTTCCGTATCTTACAGCTTTACCTCTGGTCTCAGCTGATATTACTCTTACACTTTAACATTTCACAACAGGTGAGGTGTAGGTGAATGCCCCTGATTCCATGTAAATGCTTCATTAACTAGTTCGTTCATTTGTTCATTTATTCATTTAAAGGGAAAACAGGTTGTTGAGTGCCATTTGCATATATATTTAGAATATTTAACTGTGATAAATGCTTTTTGCACCTTTGAGAGTCACCCTCATCTCTGTGAATATTTTTTGTTACTTTGGGGGGGACATTTTTGTGTAAATCTTAAACACAAAGTCATATATATTTTGCTAATTTCTTGTGTTCATCTAAGTTATTTATTTGATTTATTCATGTTTTCTCATGTGTGTTTGCTACCATAAATCTGCCCCAAAAACAAATACAACATCGAATGTGATTAGTCATTCTTCTTGTCTTTGGCTGCAGAAGACTAATGCTACCCAGTACAGATTTTCAAGTTTTAGTCATAACAGATCAAAGCAAAACACACAACTCTTTGATCTTTCTTCATCTGTCAGAGACCAGGCACTGAGTTGCATCAAACAGAAAGTGCATTGTGCTGTCATTCATGTGTCTGACTTTGGGACCTCTTGAACGTGAAGTGTTTTAAAAAGATCCTGTTCTATCTTCGTCTGTGTGATTGTATATGAAATATTAATCATCTCATCGTCTGTCTGTACCAGTTCATGGCATATTAAGTGTATTACAGTAGATGACAAAAGTTCACTGTTTTAACCGCCTAAAACCAGTCAGTAACTAGAGGCTGTATGTGTTTGTGTGTAAGGGTGTTTCATTCCCTTTGGACCTTGCAGTTGTTCTCAGCACTCTTAAAAGATCTCTTTAAGTTTGGAAACCAGGTCATGTATTTCTTCAGAGCCTGGCAGACTGAAGACGCCGTAGATTTATTGTCTGGGTCAGAACACATACCAAATCAGAATACCGTAGCTCAGTGTTTAATGTGTCACTCTTCCCAACATCCCTTCCTCCTTGGTGTGTCCTCCTTGAGCTTGTAGAGTAGGTCAGTGTCAGTTTGTTTGCTGCGTATTTATAAAAAAAATGGGATGAGTGGGTGGTAACTAACATTTGTCTTACACTGTGATGCGTTTTCTCTCTAAATCAGGAAGCCTGGGTCTCCCTTTGTAAGCATATTATAGTTTTCCTACATTTTTGTTTGCTCAATCCTCAGGATGCCTCTGTCTCTGTATTTGTGGAGCTCATGTGTTTACTCATCCTGTTTTCCATATATAGGATCAGCAGGAAGTGAGCTCCCTGTCTCATATAGGTTGTGAACGAGGATTTCCTTTCAACAGATGTTTGTGTTGGACATCTATTGAACTTGATGAGACAATGTGGTTTGAATATTAGCTCATAAAATGTTTTTTTCCCCCTTCCCTCAGAACATGGTGCCCTTCAAAATATATCTTTAACCCAAAAACTTATCCTTGTGTCATTTCAAACCTGTATGATTTACGGTTTTCTAAATTTCAGTCCCAAAAGTTTTAAATCGCATTAATTTACTAAAGCCCTGGTTTTCTTCGTTATTTATGCTGACTTATTCTTATTGCACACAACTTGTTAACAACCAGGTTTGTTTTAATGCTATCAAAAGATATATTTCTTTATTGGAAGAATTTAGTATTTCGTTATCTTAATTTTTCTTGGCCATGGCTCGGTTAGGTTTGATGCTCGACCTGAACGCTGTGACATCTGTTGTTTTTTCCTTATTGTAAGTCATAGTTAACTGACAGACTCTCTCAGTCCCAGGAAGAAATAGTCCTGTGTTCTTGCTAAAAAGCCATGGCTTAAAGGAGAGCGAGAGAGGGAGGGAGTGAGATAGAAAGAGACACTGTGCTTGAGCATGTTTTTGAAGAAAAGGACATTGTTCAGAGTTGCACGCTTACTCCATGACAACTAGAGTCACTAGACAAAAGAAAGGGGAGAGAGAATAAATGAAGGCTGAAAGGAAAATGGGGAAATGGGATTGTAGTGGGGGAAAAAATATGAAGGGGAAGTATGGATGGAGTAAGCAAAAGTAAAATGGTGTTAGACAAATAGATAGGGTAATACGCAGTTTAATTCTTACTGCTGTACGCTGTCTGGTGCCAGTATTGGGAATGCATACTATTGACTGAACTACTGTTTAACTGCCTGTGTCAGCCTAAATAAGCCAGTGACAAAATGCTGTTGGCATGTAATTTTGCTAGCACCTTCATTAGGGTGAGGTCACCTTTACCTTTGCATGGCAAAATTCTGCAGTTGACATGCAGCATGTGCATCAAAAAACAATTTAGTTAAACTTACAAATTCACAATTTTAGCCAATATATAGCTCTGCTTAATGCATGTTGACAATGGATTTTCTTTACCTGTAAAATTTCACAAGTACATTATAAAACAGCAAATACATTTTTGTGCACTTTCGTAGCATTATTTGTAGCATGTGAGGAATGAAGAATTGTATTTGTCACTCTTTTTCTTGTGATTTAAAGACAAGATACTGGCACTTTTTTCAGCTTAAAAGGGGTGCATAAACATTTCATAAGAGTAGTCTATGACTGTTGTGCTGTTTGCTTTATGTGTGGAACCAGCCAACACTGAATTCATTATTCACAGAAAAATCTTTTTCTAACCCTTTTTGGCATGTTGTTGAGAGAAAGTCCTGTCTTGACTCAGATCTTTTTTTTTAAATAAATCAGCTGGTTCACAAATTTGGCCTGACTGATTTGTTTACAGACTAATTAGCCCCATTTATTGAGTTCAGCTTTATGAATGAATAATCCATTCTCAGCTGCTTTTAAAAAATCAGGGTATAATAGCTTAAGTTTGAGTCTGTTTCTCATGCAAAACAAATGTATCCCTTCATACTTGCATACTGTTGGAAGTCATATAGACAAACTTTGGTGTTTTAATTTGTGTTTTAAGCTTGAATGCCTGAGTTCTTACTCATGAGGATGGGTCATGTTAATACTTACTCAGTATTTAGCAACATGTATTTGTGGGCAGTCATAAACGAGACAATTTTAATGATTTCGAATGACTCATTTTTCAGAAATGATCTGGATGGACTTTTTCTAATCTGAACATTATTTTACGTCAACATTAATTAAGAAATCAATAAACCACAGATTTAGCTTTGCTAGGTGATGGCCTTCGTGTGGGTGTTCACAGGTGTGTTATTTAATGTATTTCCTCTCCTCCAGGTGTACTTTACCTTCTCTAATGAGGATTATGATCGCAGCAATGATGATGTGGACCCTGTGTCTGCATCTGCTGAGTACGAGCTGGAAAAGAGGGTGGAAAAGATGGACGTTTTACTTATAGACATTCAGAAAGGTTTTTTAAACTTCATAATATGTATTTCTCCTGCTTTGAAATTCCTTAAAAACGTACTTTATTTGAGATGCCTGTTTTGTTGTCTAGGAAACGATGGCCTGGGAATCAGTATAATTGGTATGGGAGTAGGGGCAGATCAAGGACTGGAGAAGCTGGGAATTTTTGTCAAGACCATCACCGAAGGTGGCGCAGCTTACCGGGATGGACGGTAAGAAATCCAGAATAAAACCTTCTCTGTGTGATAGTGAACAGTGTAAGTAACAGATTCTGATTATTCTGCTGTCAAATAAAACAAGCCATTGGTGTTTCGTCTTTAACAGAATTCGGGTAAATGATCAGATTGTGGAGGTCGATGGAATCAGTCTGGTTGGTGTCACGCAACTCTTTGCAGCTACCACTTTGAAGAACACTAAAGGTCTGGTCAAGTGAGTATCATCACACCAAGCAGAACACAAAATGACCTGAAGTTTATTAAGATTGTGGGTTCAAGCACAAGCTGTGAGCTCACACCATCGTGTTCTTGATCAAAGCAGCGTACTCCAAGTTGCTTTAAAGGGATTTTCCCTATATTATGTAAGTTAAAAACATGCATCACATATTAAGGAGGAAATGTCTGGTAATGATTCACCAGGGCAAATCTAATCTCATAGTCAGTATAATAGCAGTAACGGCCATAGTCCTACTGTGTGAAGGAATTTTATGTCCTCCAATACAGGTTTCTCATTGGTCGAGAGAAACCAGGAGTGGAGAGCGAAGTGGCCCGTCTGATCAGCGAGACTCTACAACATGAGACAAGTCCTGAAAACCAGGAGCCAAAAAATGAAGACCACCATGAACCCAAAAACCATCAGCTACAGGAAGAAAAACAGATCTCTCAAATCCTTGACCAATATCAACCGGAAAGTGAACCACCGGCTGAAAAGAGTGTTGTGCAACAGGTATTTGAACATATAAAGATAAGCTTGATGTCATGAATAAATGAGTCACTAATTATTGTTGGGCCCATATTATGACTGATACAGGATAAACAGAGAGAGGCCGAAAAGAAGCAGGGGGTGGAGGACGCATCAAATGACTTGGCACAAGAAGTGTTTTCACAACTGAGAAGCCAAGGCATTGTTCTACCTGAAGATATCGATCCTACTGAGCTGGAACAAAAATTCAAAGAGGTATAATGTGAATTTACACAAACTGTAACTTATTCATCATTGCGAAATGCTTATTTCTCACTTTATTCACTTTTATAGATGCAGATAAGTCACAGTGTCACAATAACGGAGCTCAGTCAGTTGAGAGAGAAGGTAGGATGCTTATAAAAATGCTCATTTCTTATTTAGTAACTTGTCTTACCTGCAGAGTAATTGAACTTTTTGTGTGTTTGCAATTTTAAAGCTACAAGTGAGCGAAGCCGAACGCAAGTCTTGGGAGACTCGAAGTGCAGCTCTTGAAAGGATTGTGGAAGAGAGCAAGGAGCGCATCGAAAAGTTGGAAAAACACTGGCTCGATGCTCAGGCCCTCTGCAAATCTATCAACCAGCGTTTTAATGAGGCCCAGAGTCAGCACGATTCCCTGAAGCTCAAATACAATAAGAGCATGATGCTTCTACAGGAGCATGAACAGAGGTGTGTTCGAGCATGTAATGTGTTGTTATAGCAGAATCTTTCTGGGAAGTCAGTTCTGGGAAATGTACTGATTTGTGAAAGCCTGTATCAAGGTTATTAGGATTTCTAATGATCCATAGAGCCTCTAGTTGAATACATGAGACATGATAATAAAAAAAAGAAAAGAAAAAAAGTGAATTGTCATGTTTTGTTAATGGTTGGGCTGTTTTTAACTTGTAGAAAAGCTGAATATGTAAGGAAAGAGGCGGTGCTGACGAGAGAACTGGAGCAAAGGGAGAGAGAGTACAAGAGTACTGTGAGGCAGTTACAACATAAGGTAAAACTACAGCCATTTAATCTCATTTCGAATGAAGTACAATTACAAATGTGAACATCTTTCTAATCTAGGTAATATTTTGTGACGTGGCTTCACTGAGTGAATGCGTTACATATGTTTCTGTTACCTGTTCTGTAACTTGCAGAGTGGCTGGCACATACATTTGGTCAGATTTTCGAATGTGATTCGTCTTTTCAGACAGACAGTATATAGAACTCTATGCAGTTTTCCAGTTCTGACATCCACTCATCACAGAAATTAAGTAAAAAAACAAAGTTATCAACAGCATTTGAGATTTGTGTAATCCTTCTGGTGTTTAGCCAACAACACCAAATATAAGAGTACAGAGGCAAGGATTCTTCCTCTGCTATTTACTGGTTCTATCCTAGTATTAGAGATTGTGTGGATTTAGTGCGTCAAACTTTGGCATTTTTCAAAAACCTGGGACAGTCTTGTGCACTTACTTTCTGTTGTGTGAGACCGCAAGGGGAGGTACTGGGACAAGCCTACTTTTGCTTAACAAAATACAGCAGCTGCTCTGGTCTTGTGATTTAAAAGCGTTGATGTTATTGGTTGGGCAGCTTTATTCATAGACATTAGAACACCTCATTAACAAAAATCCGCAGCCGCATATTTGTCGCACTGAATTTTCAACGTAAACATTCGTCTTGACGATTCATTGTTGCGCCCTTTATCTTCAGGGCCGGATGCAGCTGTTAGAGTTGGTTTTACACGTAATGTTTAAGATATTAAACAGATAACATATATTACTGTAGTTATCCAAGCAAATATGTAGAGCATTTTCTACCTTATTCTTATCCTAGTATAGCACTAGCAATGCCAAGGTTATGGGTTCAAATCCCAGGGAATTCAAAACCTGTATTCTGAAAAAAAGCCAATTGCATAACATTTAGTCATCATAGAAACAAAGATAATAGGATAGAGTCTTGTGAGTCTATATACACATAATACCTCTCTGCATTTCTCAGATAGCTTGTCTGGAGGGCCGTACTGGATCAGACCAGCCAGAAGAGTCGTGCAGCCCTGCAGGAGAGAGTCAACCTAGCAGTCCAACCTCAGGTTCTTCAGAAAGAAATGGACTATCTACAGATGACCTTCACTCAGGTACATATGAACTCGGCCAATCATTTCTGTATAAAAGCTGGTCAAATATATAGTTTGATTTGATGAAATATGTAGTTTAGCTGTATTGTCTTTTTTTTGTTTATTTAGCCAGATTGTAACAATTCTTTTATTAATAATTACTTTGTTCAGAAATGTGTTAAAGTAAGTTCTTCTGGTTTTTAAATGTTGGTGTATGTCTGTTTGTCCTCAGATGCAGACTGGGGAGATGTTCCTCAGACGGCTCGCCTGGACTGCAGTGTATACAGAGCCAAAGCCAAGCTGGCACAGGGATCTCAGCGCAAGCGGCCCTCCCGAAGTAAACTCAGGGAGTCAGCGAAAGGCGCACAGGCACCAAGCCAATCACAGGTGCGTTGAACTACTAACATTCAAAAATACTCCACAGAGTATCACTGCATCACTGTCAGTTTAAATTGGCACTGCTGAAGAATCTCTGCCTCTTTCTTGCTAGTATAGTATCTCACTCAGAAAGCTAATTCACACTTTCTTGACAAGCTGATGCAACAGACTTTTTGTTTTGGGGAAAACAACAGTGTTATCTTGCCTGTCCTGGGGCCTGTACCATAATGGTGGCTAAACAAACTCAGAGTTACAGGATTAGTTTTGGGTTGACAAATCTAATTCCATGCAATCAGGGATTATTGGTACCATGATGAAGCTCATCAACTTTCTTTGTTAACCCAGGCTTGATCCTGAGTTA
>JAUMHG010000033.1:4421899-4444881 GCA_032359395.1 Enteromius anoplus | reverse complement strand
AGTGAGCGATCTAGGAGGTGCTGCCAATCGGTCACGGCGTATCTGCAAGTCAACAGGAGAAAGTGAAGGTAAGAACACAGCGTATGAGAGCGTGCTCTGTCTGTCTGGGCTTCATAGCTCGTTTATATTTGGAATCAAACCGTGACCGATTGGTTCTCCTTGATCGTGTCCAGGTGACGGTCGTTGATTTCCAGGGCGATGCTGATTGATCCTCGGGACACCCGCCACAATATATATATATATATATATATATATATATATACATGTATAAACCATCCAAATGTATTTTTCATCCATGCACTTAATATGAGTAAAGTCCAGTTGTTGTATCGGACAACACTGACTTCCATTAAATGGACAAAAACAGTTGAAACATACTTTATATTATCTAGTGAGTAAATGATGACAGATACTAATTTTTTAACTACCCGCTTAAGTCTCGATTGCTCTCTACTATAAACTTAGCCACTCATAAATATTTTACATTTTTTAGCTTTGGAAAAAGGAGGAAGGGAAATCTGTGGAAGGGAAAAAGCCTGAGCCCAACAATTTATTTATTTACTTTGTATTTAATATGCTAATGTGTACACAGAAAAATCTCAGCTACGTATGTAACCCTCTCTTCAGTTGGTCACTCCAAGTAACGTCGGTTAGGACCGAAGAATTGGGATCTTGCTTTGAGAGACCAATCCACTTTGAGTGTATTAAAACAAGCCGATGAACACTGGCATGCGCTGATTGCATCCAGCTTCAGTTGATCACAGCATGAGTATGCTGCAGCGCATAATTCGTTTTTCACTGAGGAGCTGAGCTGGTAACCCGGCCGCTCAGTTCTGATACAGCACTATTGGCGATGGGACTTGACGTTACATACATAACCGAGACATTCCCTTTCAGTCGGTCACTCCGAATCACGTCAGATATGACCGACGAATTGGGATCCCTACCAAAACCAGTGTCCTGCAGGAGTCCCCCAAGCCCCTGTCTGTCTGGGGTTGGCCGGGGCTCACCACATAAGGCCAGCTACTGTTATAAAAGCACTACCCATTCAGTAAGACTGGAACACTGGGTGACTGAACCCTCTTAAGGTAACAGAAGGTCTGCCGTGGAAACACAGGCTCTAGGTCTTAACCGTCTCAATGATTCATCGAGTGAGGCCCTGGCACCAGATGCTCCGCCACATCCGGCTGCCGAGGAGATGGAGGAACTCAACAAAGTCTACTGTATGGAGACTCTGAAGAAGTTAACAAGCCGAACCGAACCATGCCTCTCAGTGCCTCTACTCATTTGAGGTGAGAGCATAGTAGGATACCGGTTCCACGCGAAGGTCTATAGAATCTAGCAAACGTGTTAGGGGTTACCCGGCCCCCAGCTCTACAAATATCTGCCAGCTGGGCGCCACGTGCCAGTGCCCAGGGCACCCAGACCAGCTCTTTGACAGACAAAGAGCTGGTCTGAGGTCCTGAAGCTTTGTGTCTGTTCAACGTGGCATCTTAGTGGTCGAACGGGACAGAGCAAAGCTAGGGCTGGGTCTGTCTCCTCCAAGGGCAGCGATTGGGGTTTCACCACCTGGTCTCTAAATGGAGAAGTGGGAACCTTGGGGACATAGCCGGGCCGCGGGCCAGTGTAACCTGGGACTCTGCCGGCCCAAACTCAAGGCACGATTCGTCGCCCGAAAATGCCTGCAGGTTTGCTATCCTCTTGATGGAGGCCAGTGCGAGCAGGAGCAGAGTCTTCATTGATAGAAACTTCAGCTCAACTGCTGACAAAGGCTCAAATGAAGCCTGTTGAAGTGCTCTCAGCACTAGAGACAGGTTCCTAGAGTGTACAGTGGGGGGCCATGGAGGATTCTGACGATCAGGTCATGTTTACCAATGGACCTCCCATCAATGGGGTCGTAGTTTGCAGCGATAGCAGCCACATAGACTTTAAGGGTGGAGGGAGACAGCCTTCACTCCAACACCTGCTGCAGGAATGAAAGCACGACTTTGATCGGGCATCTCCGGGGGTCTTCTCGTTGAGAAGAACACCACTCCATGAACAGGTTCCACTTCAAAGCACAGGCACATCTCGTGGATGGCTCTCTCTCTAAAGAAAGGGCGTAAACTACCCCTTTGGGGTAGGTCACCTAGAACCTCCACGTCCCGTTTCTAGGGATCCGACATGGAGTTTCCAGAGGTCTGAATGCAGGTGCCAAAGGGTGCCCCGTCTTTAAGTCCGGAGGTCCTTCCTCAGAGGAATTGGCCTAGGAGGGGCTGTCATGAGGAGCATGAGTTCTGGGAACCAGGTCTGGGTGGGCCAACAGGGCGCCAGCTTTGCTGGGGTCATCTCCCCACAATGTGAACATGACTCATCCACGAAAGCCACCTCAGTATGCTTCAAGCCCAGGCGCAAGAGGCAGCGATCGTGACCATCACCCGGCACCAGGTAACGACCGCATCCAGAAAAGCTGAATATGCGCTGCACCAGCTGCTCATTTATACTCATGCTGTGATCAGCTGCAGCTGGATACAATCAGCATGTTAAATCAGCATGTCAACCAATGTTCATTGGCTTGTTTTATACCCCATACCCATAAGTATAGTGACAAATGGGAACATTAACTCATGCCATTGAAATGCATATTGGCGATACTGGCTTTTTACAACAAGATAAATAATATGCATTTAGATTTTGCCATGCCAGTCATTGTGCCTTCCACAGAGAATCTCTACAGGGTGAAACATTGCAAAAAAAAAAAAAGGGAACATAAAATTGTCTGATTCATTGACCTAGAATAGCCTTACAGTCACACAGAAAGAGGACACAGCATCTCTCTCTCTGTTCTTTACCCAGGTGAACTTGCTGTTCTTATGTGAGCAGTGTCGAAATGCAATGCCTGAGGCAGGGAGTGTTCAGAAACACTGGGCGTTACTGGATCAAAGTCTGCAATCAGACCCCTCATCTCCTTTCCCAACACCGCCTTTACCTCCATACCTTTCTCCCTTTCTCTATCCACCCACTTCTCTCAAACACAAGCACTCCAATCACTTAGTATGCACTCCCTCTCACTCCCTCCTCCTCCTCTTTTTTTCTCAGTGATATTGGTGGTTGGGGTTTCCACACAGCAGCAGCAAATAAATCTGCATGTGTTATCACAGAGCCGTAAATCTCAATCTGCTGTTCCAGTTCCATTCCGGTTGCTTTAAATCATATTAATGCCCACTCTGTTCTATTCTGTTCCTTTGGGGGGGGGTGAATTCTGTCAGCAATTATGTCTTTAGAGGTTGGGCTGGGGATGTTAATGGAGAAATATGTTGAAAGACTCAGGATTTGTCATGTTCAAGAGTGTAAGTGATCTCTTAAGTTGCTTACACTGCCTTTCCCTGTATGGCAATAACTATGTTTTAATTATTTGAATCATTAAGGCATGAAGGCTGGTTATTACTGCATTATAATAGAAATTTCATGCAGCTTTGTTAAGTGTTTGTTCAGGCATAGCCTACTCAGAATTCTGAGTAGGCTATACTAAATACTAAATATTAAATCCTAAAATTCTGCCATTAATTACTCACCCTTATGTTGTTCCAAACCTGTAAGACCTTCATTCATCCTCAGAACACAAATTAAGATATCTTTAATAAATTCTTCGAGCTCTCTGACTCTCAATAGGCAGCAAGAGTTAGCATTATCAAGGCTCAGAAATGTACCAAGGACATTAGCTCCAAGAATACTTTTTGTTAGTAAAGAATACTATGCGGATATGTTGTTTACATTCAGATGATGATTCAAAATGGCGCTATATGTGACATAAGCAATCAATCAATTAATCACTTTTATTTATATAGCGCTTTTAACAATTCAGATTAGATCAGATCAGATTTTGATAATGTTCAGCACTGAACATTATCAAATAGAAGAACAGTGACAGTATTGTATAATTATGAGATTAAATTATTTTTTTTATCAAATGCACAGATCTGTAATCAAAACTACGATAATCACTTGTAATTAGGTTACCCCTACTAAGCAAGCCAGAGACGACAGCAGCAAGGAACCAAAACCCAAACTGTGAGAGAATGGAGGAAAAAAACAAGTTGGGGCCAGTTCTCCTCAGCACCTAATTTCCAATTCAATATTAAGCACATGTCAGATTGTGAAAAGGATTTATAGTGTGTGTGTGTGTGTGTTTGCGCATTTGGTTCCGGTGATCTGTCCACAGGGCTTATCTAAGTGTTCTGGTCTCCGATGACCAGACCAAACAGTGGAGGAATGACATGAGGGCAAGTAGTTAATGAAAGAATAATTTTGGGTGAACTATCCCTTTAACATGATGTTGTCATATTTTATTACATTCAAATTTAAGTATTGGTTCTATTTTATTGGTCATTCTACAGAAATGTCCACTTTTGGTATGATAGGAATGATGTGTTAAATATGTCTTAAAATGTATTCATTTTTATATTTATTAATTTATGATGTGCTTGGAATTCTGTATAAGTTATATTTAAAAAAAAAAAAAAAGAAGGTCTAATTGTTCAAATAATATTGTTTTATTTTAAAATATATATTAAAAAAATTTGTAAGCCTACTTTTCAATTGTAATTTTCTGTAGAATGACAGTTAAATATGTGGTGTGAATTGAATTGGCCACACAGGGTGTTGAATTAAAATGACGGTAAAAATAATTTATTTGTATTGTTATTCGCAGTAACTCAAAAGGTTTGCACCAAAACATAAGTAACCACATAATTAATTTTGATATTTTGGTGCTGTCAAAACATTGACATTATTCATATTTAGGTTAAATATAAGGTGATATGTAATGCATTCCTGTGGGTTAGCCATAATTAATGATCATGTGATACCACTACATACTGATTTAACTGTGAGAATTTAAAGACCCTCACCAAGTTCACAGTCTAAAAGTCATTTTCTAGACAAAAGGTATTTTTTTTTTTTAAATTGTCTTACACTTTCAAATTACAATCTAATTTACAAGGATTCTGACAAAATGTATGTAATTTAAAAACGAAGATTAATTAATGTGCTTTTTTAATTCTTCTTACCTAAATAAACAATGTGCATATGTAATACCTCAGTTTATTACAGATATTTACAAATTTGGAACTGAGGCCACAAAGGAGTTCTCTGTTTAATTCTGACATGCACACTCCTCCTGTACATTGACGGTATTGATCTTTTTCATCCTATATTAAACACACATAACTAATTTATGTTTCTGAGGGACAAAACATGACATATTTCACTGTACTATCACTCACGGTGCTCACTTTCTTACTGATTTCATGAAAAGTTATTTAACCACATTTCAAATAAAAATTTGTCAGCATCAGTTTGCTAAAGAAGAGAGACCTCTAGCTTTCAACAGTAGGTGACAAGAGTGAAGAAACATAAAAAGTATTGTGGATAATTACAAGCATTAGAATTATAATTTTGTTTTAAAATATGCAGAATTTTAGGGCCTTGGTGATTAGGAATGTACACAGTCTACATGTGTGTAGGCGCATATTGGTATTGATTTGAATCTCATTGCTGTTTCCTTTATTGATTATTGACAGGGGACTGATGTCTTCTTTACAATTCCTCATGACCACCTTTTTCTCTCTTGGGCCCTTTTGCTGTAAGCTCCTCTTTCCCCGGCAAGGTGGGATAATCCATCATTTTTTACTTGCCTGGGAGGGTGAGAGCTTCCCTATGTCTGGGAGAGAGAGACAGAAAGAGGTTTAAATCTGGGAATTCATTGAACAAAACTAAAATTAAATTAAAAAAACTTAATCAATCTGCCTTTTGGCACTGTCTGCTAATTTCAAGAATTAAATAGTTTCAAATCTTCGTCAAAAGTGTGCTGTAGTCACATTCATCTTCACACAATCAGTACAGTTTTACACTTTTTATCTATGTGTATTCTTTATTACAGACAGACATAGCATGTCAAGCTTCACTGTCTTTACATACATTTTACATACACTTTCTATTCATTCACTTACAAATTGTTCAGATTTTCTGTTAACTCCCTCTTTTTATCTCAGCACAAGGCTCAACAAGTAGAGACATATTAGAATGAGTAATCTCTCAAGTAGCCTCAAATCCCCAAATAACCCCCGTCAGTCACTGAATATTTCTGAATTTTTCTAGACAGACTGTTTAATATTTTATGTGTTAGTAATTCATTTTTAAAATTGCCTGTGGTATAACAAATGAATAGAAAGAGAAAGAGAAATATTCCACTTTGTGTCTCAATTAATGTAACTTTCAAAATACTTGAGAACTGAACTGAATATGTGTCGTAATTGTTGAGTAAAATAATTGAAAAGGTATTTTGTAAGTACAGAGCATGCAACATTTAAACAGTACATTTACCTGGTATAGAACAGCAGGAAACAGTGGAACAGTTATGGTCCCAACGCTGAACCCTGTGGGACCTCAGCTTTAAAAATGCAGGGAGTGAGCCTTATTTAGCTATAACCTCTTATTCAAGCATTTTATGAGTATAACCCAAATTCAGTTGCTTGGAAGACCAGCAGAATGATCTTTGAAAATTTATATTGATTAAATGTAGATGCTCTGGCTGAGAGAAGCACTTTCAAAATGGCAAGTAGAATGAGCTAGAATAAACATGTTAATCCTAATTGATTGGGGTCAAACATTATATTTTTTAACATAGGCAAAGGTTTAAAAACTGTCCATATTTTTCTAAAATTATAGAATGCAAGCCTTTGAAAATCAACATTGTTAACACCTTTTTTTAATGATTTTATGAATACAGTGTTCATGCCTATTATGTGTTCAGTATGTGCTTATATTTCATGCCTGGCATGCGTAATATAGCATTTTTAGTTATGTGAATCTGCGTAAACCGGGATAGTTTACATACAATATTGTGATATGTTAAACTTTTCAAAAACTCAAACGAAAACATTTTCTGCCCTTACTTTATTGTTGTCATGTGATTGTACCCTTAATTGTTTTCAGCTTTACTGTATCACTCAATGTTATTCCCATCAAGTTTGTTTAAAGACTTCAGGAGTTTCTTGGAGTTCAGTCTGTTTAAGAGGATTTGACCTCCATTATATAGATTATGTTCTTTTCATTCATATGCAGTGACTAAGAAATTATGACAAACCTGATGGTTAAACCTGATGACTCCAAAACTGTGGGACTGATAGACGGGCGTGATTGAGACAAAGAAAAATAGAAATTAAAAGAAAAACAGTAAATGCTATAATAATTATTTATACTGTGCAACCACAGATTTGTGGCTGTTTCTGCCTGAGCAAACAAAAGCAAACTAAAACCCTGCCGGCGTCATGGCTAAGCACACACACAGAGGGAGTGAGGTGGAAAACAGAGTAATGCCATGGCGACAGGAAACAATACTGTAAGAACTTGTACTCAGAATGCATATTTGGTGTGTGAATAAGATTACTGTGCCTTTTTATTACGGTTTGGCTGAGTCCAGAGCACTCTGGAACACTGGATATTTTAGGAGCTACCACACAAGTTTAAATAAATATAAATGTGTTAATTATTGCCCACAAAACCTGTCAACTATATCCTCGTGATCACCATCGGTTGGCAGATGGAGAGCTTATAGTTGCAAAATGTTACAATGAAGCAAGTCAAGTGGAAAACTATATCCCATTTCTAGTGGAGGACATGGAAAAAAATCTGATTTTGTAACACTGGCCTGTGACATTTACGTAGACTTATTTTTGACGGTGTAAAGAGGTTTCTGTGTGAGAATCCCAAAGCTTTGCACCATATGAGACTGTGTTGGTGCATATGCTTACGTGTGTCTGTTCTTTTCAGATGTCTTGACATTCTCATTGCTTTCATTCTCTGCTATTCCCTCTCCTCTTCCCTCTGCTCAAGACTTCCTTCCAGTTGTTTTTGTTGAGTCCAACAGCCATTAAGCCATTGTTGTTAAAAATAAAACTTTAGTGGAAAAAAGGAGCAAGGTTGGGAAACATGACTGGGAGTCAGAGCAGAAACAGCCATCTGTGTCAATGGTTTCACATAGAAACGTTTAAGTGCAGCTACTGGGTGGGTCTAGATCTGCCTCTGTCATTATATACTCTGGAATTTGTTACTAACACACTGTAATAAACCTGAATCAAATGTGCAAACAAATGCATTTTTATATGTTGTTCCATACTATCTGTAACTGCATGTTCATACTGTAATTTATTCATTTTCTCCATGCTATGTCACAGTGCAGTCTTTATGTTCATGTTGGGTGTGGAAAAAAAGGCATGGATAGAGAGGAAAAGAGAAATAGAACAAGAATGCAACTCTGCCAGTTTTCCTAGCATTTGTATTGATCATTTTTAAAACCATGTGTTTGTGTGAACTCTGTCATTCATTCTAGCTCCTTTCCTGCTAGAAGGAAAATAAGCCCCACAGGCGTCTACAAGAGTGAAATTGTCAAACCGGTTTTCTCCAATGCTCAGAAAAACACAAATTCAATTCTCTCTCTCTCTCACACACACACACACACACACACAATGCACCCTCAGGGCACACATAGCTGCCAGTGCTCAGCCTTGTCCTCTTAGGGCAAGTACAAGCAGACCGAATCTGTTGCATCTCACACACACAGATACTCACACATTATATGTAACCTGTTTTCTCAAAGCAAAAACTTTAGCCAAAGATGTAAGTCTGGAAAACGTTAACCAAAAAACGTTTTTCTACTCTTTACATTGTTGGTACAGACATTTCTTAGCAGCACAATTTGATTTTCCTTTTTTTTTTTGGATAGAGTCAGTTCACAGAACTGTTGTTGTTTAGAATTGCAATATTTCTTTTACATTGTATTCATCAAAAATTATGATCCTTGTTTATGTGGCAGCTCTTTTACAAATAAACTTTTGAAGAAAGGTTTAGATACAGGTCAGCTTCACTAACCTGGACTTAACTTAATTAAGTAAAGTCATTTTACCTTAAGAAGAACATAATTGAATATTTAGGCAGACATCCCACCAGAGACAAAAAAAAATTGTACTCCACAGCTGGTGCCCTAAAGATGTGATACTTTGATATTTCTAAAAGATATTTTAAAATTTACACTTGCTTATTCCCCAAAAATGCTTATTTTCAGACCCTCTTAAATTCAAGCACTTCCCCAGCAGGTACACAACATCATAAGGCACTGATATATAGTGAAATTTCAGTTGCCACATTGCATGACCAAAATTTAACGTCAATTCGATGTTCATTTGATCTTCAGTACTGATGTCAGCTGTCATTGGTATTTGCTGTTTTTAGGTTGTGTAAATCCAATGTTAAGTCAACATCAATTTGCCAACACCAACCTGAGGTTACATTGACATTCTGTGCCTGCTGGGAAGCTTTGGTGTCGCATTGACATTAGCAGCACAAAGAAGGACATCTGTTCCAAAGTTACAGCTAATAAATTCCCGAAGCTCTCACTGTTTGGGGTGTTAAGGACCGGGCTTTAAAAATGAAGAAAGAGAGAAATAAACTTTCAGACAGTTTTACATCAGTGCATCTTCATTAACCTTCTTTCTTTTCATCTTTCACTCTCTTTTCAGGGTCAGGTGATATGTAATGCATTCCTGTGGGTTAGCCATAATTAATGATCATGTGATACCACTACATACTGATTTACTGTGAGAATTTAAAGACCTTCCCCAAGTTCACAGTCTAAAAGTCATTTTCTAGACAAAAGGTATTTTTAAAAGAATTGTCTTTCACTTTCAAATTACAATCTAATTTACAAGCATTTAACTACACAAATATAGACATTCTCAGCTGGCAGCCCTTTAAAATGATCTGTGTATTCAGAGGAAACGTTTGGACTTACGGTATCTATCTAGTATTTGGATTTTTACTGGAGTGCCTAATTATTTTTTTTTTTTGGTAGCTACTTAAAACATAGTTATTTGTCATAATAATGGTTTGTAACTAAAGCAGGTCTACCTGGAGAAAGCTATCTATTAACATTTCTCAATGGCAGTTGCTTGGCTGGTGCAGGATCCCTTATGTGGGGGTATATAATTTGATATCTGTCATCTTTTCTCATGGGCATAATTACATTCCAGGCAATTGTCTGAGCCATAACTTCCATGTGAATAATAAATTCAGAACAACAGGAAGATGACAGCTGGACAAAGCTGATTGATCATCATTGATTCAAACTCTCTGTAAAAAAAGATGCATAATATTGTCAGTCAGCTATATGTTCTAAAGATAATAAAATATTTACATTACAATTAGTTCCACTGTTCAAACATTAGTCCACATGTTTAAGTATCTTTATAAAAAATTGCAAAGGACTTTATCATCATTAAAAATAATGATAATTCACACAAAGAATGTAAGTTTGTTGTTCATTTATTCTCCCTCAGGTCGTCCAATATAAGCCAAGTGACTTTATTTCTTCAGTAGAATGCTATTTTTAACTAAAACCATGGAGATTCAACAAACGTGAAAGTCAATGAACACAAAATAACAGAAACACAAAATAAATACCCACAACTTCTCACGATCTGTAGAGGTCTTATGAAGCGAAACAATCCATCTGTGCAAGAAACGGATGATTACCTGCAATATCAATACAACATCACTAAGGACTATCAGATCAGCTAAATCATCTTTGTTGCACTGAAGAAGGAAGGTCACCTGATGTTTATAAAAGTTTGCTGCATAGTTATTTTCCTGTGTGGATGTGTAAATTAAATCTAACCCCAAGCTCTCTAATTTTAAACAGATGCACTGACAAACTTTTACTGTCTGAGCTCCGAATGCTGGAACCACACCCAGAGGGTTCATAAACCACTGCAATAAAGGAATGGAGAGGGAGGGTGAGGAAGGAGAGGATGTGAGGAAGAGGATAAGGGAGATGATTAGGACATACACGCACTGATTCACACCTAACTTACCATGTAACACACTTCATAGCATGAGTGTTTAACCTCCGGCGAGGATGAAGGTGAAAGATGGTGCAATTAAATTGCTTAGTTTCCATGAAAAATATAACACACCCATAGTTACGGAAGACACACGCACATCCTCATCGACACCAATAAGAGAAGAGAAACCAATCATGACCTCCTGCAAACTGATAGCTTCAATCCCCTGCATCTCATGGAAGGATTAAACATGCTTTAAAAACTGAACCTGTTTGAACTGGCTCTTTTTATAATGCGTCACGTGTTATAGAATAATATGTACTGTAAAAATACAACCTTCTGTACAGTATTATTAAAAAAAAGCGTAATTACTACTTAATTATCTCTCTAAATATACGTTATGGTTGTTGGTTTCTTATATTATACGAATAATATATTGGGATTTAACAAAAAATCACCTTTAGGGGTATTAAAAACCCCACATATTAATAAAACAGCTGATTTTTATTATCCCACACGTCTCCTTGCATCTTAACAAGACATGAACTCTTCCCAGAATTCATTGCATACACCAACACGATTCCTTCTCTCTTCTTTATTTAAAACATATTTAATTTCTCCTGTAACATATTATTGCTGTCCTCTTTTTTTTTAAGGAAGAATGTTGTTTACTGTTTTTCCCTCTATTCCTTAAAGACATAAAAAATTTAAATCTGCTTTGAGGATATTACTTTGTTTATGACTAACAGCTTTAATCCACGAAAAGTCGCTATTGAACCTGTAGTGACAAGACTGCAAAAGTTACTTTAAAAGACATTTACTGTGGTTGAAATAAATAAAAAAATGTATTATCTAAAATTTAAGTCAATATGAGACTTCTAAAGATGTATATCAAGGGCAAAAAGTTGAACATTATTATACAGTTGTCATTATTGCTATTTGTCTAAATTGTAACACCTTTTGTGTACTGTCTTTCTCAGTTCTGAAACAGTCAGATAGATTACTTGATATGTCTGTTGGGTACCCATCATAATAAAGTTTTAATAGATATAAACAGACTACTAATACTTTAATGACTGATATGACATGCAGTCTGGAGGCTCTTGAAATTACAGCTGTAAAAAGGCATTGTATGAATTACATATTTATTTTGTCAAGAATTAAGATATTTTTCCTCAAATAATGTTGTAAAACACTCCAAAGCCTTGTTGGCTGATGGTACATGGCGAGATTTGTATTTGGTCCTCCTTCCAAAAGTGTGTGGCCAGGGGCGTTGTAGTTGGGTGAAAACTGGGACTAAATTACCAGGGCCCCAAGTGGGGGGAGGGCCCCTGAGGAGAGATTTTTTTTTTTTCTTTTAAATATAATTTTAAGATAACAATAAATGTTGTTAACTAATGTAAATGCTAACATTTTGGGTAAATGCATCAGTTGATTGATGTATTAAGTGGTGTCATAGGTAGTTGTGAACCTCGAGCTTACGGGGGCCCATGGCCACTGCTTGTGCATAGGGCCCAGAATTTGCTGCTACGCTCCTGCGTGTGGCATATTAATTTGTGTTGCACATAATGTTTTCATTTTCAGCATTTCTCTTGTTTGGAGAAAGGTCATAAACAAAATCCTCAGAAAAGCAGATCAAGCACAGAAGGCTTCCTGAATTTTGGCAAGCATAACAGTTTGAATCACTCAAAATAAACTGTTGTGTTTCTAAGAAATCATTTCACTGAGCATTTAGAATTCTTTTTCAAGCAAGACAAACAGAAATTAATTCAAATAAACAGAAAGTAATGTCTCTTAATTCCCACAGTTTTAGGCTCCTAACTGTAAAACGTAACATGTAAACTTAAATAAATTGGTTTACTGGATGTTCAATGCTCTTACAAAATAATGTGAACTCAATAACCGATTAAAATAAGCAGAACTCAAACTGAATGAGTTACATTAACACATTAATAATACATTAATACATTTTCTAATTATTACAAAAGTTAAAAACAGTTGTGCTGCTTAATATTTCTTTGCACGATAGAGATTTTTCAGTATTCTTTCATTAATAAAAAGTTCACTGTCACTTTTGATCAAAGTAAAACGTAAAGACCTCCAAACTTTTGAACAGTAATACAAGCTCACATGTGTGCGCACACACACACACACACACACACACACGTGGCTGCCCCACCCAGCCCCTCCTCACTTTCAAACACACTTCACCTCCCAGCCCTCCAGCTCTGTTTTTCACATGTTTCTGCAGGCCGTCCTGTTCTCAAAATGAATTTAAGCTGCTGACGAAGGATCAGCAAAAACAGTGAACATTTTTACGCAACCGACTTATGATTGAGACTTTGGCTGCTTACCAGTGATGTAAAAAAAAATGGCTGTACATGCTGTGCCAAAACAAAATGTCCTCAATGCCTTGAAAACGTGCACTTTAACAGCAATAATGTGAGCTAATCAAACCGCTAACCTGATTTTACCAAGTGCAACATGTCCCATGGGTCAACATCTTTGTAGACCCTGGGACAACATTGCGATTAACTAATCATTTTAATCATAATCGTTTGGTGCTTATACATTAGGGTCCGTCATCTTATCATTTCCACTAATTTTAGGCATTATTCAGTCATGGATAAGGTTAGGTTTAGGTGTAGAGATATGGTCAAGACTATATTTTTGCATTAAAATCGATATTTTGACCTAGGGACACATCGAACTTGGCAAAATCAGGACGTGCTAATCAAACACTGCCTGAGATTACTATTAATGACATTTGTATATCAACTTCAAGCATATGTCTGAGACAGACAGAGACCTCTATAACCTTGAAACTCTATTCTCAGAGAGGAGCCGATCTATCAACCTCATCTGGAAGTGATATTCACAAAAGCGTAACTGACAGGTGTGTGGGTCACATCACGGAAAAAAGGATTGGAGTTGGGGAAAAGAAAGAATGCTGGAATGTTAGCCTCAGAGGCAAATCCTTATTGCTTTGTTTGGTTGTTATACCATTGTATTATACCCAAATGATTTTTTTACTTTCTTCAGAGTCATAAGATGTGAATATTTTTCTTGCTGAAAACAACAACAACAAAAACCTCTAGGCCAGCAAGCACCAGAAATCTGGTTTATGAATCCACAAATGAATTTGTCAAGTAGGATTGGCTGTCGGGTCCTTTCCTTAGAGTACAAAGCACACACCCACAGGAAGTTCACACTTCTTGGGACAATATGAATGAGGATGAATACTAAAAATCACTCAGCAGCACAACAAGTTCATGCTTAAGTAGCAACCCATTTACAGAGTCTTTTCAATCGCTTACAGCTTATGTGTCATATTCTTGTAATATGTGAAGTATGTAGGGCGTTGCATTACATATTGTGCATGTAACCGGAAGTTATACATCATAAAATGACTTTAGAGAACTAATTTGAACTAAATCTAAACATTACAGTAAGAACACAGTTAAAGAGTAAATAAACGAATAAATGAAAAACGATGCAAAAGAAAGCCTCATTCAGCTAAAAAAAATGTTTCCCCTTATACACGTTAATACTTGTCTACTGCTGCTGTGGTTTTTCTCTACAGAAAGCTGAGATTTATGTTGATGAAAGCTATAGATGTATCTGTTGTTGGACCAAAATTTTTTATGTTTGCTTTTTGTTGTCAAGTGACCTCTCTGGAAGTTAGTTTATGCCAATTCAGATCTGCATTTGATTCAGCAAAAACATGCTGAGTGAATGGAGTGTTTGTTGTGATATAATAGCATAAAGTTGACAACTGTATTTGATGTGTACCTAAATCTAAATCAATCCTTTAATAACTACTCTTAAATGTCCTCCTTGACGCACACAAAATAGCCTGATTGGTATTTGAGCAAACAGTGCCATCTCGTGTTAACTAATAGTTCAACGGTGCAAGAGCACCTTGTATAATATATAATTGTACAATACATAGGCTACATTCAGTAAATTTCATAAAACATAAAATGAAGAGTTAAAACAGCTACAATTTAAATAAAATTGACTCGTTGCTTTCCTTCGTGTTCTGTTCACCTTCTTAAAAACACCTTTTTATGTTATCTTATTTTGTTTTTCTTTGTTATTCGCACAGATTTGTTTGGTGGCAAAATATACTATTATTATTATTATTTTAAGGCCTGTTATTATTCTATCCTTTTCAGAAATATTATTTTATTTTTAGTAGAATCAAAGAAGCTATCAAACAAATCAGAATCAATGTAGTTTGTAATTTGGAGTGCTGTGGTAAAATACATAATCTCAAAAAAAAAGGTAGTTTAAATTTATGGACGCAGGAGGGCGCCAGATGTCCTCTCTCGAAGACTTGCCCCCTAAACACCTGACCAGAGCAGAAAAGAAACCAGAGACCGACTTTTTGAATATCGCCATAACTGTACAGTAATTTTGTGTATGCTGTACCCTCGTAATAACCAGCCATGTTTTGATCCAATTCTTCCTTCATCCCACTAACCCAATCGAGTTTCAGCACTAATATTAGCATTTTTTATATTGGCGACTTTAAATAAGGTATATGCTCACATTATACAACTACATTGAATTCGATTTTTATCTATTATTATTTTTTTTTTAATAAAATAACTAAATTCTATTTTAAATTGCTCTACAGCAGAGACAAGTCACTGGGGATTATAGCTGGTAGGGCTCAGGCCACAAAGTTTGTTGAGTTGACAGAATACATAGTAAATTGCCAGTTCTCGTGACTGAGGTAGTTTTCTATGTAGGTCTGTGCACGAGGCGTTTGGCGCGACAGAGCATCATATAGGGCTGGTTCCGCGCTTTATCCCTGGTGTTTACCGGGGAATAATTGCTGTTTTGCGCACCTGTGGGTGTGAGGAGACTGGCGCCGTCTGTGATTAGTCAGAGGAATGCAGACTGCTTCCGTAAGATACACTGACAACATTTCAACGATAGATGGCATTCCAGTTAAACCGTGCTTCTCAACAATAGGGAAATATATCCCTTTAATCAAAACTGTGAGCCTCATTTGATACTTTTAAACTATTAGTTGGTCTAAATGCTGGCCATTGATCAAGTCATTTACATGCGTACTGCTTAATTTGAAAGGCTAGAGGTTCAGGGTTAATCTTAGGTTACATATAAACAAGAAAATTGCTTTCGAAAAAAATGTACTGTACAGAAAAAGACAATGCTCCTTTATATATTTCATTCCCACTGGATATTTTCCGTCTGGAGCAAAAATGTAGTCTTGTTTCATTCTTGTCTATATTTGGCTATTTTCTCTCTTTTTAAAATTCATAAATGTTGCTATTCTAGTATATTTAATAAGTGAATAGTTAGGCTATATTTTTCACCGCTTTGCAAATAATATCTAAATCCTTTAAGACCAAGGCTGCAAGATATTTTGTTATTTCGACTTGTCAGAGGTCTTCCTTCAGCTGGCAGTACTTCTTTGGACTGCCTGCTAACCGATTGGTTCGCTTTACCACATGACGCCCAGTATATGGCCCGCCCGTCAGCATCTCCAAGGCAGAGACCGCCGCGAAGCTCCTCAAACCCTCTATCAACTGTGGATATGTAACTTGAGGCGAAACAAACTACCTCCATAAGTTGTGTGATTTTGTAGAGGTGCAGGTTTTAAATAGGCTATTTTAAGGGCTCACGGTAAGTATATTCAGTTCACTGTTTTTTTTCTGCAAAATGACTGCTGTTCTGGATAGCCTTGGCTCGGATATGCATACAAACCATATTACCTCGAGCAGCTTCAGTACCGTTCACAAGTCGCAGGATTCCCCAACATTGCCGGTGTCAACTGTGACCGACAGCAGCTTCTACAGCAGTTCACAGACAGGTCACTGCGCGGGGACGGCGTACGCACAACTGGCATCTTATTCCTATCATCCCGGTGCAGTTGGTAATGTTCACTACAGCCCAAAGGCTTACGATTTAGGCTATGCTTCATCCTATGGCGCTTATGGAACCTATGGACCCAGTTCTTCACCGACTCCAACCGAACCAGGTAAGACCGCCTCAGTATTCACAAACGTCGTTTTCTGTGTCCTGTTGTCTTCTCGTGACATTTTACAATGACAACTTTTGTTGGTAATTTTGTTAGAAAAAGAAGAGAGTGAGCCAGAAGTGCGCATGGTGAATGGAAAGCCAAAGAAAGTCCGGAAACCGCGAACCATCTACTCCAGTTTTCAGCTGGCGGCTCTCCAGCGCAGATTTCAGAAGACCCAGTATCTCGCGCTCCCTGAACGCGCCGAGCTCGCTGCGTCTTTGGGCCTCACACAGACCCAGGTCAAACGCGTCCCTTTTACTATATGCTGTGGCTGTGTTTAATTGATTTTAAGGCATTGTTGCGTTGGTTGCATTTCATGTTTAACTTAGATGCGATGTGTTTTGAATCACAGGTGAAGATATGGTTTCAGAACCGGCGCTCAAAATTCAAAAAGTTGTGGAAAAACGGTGAAATTCCAACAGACCAACAGGTTGCTGCCGGTGACTCTCCATCTAGCAGTCCTCCACCACAAGCAGGTTGGGATTTCCCACCGAACCAGACACCGAACGACGGAGACACAGTTGCAGAGCAGCCCACCGGGCCACCAAACACCACCGCCCCGTCGTTTTTGACAAACTATTCATGGTACTCATCCACGAATACGGTCACACATCTACAGCCCAGTACCTTAATACAACCTCATCACAGCTCTGCCATGAGTGCTGGGACCATATTCTAACGGAGGACTAAAATGGCCGAATACACCTGTTGTAGGAGGACATAGGCCTTTTCTGTCACTGGACTTCTATATCTTAGGAAAACATTAACTCTAAAATCTATTTTCAGGCTGGGTTTGCTTAAGATGCGTGCCGTGGAATTCTTTGGCGCCACTAATGCGCGCAAGCAACGCACATTAAATTATTTTTCTATTTATTTATTTGTTTTCGTTATAGTCAAAATGAAAGGGGTAATCATATATGTTTATTTCACAATCCAAGTACAAACGGGTAGCCTTTTTTCGTGTGTTGTACAGAATATATTAGATTTAGGGATAAATCTATTAAAATGCTTATAACCTGCAGTCATAATTAAATGTGCGTTTTACCATCAGTTTAACGTTTGGTTCTTTGATTGTCGTTTCAAGTTGATTTTCTTCAACCCAAGGATTTAGTGAGGCTGTGTTTTTTTGTTTTTTGTTTTCCAGGTTTTACTCTGTAAAACGTTTCTTGATACCTACCATTGGTCGTAAAAGTCTCGTAAAGGATTGTAGGCTACAAATGGGCTGTGACGTGTGTGATGATGTTTCCACGTTCTTTTAACCTGGCATCTAACAATTTTTCATTTTAACGTGGCAAGCAAGACCTTTCTTTGGCTATAACGAATAAATCGATTAATGAAACCGTATAAATGAAAAAGACCCCATTTGAATTTGCAACGCCCGCTGCGTAAATACAACACATAGGTTCATATGCACTAACTTATTATTTACAGAAATTAGTACTGCATTATGTTTGTAATGAACATTAGGCCTATATATGCATACTTTTTCTTTGCGCATCTCCGTTTCTTTTGCACAGGTAATGCATGTGATTATTCGGTAGGACGAATCTGATCCCATTTAATCCTTTGTAAATGTTCTTGGTGAGGAGGTATCCTGTACCTCTGGGCATGAGGGGGAACGCCTGGCATTCGGACGCGTCTTGGCATGCGCAGAAGGAGATTCGAGGGCGTTCCGCGTGCGGCGAGGGCTCTTCCCACTCCAGACTCTCTGGAGTCAGCTCGCTCCTCTTCCAGACGTTTTATGAACGCCACTCAACCAGAGAAAAAAATACATAAAACCGCCTCAAGCAGACCGCCCTGGAAACATTCTCCTCGAGTCCTCGCTTCCAGCTCCAGCACAGCCTTGAGCTATTCTTGTACGGGGACACGCAGTTTCTCATAGCTTGCCTCACGTCTTCACATGGTCAAGTTCAATATTTTTGGAACTAAAATAGTTACTGGAATAGGTGGGAGACAAATTAATATGAGGCTATGCTCATGTTTCACATTATACGGCACCTGTAATTGATGTACTTCATGTATGTTTATTTGTGAAACTGGGATTAAAAGTTGCTTTAGCCTACCTAATTGTAATTGATGCAAACGCAGATTACAAATGGATTGCACGTACATATGCTTTATTAGGCCCATATTTTTGTAGAAACTATTAATAATCGCTGAAATTAAACAAGAAAGAAAAAAAAAAAAGTTCCATCCAAACATATTAAATTGTAGGCTATATTAAGAAGGGGGAAGTGAGCAGAATATATCAAATCAATCAGCCTGGCCGAATAAACAAAGAGCAGCATAACAAAACAGCAGCATAACAAACTCATCAGTATTCCCGAAGTTTACCCACGAACTATTTATAAAGAATAACTTTCTTAGGGGCTGTTGTAACTAATCGTTTATCTTATATGATTTGTTTCTTTTGAGGTTCATGATTCGAGCTTCCGCGGTTTTTCTAAATATGGAGATAGTGGTTGGGGCCCGGATCCTTTGATTCGTATTTAAAAAGACGCCTATTTTTAGTCTGATTTTGGGAATCTCATTCTTAAACCCATCAGGGCGCCGTGCATATCTTTGTAGGTGCAGCAAATGCTACTATGATTGTAGCACATTTTACCGTTTTGCTTCATTCCTTAAGTAAAGATTCACAGCTGGCAGTAATTGAAATGCCAGGGCTTATTTGCAACCACACCACTATGAGTCCAAATGACTGCTTCCGTTTGAATTTAAAGCTAAATCTGCGTGAAGCAGAGCAGAGGGTCTCTGACATGTTTCTAGAACCGAAAAGAATGGAAACATTTTGCGGTATAAACTTTAATGATATTTCGTAGGGCTGTCAGCAACGCAAAAGTTAATTTGCAAAGCCAATATTTTGCTGGATCTCATGATTTGTTTTATTTTCTTTACTATTGTGGACAATGAATTGCAGGCTATGATTAAGGAGAAAGCAAATAACTACAGAGCATTCACATAGCCAAACCAAGCCTAAATGAAGCAAACATAATAAAAGACTAATAAGAAAGCCGTAAATAATAAAAAATTAAAGAAATTAAGGAGGATACAACGAAAAGTGAGCAGAAATACGAGATTTTAAGCTTAAAATTGGTTAGTTTAATGATCAGGAGCATCCTTCATGACAGAATACAGCACCTGCAAACACAAGAAAAACGCCTATTGATTCCCTGCTTGTTCCCTTTTCTTTTGTCCGACTGAAAAGATTCCCTCCGCACCAGAAATTGCTGGTAATTGCGACAGACAGATGAAAATCCGCGAGGATGCACAAAAACCAAATGGCTGCAATTATAATTCGATTTAATGAGCACAGCGTAGAAAGGCAGGCACCATGCGGTCAGAAAGTGCGATCAAATCACATAAACTAGTAGACCTACTACAAATAAACAGATTATGCTATATGCTTAATAATAATAACACATGTAGTAACTATTCCTTTTAAGCTTAATAAGAATATAGCATAAACAATTCATTGGTGTTTACATAGTCCATCATCTTCTAAGGACTTCTTTGTGATTAAAAATAATAAAATAAACAATGCGCGTTTAAATGTTTCATTGCTCGTTTATCATTTGCTTTATACGCTTTTTTTAATCGATTCTTAAAAACCGAGCAAACGTAACTTTATAGGAGATTTATGTGCGCGTTTCTTTAGTCTAAATATAGAGCTTACTGACTGTTTCAAGCAAAAGCAGAAGGAAACTTCCCAGATGGCACAGCCACCGAAAGCTACGGATTAAATAGTAAGGGTCACATTGTAATTAACCTTAATTGTACACATCATAGAGGCACAGCCATTAGACAGATGCAGAATGGAAGCCGGTTTGTGGAGAGAGTTCGCGCTCATATAAACGCACTTTCTGATCACTCATGTTACACTCATTTCGTTGTTTTTAGCGATTTATTTTAGCAGAATATGATTTTTTTTTCATCTACACACTTCAAAACGCAAACTATAAGCTCAATGAGAATTCAAACTCTGTCAAATGATGTCGTGGAGCAGATATGATTATAGGGTATTCTTGATATGGCTCATACGGAAACCCATGGCCCATAAATATAATCACCTCTCGAGAGATGCACAGCGCTAACTACATTACTGCGGAGTAATATTATAATGTACGGAGAAACTCCGCCATAATAATAAGACGTAATGACATTTCATTCCCTGTGCTTTCAATGAGTTCAGCCAGAGATGGCATCAGAAAGCAAAGAGTTTGGAATGGTGAGGAGATTCTGAAACTCATTACATAATAACCTACATGCATTAAACAATTAACTCCATTAATTCAAAGGTAAAAACGCAGGGCTGGAGTTGCATAGCTGTTTCAGGAAGCCAGGCACACAAAATAAGATAAAACGCTAGATAAAGGTTAAGAAACATTTATTTAAATAACAGATTCTATTGTTTTAAAAATGCAGATCCATCTCACACCTCACACTTCAAGATGTCCCATAATTCTTTGTCTGGTCAATCTTCATCCGGGAGTTTTGTCAGGATCTCTACACCATCGCTGGTGATTACCACAGTGTGTTCAAATTGGGCAGATCTGAGTATTTACACACAAAAAAACAAATACACACATGAACACTGAGTCATAAAGATTTAGTCATTTATATAAAATCTGTCGTTTTCTACCAGGGGTCTGGGGCCCACAAGGGACCCGGCAAACTTCTTTTCAAAGTTTTTTTGTCAGGTAAAAATTGTTAATTATAATTTTTTATTTTTTTTAAATAATCCCTTAATCCTTATTCAGTAAATCACAATGAAGGCATTGAGCTGCCTTAGATGTAGAATTGAAATAAGGAATCTGTTTCCTATATTGCATATCACCCCAGTCAACCTTAAAAATCAGAGCTCTAATCAACCACTGACCAAGTAGTAACACTCTGCTCTCACCTGCCAACAGGGCAATCAGCTCATTTGCAATTAACACTGAAGTGCTCTCCAGTGAAATATATGCAGTTAAAGGAAAGTTTATCCCAGAGCACTTAGCTCTCTATGTGCTTCAAGTTCTGAGGGTACTTAGTCTTTCCAAGTTTAATGTCAAGAGCCAATAGAAATAAAGTTCTTAAAGATTCTCAATAGAAATTGACCACTTATTCTTGCTTGAAGTAATGAATGATTAATGTGGGCTACATTTCAACGGCTGCATTTGGCTCTCATTACAAAGGTGGTGAGAGAAGTGTGGGAGGAGAAATTGAACACAACATGCACCTTTTGTCGTCCACAGATACAGCAGTCCACTTGTCCCTCAGGATCTTGAATTCGGAGGATCCTTCCATAAGAATGGGTTCTGGAAAAACGGACAGACGGTTACAAATACACGTTTCCACAGACGTTCTTAATAACATTTAATTGGTCGGTCACCTAAAACAATGAAGAGTACACACATACAGACCTATGGTGAAGGACATGCCCTCTTCCATCTGTAGGTCGTTGTCATTGGCTGTAAAAGAGAAAAAAAAGCATGAACCAGCGTTGGTGCGTGGGCCCTAATTAAAAGTAAAACATCTTAACTAATTACATTAATGAACTGTATTCATACGGCTGCAATAGAGCTTAATAGTAGTAGTTTATATTTGTTTGTAAGCATCTTAGGCTATTTTCGTGGCAAAAACAAAAAAACTACAAGTATAACGAACACAATAAAAACCAGTAAACAAACAAATGTAAGTTACATAACACAAGACCTTTTTACATTAACATAATAGATAAAATAAAATTCTAAAGATAAAATTCTAAAACTTTTTCAGGCAAAATTATACTAAACTTCATAAAAGAGTTTTCAACATACTGTACATCAAAACCATGATAATCCAATAAAATAGGTTTCAACATAGATTAGCTAGCCTGGGCCCGCCCAAACTTCCTTTGATGCTACATTCTTTTCGCAAGCAAAGTTAGTCTGGCCAAGCTGCCGTTTTAGAGCATTTCATATTCCCTAAAAAGTGGGAACCAATGAGAAATGGGCTCCCCCGCCCCCGGCACGACTGAGGCGGGTGTAACGCGATGACGCAGCAGTTCTGCGGCGTTCAAACATGGCGTG
>JAUMHG010000033.1:4380269-4395758 GCA_032359395.1 Enteromius anoplus | reverse complement strand
GTAAAATTCCTACTGTAAACATATCAAAATGTCATTTTTGATTAGTAAAATGCATTGATAAGATATTCATTTGGACATCTTTAAAGGTGATTTGTTCAGTATTTAGATTTTTTTGCACCCTCCGATTCCAGATTTTCAAATAGATGTAATCTCGGTCAAATATTGACCTATCCTAACAAACCATGTATCAATAGAAAGCTTATTTATTTAAAAAAAATCATTATTAAGAAATGTTTAAAAAATACAATCCACAAACACATTGTGGAGTTCAAGAGATGATCACAACCAATCATATTTGATAGCTGTATTACATTCACATTAACAAATGATTAGCTTGAAAATTGTATTTTAGGATAAAGCAGAGTAATAATCCATGACTTTCCATAACTGAAAATATTTTCAGAACTTTTTTTTTAAGCCTAAAAGTTCTATTTTAAATTCAATGCTTTTCCATTACAAAGGATTCCTAAATATTGTGTTATGCAACATTCCAAAAAGAAAAACCTGTACTATATTTGCTCCCTTAAAAAGGCAAAGCACATGGATTGGATCCATTTAGATCAGTCAAGTACAAAAACAATGGAACGTTTTACTGTGATGCCTTTTTGTTTAGAGAATATATTAGAAATCAACAAAGATGAAGTCTGATGTCATCATCTGTAAGAAACAACAGCTAGCAGATAAACAAGATTACCACCATTTTTATCTATACAGTACATTTTATTACAATTCAGATGCATGTCACCATAATATGTATACCTTGTAGTATTTCCATATGTTTTTTAGTGATTGATTGATTAATTCATAAATATTTTTAAGACAAAAAAAGGCCCTATAAAAACAGCTAGAGGAAAAAGTTATACATATCTTCCACCCTCTTTTAGCAAATCATGAATTGAAAATTACATTTCACAATCAATAAAACCCATACATAATCTTAAATCTAATTCAAGTTCTCTCAGTCCCAAAGTCATTTCATTTTCGTTTTAGGAGCAAGAATATAAAAATACTGTAGATTGGTCAGTACAAAAAATTCACACGGCTCAGACAATAAAACCAACCACAGCATTCATATGAGATGACATGAGCACCAATAAAGCTTAATGCGTCACGCGTTTCCTCCTCAGCTTTGGGGGCAAGAGTGAGTAAAGTGCCTGTTCTGTCCCTCATGCTCAATGCGGCATGGTGAACAACTGCAGAACAAAACATTACTTAGTGTGTTTATGCACAAAATAAACTATAATAGTGAATACAGTGTAGTGTGTGCAAAACTAAAGCAACCAAACAGCTGAATGCAGCATTAAAATGTGATTAAGAGTGAAGGGTGTTTTCCCTGTTGTACTAGAGTGTGCGTGTGTGTGTGAGACTTTACCTTTGGTTTAGTTTGTCTAGTGAAAGGTACACCCTCTTCAGCAATGTGTGTGTCCAGCAAGTCTTTACTCTGACTGTCTGAACTGAGTGTGTCCATTAAGCTGGTAGTACACACTGAGTGAGTGTTATAACCGCTATCCACCTGCAGAAAACACGAGGGACAGATTAAGCTTTTGGCTGGAGACCATAGTACACAATGCTTGCAAATATACATTTATAAAGCATAAACTTAATTTTATGCTTAGTCTCATTAAATAGTGCTACCATCATTAAATTAATAGTAATAATAAAAAAGGTCATCTGTAAATAAAATGCATTTTGAAAAGGATGTTTTATCCATAGTGTTGTGAACGTTTTCACGAGACCAGGAGACACTTTGGATTTGGAAGCAGAATTTTCTCCAGAATAAAGAGAAACTTCTGCTTCCAAATCCAAAGTGTCTCCTGGTCTCGTGAAAACGTTTACAACAATAGCAATTTTTACATATGAAGTTTATGCTTTAGAAATATTTTAAATCTTCTCACGTCACATTTTTTACATTTTTACTTAGAGCAAAAGAGATTCAGTACAGCAGCAGCTGCTTTCCGCCAGTTCTGCAGTGGTTTTATGTCAGCTGCACCTGCTGGAGTACTGATGAAACGACTCTTTAAATTATTGTCTAGTGTTTGGAGGTTACTTGGAAGCAGCAGGTATTCTGGTCATCTGACAGCACGCATACTAACCTGCATGCTAATGTCGTAAGGTGTAATGCTTCCTTCTGCAAGCAGGGATACGAACATGTGCGTGCTCTCAGCGTTAGGCACACTGCCAGTTCGAGAGCCGGACAGTCCAGTTGGTGACGCAGTGTCCTCTCCAGGAACCCAACCACAGGATTCCTCTCTGCTCCTGCTGATGACCTCATCTACATTTTCCCTACTGCTAGTCTCATTATTTCCTTCACTGTCCTTCTCGAACTGCTCATCTTGATCCATTTGCTCTGATATAGCCACCGAGGCCTCTGACTCACTTTCCCCAGATTGGTGTACTTCTCGCTGAGCATGAGGTCCGGTCGAGTTCACATCCAGGTCCATGGTGGGTAAAGGTTCACTGGGAGGGAGGCTCTCCATGTCCTGGAGGTTTGGGTGAAGTATAGGGGAAATGTGAGTAGGAGAGGCCCACATACAGGCTCTGCTTCTGAGTCGGGATTGAAAGGGGGAGCAGATTCGAATAGGGGAGCAGCCCTCCACCAATGGGCTTTCTCCACATCGGTTCATGTCAATGTCTGAGCTGCCCGTAGGAATGCCATCGGGGGACAAAAATGACAACCTTTTCCTCTCACCTAAAAAGACAAAGTTTAATGTCACTTCACATACACTTATCCAAAGTCCAAGTGGGGGTTTGTGAAGAGCTAAAAAATATATTGCAAAAAATGTATTACAAAAATCTTTTTTTTTTGCCATTTACTTGCATGCCATGTGAACATTACCCGACATTAGAGAACCATAAACATACAAAAGAGTTGTTTGTTAAAATAGTCCATGTGACAGCAATGGTTCAATGTCCTTACTACCTTTCTGGGCCTTGAACATGGTAGTTCCATTGCTGTCTACAGGTGCTCTCAGATTTCATCAAAAATATATTTTGGTTAGAGGAAACACCTGCACTTACATATATATAGTAATGACATACATACAACACTGAAAAACAAAACTGGCACCATCTCATATTCCTCACCTGATACAGGCGTCACAGAATGCGGAAGTCTGATCGGAGACAGAATAGGAGACTTGAAAGCAGGGGACGATCTTTCTGAAAACATAGGACTCGCAACACTGCCCAGACTGCATGCTCGACCCTGGCCTTGGATGGGACTGGATGAAAACTGGCCCTGAGAATTATGGATAAAATACAATATTACATTTTAAAGATCTCAGATATCAAGACGTACCCTTGATCCATATTTTATTGGTCTAGTTTAACCCTTGTGTCATCGTCTATGATCTGATACATACAGACAAGGGCGTCTCAGTTGGAATGCCACACTGAAGTGGAGAGACAATAACAGAAGACATCATCTCTTGACTACTGGGAGGAAAATGATGGGAATGTCTGTCTGGGCTGGAAGGGGTAGAGGATTCAGAGCCACTGTCGTGGCCGTCAAGAAACAGCTTCCGCCGCAAAGAGGAGGAGCTGAGGCTCTCCTGAACCTGTTCGGTTAGCTCTTCTGTCTTGTAGTAATCACCTTGTATAACAGAAACACAACCTTATTGCATTTGACCTAACATTGTACTGTCAAATGCACTTTCAGGATTTTGGGGAAGATGTCTAACTAGGGATAAAAGTCATCAATGCATAATAAAACTTGTAGACATGTTTTAATTTGAATAAAAGGGTAACCATGTAAGATTTCCCCCATTTACTTATTATAATTTTTTGTTTTTAAACGACAATTATTTATTGTTTCTCAACTAATGAGGTCATATAACTATGTATGAAAAGCATTAATTATTAAAGTATTAAAAACAAAATGGTGATTAAAACATAATGGAACGGTTTCAAAAAAGTTAACGCTTTTTTATTACAATTTACAAAAAAAAAAAAAAAGTGAATATTTTAAAACAGAATTTATTCCTTTGAAGCAAAAGCTGAATTTTCAACATTGCTGCAGTCTTTTTTTTTTTTTGTCATGATCATTATAGAAAACACTGTAATATGCTGATTTGCTGCTCAGTAAATACTTCTTAGTATTAATGTTTAAAACGGTTAAACTGTTTAAAATTGTCAAAACTGCTCATACATTTTTTGGATTGTTAAAATTATCAAAAGAACAGCATTCTTTTAAAATATAAATATTTTGTAATATATTCTAAAAATCTTTACCATCACTTTTGATCATTTTAATGCAACACCGAGAGAAAAAACTAAAACACTTACTGACCCCATACCTTTAAACAGCACTATATTATTAGGTACATGTGAATTACATGCTTGACTTCATTTTAAAATAATAATAATTTTAAAAAAAACGTTACCCAAAACTTTTTCAAGATTGAAGTCCACAGGCAGAGACAGGACAGTCTGACAGATGGCTAAAACACATCAAGAAAAGACCAATTACTCTAAATCTACATGGATATTTATTATACTTTACAGTGGTGATCAGTTAGAGCTGCTGAACAAACCATTTATTTTCTTTGACGACGGAAGTGTTTCTGTTACCAGTGGGGACAAAGGACCTAAAGAGAGACAATTTAAGTTAAAATCTAAAAACTACTTTGGTTGCAGCATGAAAACATCTCTTTCTTTTGTGTGCTATGACTTACTTTTCTGATGTGGTATTTTTACCGATGGTTTAGCAGCTGGAGGTCCCCATGGGGAGGGAACAATTGCACCTTTAGTAAAAAACTGGAAAAAAAAAAAAAAAAAAAAAAATAATTTTCTGTAGTTAAAACAAAACATTTTCATGAACAGACATTGTTTTATAAGAAGTAAAGCCGTTTTACCTGTTCAATAGCATGTTGCCGTTTTTCCTCAATCTCAGAATCTGCCCTTGATGTGTCAAAACACAACTAAGTTAATATTATGAGAATATGAAGAAATATTTACAAAAAGAACGTCATTATTGTAAAAACTCTACAAACAAAAATTCTAACAGCAATACATACCTGGCTTGGCTCAGAAACATAGCCTGGCGATGAATGTCCTCTTGGTCTATTTCCACAGGAAGTAAATTTGCCATTTCATCAATGGACCATTTGAACTTGGCTGGTGTCTACAACAAGCAACACAAACAGAAATTACATTTCTATCCCTTTTTATGATTTCCCCTCATATACAGATTCAGAAACTCACCGCTGAGGAGCTTTTTGAGCTCTTGAACACCGACGGGCTGGGCACCAGAGGCTCATGCAGACGGTGATAGTCGTTTGGGCTCTCAAACGGGTTCAGAATAGCGGGTCGTCCAGGAGTCTCGGGTGTTAACGTTATATGAATCTCTGCTATGTCTCCCATTTTAAAAACGGCGTCTAGCCAACCAGGCTACGCTTTAGTAAGAAATAAATGAGTGCGTGAAAGTGACTGGAGATCCCTCAGAATATAGCTGTAAACATCTTGTTTGGTTAGCTATAACGTTATATAATTGCATCTAGTTAGTGATGATCAAACGAATATCGCTCGTATTTTCCTCCTTTGTTAGTCTGCAGTCTTTAACGTACATGTGTTTAAAAAGACAAACACAAGCAATGAAAATTCTTAATTAATCCTCACAACGCAACAACACTCAAACAAGCCAAACAGTGATCTCTGAATGGCTCTAACGTGTGATTTAATTTTTGCTAGCCAATCACAATGCAGCAGAACATGCGAAACAACCAATCAGCTGACGAGAACGGCGACCAGCAGTCTCGACGTAATTTCCTTTCGGACTTCTAAAACTTTATTGACAGGATTTTGTACAACAAAAAGCGAGAGGCGTGAAGAAAATTGCTGTCAGTTTATGGATACTGTATAATAATGCGAGGTTTGTGACACTGCCCGGTTTTTAATTCGCAAATTGTTGGAAGACACCAGAGACTAACAGTGGAGTAGACGTGTTAGGTTCTTCTGAATTAATGATAGTGCTTTGTTATAGTCGTTAAGTAATTAAATAGCTTTAGCACGTAGCATCATGGCCAGTCCTGCGAGCGCAAACATGAACGCTGTCCGGGAGACTATGGACGGTAAGATTCAAATGTTTGCAAAGACAGGCTCTTTTAAAATATTGTTGTTTCGAAACGTTATTTGAAAGTAAACTGATGCTGGCACTGGTTTGCACACGCATGCGTCATGATTCGTTCACATAAACCGTCACTGTTGTTCTTACATTTCCAGTTCTTCTGGAGATATCCAGGCTGCTGAATACAGGATTGGACATGGAGTCTCTGTCGATATGCGTCCGTCTCTGTGAGCAGGGGATCAACCCCGAAGCTCTGTCATCAGTTATCAAAGAACTCAGAAGAGCCTCGGACTCATTAAAGGTAACGCTAGTGGATTTGCAATGACGCAGTCTCATTTCGGCTTCTTCCCACTCACTGGTTTTGTCCACTCAGCCTATATTCATATTCTTGTTGTATCAATAGTGCACATGTTAGCAGATAATATAATGCTTCGTGGGGATGTTTCCATTTTCAACATTCATTTGTCGAAAATGTTCTTATTTCAATAAAAACAGTGAAGGCAGATGAAACTGACAGGCTTTAAAATATACCATGTACTATGTATATATATTTCTTCTCTTTTTTCTTTTTTATTAACGTTCATGTTTTATTGATCTTTCAGGCTTCTGAAAACAGCACGAGTCAAGGATGACCAGTCAGAATTTCATCTATGACAGAGTGGTCCCTGTTTAAGAAGACTGCACAAAGCATTGTGTATATAAGCATGTACATAGGATTAATGTGTTAAAACAGTTGCTTTGCCTTGTGTTTGACCTACTCTCATGTGCCTCTGTATGTACAATTGGACTGTTAAAGTGTGCTTTTTTCCCTTTGTTATTTAAATATTGTGTATACTAATAACTATAATTCATCATAATCCTAAAAGGAAAAACCTCCTCAAAATAGATATTACTCTGTGGAACCATTTTTATGCCCACGTTTAAGTCAGTAAAATGTTTTTACAGCCTAAACTTGCGAGTCTATTTCTGATCACTAAAAAAAAATGTTCTGTACCTCCATATGTGTTTACATCTTTTAGCCACAAGATGGCAACATCAGTCAATTTATAGTTAATTACTGCTGCTTTGTATTCAGTCATAGCATTATAATTTCAGTCTTTTACGATTTATTTATTTAAAACATTTACGATGAAAATCATGGCCAGGGACCTGTTTTATAAACCAAGTTTACCAAATAAGCCAGGCTTATGGCAGATAATCTGACTTATGTTAAACCAATAAGTCAGACTAACTGAAATAAACCTGGCTTATTTGGTAAACTTGTAGGACTCTTATAAGGAGCTCATGTATATTTGTTTTCAGAGCAGCAAGTTTATTCACAGTAGTCATAAGACCTGTTTTGTATTTTTTTTAAATCTGACATCAGTCTCCGGGAATGTTTAAGGTCAGGTTTGGTAAGAGCACTGTGGATCTTAGATCAGCCCAAAAGGCAGCATACCTGGCGTGAGCTTCATTAACACCCAGCTGTGCTGAGAGGGAGAGGTGGCTGTGTCCTTGGTTCCTGCAGACAGGAGGCATAATGTTTCACTCCTGCAGCGAGAACTCATTTATGTGTCTGTAATCACCTCAACCTTATGTCTGCTCTTATTGCTAAATATTTACCTCGAGTCCAGTCGTTTCTCAAGGAGAGGTTTTCAGCAGAATGTACTGAAGTTTAAGAAATAGTTCAACCAAAAATTCTAATGTACATCAATTTCTGAGTAATGAAACCAGTGAGTCCCAAAAAGCTGATAGAACATCTATAGTCTATCAATTACTGTCTTGTAAAAAGCTATTAAGCTAACAATATTTTTTTACTTTAAACGGTCTCTGACAAAAATCTAAGCCCTTTATTGACAATATAAAAAAGTTGTCTAAATCCAAGCTGAATTTTTTTTCAGAATATACATCTTGAATGTGAGTATATTGTCAGCAGGTTTTAATTTTTTTATTAATTTTTTTTTTTTTACTGTACTTCCTAATGCATTCATGCACTTGAACAAGAACAAGAAGGCAAGTTTAGCCTTATTTAGGGTACTCGAACATTTATTGATTTTGTGGAAGAAGCACCACCTGTTTGGAGTATCAAGAGAGGGTCAAGAGTGCACCATCTTCAGGCCTCTCCATTGAATCACCTTTAACAAAGACACCCAACAGCATCAGCATGTGGAGAATGATTGCGAGCGTTTGTTGGAATGACAGGTGTTATCAACTAAAGCGGACCAGGCGTGTCTCTTCATGAGGCCGGCTAATGATGCACAACGATGGGGTAGTTTATTCCTCACTGTGAATTAGTATCATAAAGGTTGCCACAGTGACAGTGAAATCACTCATCAACACCAGCGAATCATTTTTGCTGGCTATATTTGAGTGACCATCAGTCTCCAAACGATTTGCATCTGATTTCGGCAGCAGAATGTTGTCCATGGTCTATGTTTTATAATCGTTTTTTTTTTTTTTGAGACGAACACCATCAAGAGTTTGCAAAGTGAGCCTACACTGACTTTGGTTAATTGAACTTCTAAAAAGGATGGGACCAAATAACACAATTAAGTATTCTGAGGTTGATGTGTAATTATCATATTCCCATCCTCTAATTCATGCATTAATTGCTTTAATTAGCAAAGCAATTTAAAAAACAATGCTTAGCTCTGTAATAGCATCCACCTTCAGTAACTGTTTATGTAAATTCCCTTGTGTTTGGTGTAGGTTAATGAAATGTTTGTTATTAAATGGGAATTCTGTGTGTTCAAGTATGTAATTATCAATAGTTTAGCTGTAAATTTAATAATTGTGTTTTAACCTTCTAAGTGATGCATGCAATGCAACAGGGTTCTTTGTTCACAGGTATGTGATCAACAACTGGTATTAATCTAAAGCTGGTGGAAGTGACAATACCCTTGTGCAAGGTTAATTAAAAGTGTAAAATGTATAATTGCTTTAAAAAAGAATGGGTCAGATGACCTTTGTTGAAATATTTCTATTCAGCAAATATTATGTGGAACCTGCTTGGAGTTAGACCATCTCAGTTTCCCCCCTTTCTTTGCAGAAACCTATTTCCAATAGCATATTTTAAAACAACTATATATAAAATATAAAATAACTTTTTTAGACAGGTATATACAATAGGCCAACAACATATATATTTTTAAAAGGTCTAAAAAAACATTTAAATATTCTAGTTTAGTTCAAAGTTAAAACATTTAGCATCAGTAAACAAACTTATATTCAATATTCAATCAAAATTTATAGGATAAATCAGGAAATAACTCAACTGCAGGTTACTCCTTTTATAGCGTGAAATGCTTTTTTATGTTTTTATAGCACCATTATTCATTTATTTTATTAATATAATAAAATAATAAAATATAATATTGTGAAATATTATTATTACAATTAACTGTTTACTAAATACGTTTAAAAATCAAATGTATGCCTCTGATGAAAAAGCTGCTATCACTCCAGTCTTCAGTGTCACATGAATTATCTGGAATCATTTTAATATGCTGATTTGCTACTGAAGAGACATTTAATATTATCAATTTAAAAAAGAAATTGTGTAAACCAAATTGTGTATTTGTGGAAACCTCTACATTTTTTCCAGGATTCTTTGATGTTCAAAAGAACAGCTTTAGAAATGCATTTCTTAAAGTCTGTCACTTCTGATTTAAAGTAGCCTATCATTAATTTATAAAAGTGTTAATTTCTTTAAAAAATATTGACCAAATCTATCAATCTATCTATCTAAATTAAAAACACTGGGTAGCCTATAGACTTCTTTAAAGTCTATAGGTTACCAAAATCTTTGTGGTGTTGTTTTTAAGACCATATTCTGTTAAAGAGCTCAACGTGACATTTGTGTAGTGATTCGTCTCACAACACACATAACAACCATTACAGTATTACAACGTCTCTTTCGGCGTCCATTAATCTTTGCGCAGACAGCCGCCTCACACACATCTATGTTGATTTTTATGATTTATTGGGCCTCTCCATAGGCGTAGTGGTTTTTATACTGTACAAACTGTGGTATTGCCCTACACTGACCTTACACCTAAACCTACTCCTTACAGGTAACTGTGTGCATTAGATTTTCAGAAAAACACCATTTAGTATGTTTTTTAAACCTTTTGAATTATGGGGACACTAAAAATGTCCTCATAAATCACCTAAATATTGTCATACCCATGTCATTATACACATTTGTGTCCATAAACCACATAAACACACACACCTGTCAAAAGACCTCTAAGAGAAAAGTAGCGTACTTTTCTTTCACGCTTAATAATATCCTTTACCCTCTCATGTGGAATGTCACAAAAGCTCTACGTCCGACAGACTTGAACTCTTCCGGATGTCAAGCCTGTAACTAACTTCATCAGAAGTGCATCAATTCCCATTAGCTGCAAATGAACGTACCCGAGGCGCGTCACCTCGATGCCCGTTTGATCAGCGGCGCCGTTTAAATGCCACTTCGACTCTCATTAACCTCCGCACCGGACATTTACCGCGCTTCCGAGCCGAGCTTCCCACCAGACAAACAAAAGGGGTTGATAATACTAATGCTCGTGTTGTGACAGCGCTATTTATAATGATTAATGATCCCGTGTTTTAGTTGATTACAGTGCCGCCGAGTCTCCATACTTGTTTCAATTAGTGTTGTGAAGGTCGCTAAACTAATCCCTCACCCCCGTACGTGTAATCTTTTCCCATTAATAATCATACAATGCTTTTTGCCCTCGTGCTCATTTGAATAACGGGCTCTGCTGAAGGAAAATACATCTTCAAGTACTACTGCTTTAGACAGGAAATATGATGATGATGTTGATGATGTTTGGTGTGCTCTTCCCAATGCTGTGACTCATTGACCTGCTCCCTCAAGGGATTTCTCAATTGGGCTTAAGCATTTAATACATAGTTATTTGTCTAATTAAAGTAGATGGAATGATATTTAGGCCTCATGAATTTGATCTGCTACCGAACTCTTTCTCTGCAGGCTTGAGTGGGTCATATATTATTGTCGACAGGACCAGAAGCAACCTGTCATTTTCTATCATGCCCAGTTTGTTGTACTGCTCAAAGAGCTTTAGATGCATAACGCATGACTATATTAAAATTATCTTTATGTGACAAGATCCATGTGGCCTTGAAAATGCTGCCAACAAACTGCCTTGAGGCAGATTAGGCTACAGCTCAAAAGATGTGGTGCTCCTCTCAGAAATATGGTGTTCGCAGTGTAAAGTTCCCTATATATTGAGAGAGTTTCAGATATAAGAGTGTCACATGGCTGAGTTTAGACATGTGTAATATATTTTTACAGGAGTTACATACGGTGGCCGAGAGAGCTCAACGCGCTGCAAACTTAAGAAAACACATGCAAACAGGAAAAAAAAACGACAAAACATTACGAAAACCTCTTCATCAGTTTGGCAACATATGCGCTGCAAATTCTCGCAACGCAACCAAAAACAGAAACGTTTTGCAAACACACAAACGCACTGCAAATAGCACGGACCACAACGGAAATGTTTCAGGGGGACCTCAAAACGTGACAAACCCATCTGAAAGTAACCCTAGCTAACATAGCATTAAAATAATGTTTCACAGTTAAGTGTGTAATTCGTCAGATAAGTCTAATAATCTCCAAAAGACTGTATGATCAGGTTGTTAAAATAAACAAAAAAACTCAGCGACAACATCTCTTCTCTGACCAAAAGCCACCCTGAGGTCCCCCTGAAACATTTCCGTTGTGGTCCATTCTGTTTGCAGTGCGTTTCTGTGTTTGCAGCACCTGTCTGTGTTTGGTTGCGTTGTGAGAATTTGCAGTTTGCATGTTGTCGCCACCGGGCAAAGACAACTCGACAAGGGAACTGAATGCAACCCCCGAAGGGTGGATTTAATGATCAAAGTGAACAAACAAAAAGTGAAAATGGCGGTGCTCGGTGGCTGGTAGTCGGTGCTGTGGTGCTCTTCCTCCTCTTCCCAGTGTTCCAGTGATCCGTGAAGCCTTCGTGTCCAGGTAAGTGGTGCAGCAGGTGCCAAGCGGTCACGGGCTGAGTTCTGCAGAGGCATTTAAAGTCGGGGGTCCGGAGCACCGGCTCCGTCGTGAGGGCCCTCTTGATGGACTGGAACGACTCCTCCATCTTGGTGGTTCATGTCACCTTCTCTGGTTGCCCCTTCCTTGTCAGGTCTGTCAGAGGGGCAGCTAAAGAGGAAAAGCTGGGGATAAAACACTGATAGTAACCTGCCAACCCCAAAAAGGCCCGTACCTGGGTTTTGGTGGAAGGCCGGGGAGCCTCCAGAACCGCCTTGACCTTCTGCTCCTGGGGCTTGATCATACCACGTCTGACTGTGAAACCCAGGTATTGGGCCTCCAACATGGCAAGATGGCATTCGCGGGGGTTGGTGGTGAGCCCGGCCCTCCAGAGATCCGACAGCACCCTCTGCAGTCGATCCACGTGGTCCTCCCATGCACCATGGGCTCCGGGAGGGCTCGATTATCCCCAGCTTGAGCATCTTCTGAATTTCCTCCTCTATAGCATGCTGGCGGGCCTCGGGGACTCGATAGGGCCACTGCCCGACGATCGTTCCTGGAGGAGTAAGGATGTCGTGGCAGGTGATGGAGGTGTGTCCGGGGCTTCCGAGAACACATCCTGGAACTGACCGACCAGGTGCTGCAGCTCTGTCTTCTGGGCGGCCGACAGGTGGGGGATGGTGTCAACAACCACAAGCTCATGGATGGCCAAAGCGGCTAGCTGGTCCCAGTCTCCGACCCATCTCTTAAGGAGGTTTATGTGGTAGACTTGGGCCTCCCGTCTCCTACTGGCTGGTGTACTCGGTAGTTCACCTCTCCGACTCTTTCAATCACGGTGTAGGGCCCTTGCCATTGGGCAATAAACTTGCAAGCGGATATGGAGACCAGGACCATCACTTTGTCTCCCGGCTGGAAGGCCCATAAATTTGAAGCGTTTAACCTCGGTGTCCATTCCGGGCCAGTGGAATCGATCACGAATGCGCTGGATGGTGTTCTGAGCTCCTATGTGACCTACCAGCAGATAAGAGAGAGCCAGTTCTAAGATAATTTCAGTCTTTGATTTAGGAACAACCAGCAATTGTTTTACCTCCCCCCTTCGCTGGGCGACACAGTACAGTAAACCGTCTTTGATGATGAAATACGGGAGAGGGTGAGGGCTGGGGTGGACGTCCTGGTCCTTCAGGACCCGCACTTGGTCCCAGCAGTGCTTCCAAAGATCGTCCTCTCGCTGGGCCACCCCGAAGGCACCCCCTCCCATGACTTGCTGGAAAACATCATAGAACAGGTCAGTATCACAAGAGGGGGACTCATCATCTCTCCCACTATCATTTGTCAAGAGGGCCGTCCGCTGATTGCGCTGCCTGAGTCCAGCAAAGCAGCTTTCGGCCCTGTACCTCAATCCGTGTGCGGGGTCTGGCCCTTGGGGCCTCGCGATGGACCACACAACCTGCCATCCAGGCTTTCATCGGCAGAACTGGCAGGTCTGTGGGCATGGGCTCGTCGCGGGGGCTTGACGGTCGCTGTACTGGCCGCTGGGTACCCTCCGGCTGGTGTCACTCCTGGACCACCCATCGGGGATAAAGAGGCGCTCTCCCCCGCCTCGCGGTGGTAGGTTGTGTCCGCCAGCTCGATGGCATCAATGAGTTCCTGCAGGGATCGGGGTCCCTTCATCCCAGCCGCTTGTCCCATCGCCCGCAGCAGCGAGCGCAACAGCCTATCATTCGCCACCCGCTCCGCCACCTGTCTGGATGGGAGATCGCCTTCCAGCAACCAGTGTTCAGTCAGCCTCAGTAAGTCGGCAGCTTGGGCACAGGCTGGCTGGCGGGGCTTCAATTCCCACTTGTGAAACTGTTGGGCGGCAGCGATGGGAGATAACCCCAACCGAGCAAGAACTTCTCTTTTTAATGCATCATAGTCATTAAATTCCTGTTCATTTAGGGAAAAATACGCTCTTTGGGCTTCTCCGGTGAGTAAGGGAGCCAGCACCGTTGCCCAAGCATGACGCGGCCACCTCTCTGTGTCCTCTCTGTCGCCACTTAGCGAACGGACTCAAACATTTTAAAGTAGCACTCGATATCATCATCGGCTGTTAGTTTGGGAATAAGGCGGACGGCGGCGGTAGCGCAGGGATCCGGAAGCGGGATGGCGTGAGCGGCCACGAGCCTCATTTCCATGACTTGCACCTCAAATCTCTCTTGCCTCTCCGCGAGGCGATCAAAGCAGGCTTGCAGGCTTGCACCCCCCGAAGGGTGGATATAACGATCAAAGTGAACAAACAAACAGTGAAAATGGCGATGCTCTGTGGCTGGCAGTCGGTGCTGTGGTGCTCTTCCTCCACTTCCCAGTGTTCCAGTGATCCGTGAAGCCTTCGAGTCCAGGTAAGTGGTGCAGCAGGGCCAAGCAGTCATGGGCTGAGTTCTGCAGAGGCAAAGAAATTACGTCGACGTGTGTTCAGCATGGAGACAGTGTCCGTTTTACCAGCCTCCTTGGGCTGTATTTAAGCCGGTCTTTCTCGTGACTGATTGGCCTGCGGTGATTGTGTCCAGGTGCTCCTGATGATTACCGGGGCGATGCTGATGATCTACGGGGAATCCCGCCACAATGTGTTTTTTTTCTGTTTGCATGTGTTTTCTTAAGTTTGCAGCTAGTTGAGCTCTCTTGGCCACCGTAGTTACAACTATATTGTACAAAGTTTCCTGAGTTTTCTGTGAATCCATATATTCAGACTATAAGCAATTCATAGAGTGCTGCAGGAATGAGTCCTAAAATCACTATCACATGCTACTGCTGCTGTTCCACAAGGCTCAGTCTTGGGGCCTCTTTATAACTTATTTACTGCTTCTTGGACAATTTTTAAAAAGAGATTGGAATGCATTTCCATTGATATGCCCAAATATAATATTTATATGCGAAATAAATGAGATTAATTTCGATAAATTGATTACAAAGCCTCAAATTAATTAGATAATTTTTTTTATTGAGTCCCGGCCCTAGTATAAAACTATTATTGTAATATGAAGTGTAATATATTTTTAATGTCGCCACTTAGCGAATCTGCTGATGCACACCGTGCTGTATTCGCTGTCACAGGAGGATCCCAGCTGAAGATAATTAGGAAATGACATAGCTTTTTATTTCCAAATGCATTCCAAATGACTAAATAATGACACACACATGCTCTGCTCACTCCAAAGTCCCCACTAAGAAGGGGATAAGGATGATCACTGATTTGGAAAATGACCATGAACTGTGTGGTACACAATATGCGTATCATTACACTAGTAATATTAAGTCCAATTAAAAAAACCTGGGCCATAATTTGTCTATAAAGTATCTGTAAGGCAGACACTGAAACAGGATATGAATCCATATGCGGAAGTTTATTAAAAGTTTTGGACATAGACAAGTCAGA